>JAODKL010000135.1:12153903-12163998 GCA_026780765.1 Petrocephalus schoutedeni
CCGATGCCGATACATTAAAAAATGCCAAATATCGGCCCGATATATCGGCCGGCCGATACATCGGTCGACCTCTAGTCCTACCTTTTGCTTTGGCCCTCATGTTAACTCACCCCAGCTGCCTCTTGCTGTGATCCCTATGAATGCCTTCCAGTCCTGTACACCCCAGTCCATCTATTGAAGTCATTGCGTCTGCCCTACTTGTTACCTGATCCTCCCCATTTTGGATCCCCCCGTGGTCCTGTTGCCTTTTGTTTGTTCCTAATAAAACCTTGTTTTGTTTGCCCCAATTCCTGCTCCCAGGTCCTTCATTCCGTGGAACATGACAATATATCCCTCTATACAACTTTCTAGATTTATTAAGGTTATTAACACCAGCTGCTCATTTTGTGAAGTTAAGTCATATTCACAAGTATAGGTTTAGCAAGTCTTAATATGTCATTATGCAGCTGTTAGGGCAAAACCCCTCAAAGGGGTACGGTTTATTGGTGGGGAAGTGAGACACGGGAAGCAAGACAACGGGCAGCATACACAATGACTGGACGCCCACTTACTACAGACTCATAAGGGTCCAGTAATGGAACAGCAAGAGAAATTGGGCAGTGCCCCTCAATGGCATAACAGCTCCAGTTGGGATGGCATCCTAAATTATGGAAAATTCCTTAGGACTTAGAGGAGTAACCAAAGCATTGAGGAATTCAGAAGTTATTTACTAGTTGAGCAAGCAAAAATGTATTGTTTTTAAACCAGTTCTAAAAAAAATAAAAGATTTGCGTTTATAAAGGATGTTCCTGTTATTCCAAATAAAATATCTGTGTGGAGAAAATTGTGGACGTTAAGCTGCCCATACGTTCGCACTACAGAAGTGGTTTGAAGGTAACACTAAAGCCTAGTTCATGCTCCACTTTTCCTCGGGCTGCGGATGGTGGCGGTCTGTGCGAGCCTACAGCAGCGATACTCCACCTGACCAGCAGAGGGCAGCTCTATCACAACACGCACAAATACAAGCGGTCTAGTGAAAATAGTAAACTTTTATGAACTGCTTTAAGGTTATGCGCCAAAATTGTGCTTATAGATAAACAACCGAGGCAGCAATATTTAACGAGACCAGATAACAGAACGCATTGTACAGACCTGTTTAATTCAAAGAATTGGTTGGGGGAGGGCAGCGCGTGCTGCTGCACTTCGTCCATTTGCTTTGTACCTTTACAACGCGCGGATCAACAAAAAGTTTGATTCTTTTAGATTTCAAAACTGGTTTGACCAATTCGGTTCAAAAGAACGATTAATTTACAAAAGGGACGTCAGTAATTCAGTTGGTGCAAAATCTTTGTGAGTGAGTAGGGCTTATTTATATATATAAAAAAATAAAAAATATAAATAATTTTTTTTATAAATAAAAAAAGTATGACTCAAAATGGCACATGTTCTTTATACTGTTAGAGAGGAGAAGTTGTTCCATTCATAAAACATTTTTTATTAACAAAGTTATGATCAAAGATATAAAACAGTTAGATTAAAATAGGAAAGTTATATGATAAGAAATCCTTATTGTCACTGTCACTTTCGCAAGGAACAATCAAATTGAAGCACATAAAAATACCATACAACACGTATTAATAAAGGCTACAATACGCACTAACCCAAAGCAATGGTGAGGCTGGCTGAGCTATGCCCAGGCTGGCTGCTGGTTATTAAGACTGTTGGAGCCACCGAGCCCTCTGCCCTCTGGCGGCGGCTTGAAGCTGAATATGCAGGTGTGGAAGCTATGCACAAGGGGCAGATCCATGTCATTATCACACACAAGGATGCAGAGCACCAGGAAGATGTGAAGCAGGACTGCAGAGGTAGGAGGGGGTATGTTGTGTTATCTTAGATCTCCCGTGAAGGAGCCTTTTTAGGGAGGGAGGGACTATGACAAGCCCCAGCTTGGTAGCAGTGCTGAGGCTGTGGCTTTATAGCAGGGAGAAATTAATTAATTGCCTAGGTGTGTCCAGAATATAGGGAGCTACCCAGGTCTTCCTCACTGGCTCTCGGTCATTTTTATTTTCATACATGCACACACTCCAATGTTTGCCATTTCCTCTTACATTGGCAACATTGAAACCATTTAATAAATTCTTCATTTAAAACCTAAATCTCTGTCTGTCTTCCTTTTTGTGTTGCAGTCTCTCCAGTCAGACTGTAACATGGGTTACAATTGTTATCTTGAATGCATCTGATTGCCTTGTGCGTTTTGCACTATTGACCAAACTTGCTTGTTTAATGTGAGCAGTTATTGGCATTCATGGTTGCCACCTTCATTTCCATCACTTTCATCGAAAACCTGCACCAGCTAAGCGTAGCCTATGGTGAACGTAAAGCTGCCCCTACGTTCGAGTTAACGAATTACTAAAAAAAATAACCGGTCGCACTACAGAAGTGGTTTGAAGGTAACACTAAAGCCTAGTTCATGCTCCACTTTTCCGCGCGCGGTTTCGGGTTGCGGATGGTGGCGGTCTGTGCGAGCCTACAGCAGCGATACTCCACCTGACCAGCAGAGGGCAGCTCTATCACAACACGCACAAATACAAGCGGTCTAGTGAAAAGGATAAACTTTTATGAACTGCTTTAAAGTTATCAGTCAAGGCTTGGGCGGTATTATGGTAATAAGACAGACCATATTCTGAAATCCTTACAACAAAATTAGCCAGGATCCTCCCTCCCTCCCCTAAATATTGAACTATAGTGATATAGTTTTAAAATAGTATGTGTAAAAAATAGCCTAGTTTAAAAAATCCCCCGTCATTTCGGGCGCCCCAGCGGATGTACGACGCCCCTAGCATTCGCCCATGCGACGGGCATGATACAGGTCACTGTTTACCAAATTACATTTTGCTTTCCACACCAATGGAAAAAGCTCTGATGATATTACGCAAAAGCAAGTGACTCGTCTGCAATGCTTTGTGTCAGCACAACGCATGGCAAAACTACCATTTTATTTGAAACTTGGTAGGTTAGGTTCGGTGGGACATTTTTTACTCTTTAAATAAGCTGTAATATTTACCGCAAAAATTCCCACGAGATATCATGCAGCTATATATGCATGGTTATATCTCCATGTTGCCAAAGTTACCATAAACTGAAAATTCTTGTAACAATTTCGTCGGCTCAGTTTGAACTGTTGTTACAGCCGAAGAATTTACCTTCCTTTACTCATGATTATTCTTTAATTTCATAGGCTGCATTTTTAATTGTTATGTTGTAAATACTCTTACATTCAAGTGAAGCAAGTCAACTAAACTATGTAAAAACTATGGGGGTTTTGCGTGTAACAGTGGTTCCGCCCATTTTCAGTGCACCTACAGTCTTCCCGTTGAGAATGTCATCTGACCACATCTGACCACAGAAGCTTTCGCCGCCGCTGCTAGAGAACTGATCGTGTTCCTGACGTCACTTTATCCAGCAAACTGCCATTTTCAGACATGTATACTAACCTTCTATGTGTTCATGAATAAAAACAGTCCGAAACCCCAGTCATGCATTCCAAAATTCACGGCACGCTAACACTGACTTAAAGTTACTGTTCAAGTCACGGTGACCAAAATAATGGACTGGATGAGGAACCACGCTGAATGAAAGCGCCTGATTTATCTAAGACTAGTATTCCCACATTTACGCAAGTGTTTCCTTTAATTTGGTAGTTATCCGCGTGCTGTAGAATATTTGCATTGCGCAGATATTAATGATAAGCCATTAACTTCACGTATAAAGCCAGTCATCGCAGTCCGCCTTTGATGTTTCCGAAGCGCATCTTTACCCGGTTGCTTAAGAAATTGCTTAAAGTAGCCTATCTGACAGATGGAAATCTGTGGAGTCGAATGCGGTGTCACGCCGAAGAAAAGGGGAACAGAAACAGAAAAGCGTCACACCAGCATTGTCCCGGCTCAAGAACGGAAAGGAATAAGCATTTTAACACGCTTCGTTCGGGTCGCGACGTTTCCACGTGAACTGAGCTTCCCGATTTTCATTTATTTTAAATTACGGTTGTCTTTTTTTGGATTTCAGCTTATTTTCTATCAGTTACCTTCACTTAAACTACCGTAATACTTACTTACTTAATAGCTTTCATTGCTTTTGGAGGGCTAAAGAAACGTTACGATTATTATTATTTTGTTAAATAAAAGCTTCCCATCATTCCTGCATCATTTCATTAATGTATACGTGTATCAACAGGCCGACTTGACTTTGATCTCTAAGTTTACATCAGTCATCCGGACTATTTCCCATTCAGCATTAGTAAGGTCTCGCAGACAGGTACATGCACCTCACCTGTGACTCCGCACGGATGCCAATCAGCACATCCTCGCGTTCGCTGGCAGGCACGGAACCTTTCCCACAGGGGAACAGGCTGAGCTCCTCCATGCAGCCTTTCGTCTTCCCAGAGCAGAGGTGCTCCCTGAAAAGGGTCACGTTTACCCCGGTCACGGTGCACTCGAAGTAAACGCCGTTGAGAAGCGCCACGGCCACCCAGCTGACGGGAGCGACCATCGCGCTGATGGAGATCTGCAGGAGCACTTGCCCCACGGCACAGGCGCGTCTGAAGCGGCACTGCTGCTGTTTGCCTTGACATAAACCCGTGAAGAGCCTCCACGTCTTGTTGTTCAAAATGTACCCGAGGGCGAGAAGCACTAAGGCAGGGACGAAGAGGAAAACGCTGCCGTACGCGAAGTTCCAGGAATTGCAGGGACACTTAAAGACCACGGTGGAGAAGATCTGCTCCCCGCCCGCCGTCAGCAAGGCGACCAAGCTGAAGCCCAGGGTGGTCTGCTGTTTCTGGACGAAGCTGCTCACTAGTTTGAATTTGTCCATGGCGCTTCTCTTTAGTTGTGGCACGAAGATCACTGGTTGAGTTCCCTGTACGGGTGATGTCGCTGCCCCCTTCCCACCGCTGCAGTGTTAAGAGCGGATGTCAATACGTCATGCGAAACTAGTGCGGGATTTTTTTTCTTTCGCATACCATTCACCGAAATGGGTTCACCAGTCTCTACTTGTACTACAAATCGCGGCGCTTAGGCTGCGGCCAAACCAAAACAGACCTGCATGTGATTTGTTTAGGTCATAGGACTGTATACCCTCGTTTAATTAACCTCTGTGCATTTTTCCGAAAAGGTCTGTATAAAGTGTTTTGTATAAAACTGGTCGAGAGCAGTTTTCATCTTTGCCATCCCAAATTAACACAGAAAAAAATCATTTATATCAGGTAGCATTCTTATTCTTTCCTGTCTGTCTTCAAAGCTTAACATTTTATTTCGATACCAACAAATGCAAAGCGGCACACCTGGAGCGGGCATCTCACACAGCGCTAAGAGACGCGACGGGCATACATATTGTTATAACTTGTCGTTTGTGAAGTTTAGTACTATTTTAGCTTGCATTTCTGTGTAGAGGATACGGCGGCAGTTTCCTTGATTCAAATAACAACAGACAGCATGCATTGACAGGAAACAGCAGTTTGACTGAACATAACTGACGATCATTATTCCGAGAAATCATTTTGAAGGGTGAGAGTTGCCCTTTGATCTTGTATCTCACCGGCCGCCTTTTCCGAATCACTTTGTGTGAGATCATTCTCTAATTTAGTGTAAGTGGTACGTGATTCTCTGAACAGCTTTGTATGAGTATATATATAGAGAATATAGAGTACGGTCGCAGGAGGAAAATGTGATCATCTGTGAGGTCTAGTGATAATCTACTTTTTATTTAATAGATGCGCTCGTTATAAACAAAACGCACAATTTCATTAAAAATAAAAACTCAGATTCGCGTGTGTGCGCATGCGCCTGCATGCTCGCGGATTTCTCTCCGCGACACGTGTGTAATAGCACTCGAGCTAATAATAGAGGGGCCGCAGGAGTTGCATTTGACATTTCGGTGGGCCACGCAAATTAAATTAGGGAATGCGGAATTAACGTAAAACAGCAGAATAAAGAGAGACATTGAACTCTCAGTAATTTAATTCAGGTGCTTCATTCAAACCCACTGTTACGGGTGGTTACAATAAAGCACCTTGCCGTGCAGTTAATTTAACAAAACATAGTAAAATAGTCGGTCGTTTTGGAAAAGCTCCATTCAATTGAATTCAAGCGCGGTACTGTCATAGGAAGCTACCTATTTCTCTGCTAGATATTCCACGGTGAACTATAAGTGGTATTATTGTAAAGTGGAAGCATTTACAATAATACCAGCATGAACAACAGAAACTGATCCTTACATTGGCAGACCATGTAAAGTAACAGAGCATTTTCACCAAGTGCTGAGGCTGAGTTCCGGGGGCTTCATGGAATGGGCTTCCATGGCTAAGCAGCTGCATGAAGCCTCACATCATGAAGCACAATGCCAAGTGTTAGACGTAGTGGTGTAAAGCACACCGCCAATGGACTTTGGAGCAGTGGAAACGTGTCTTCTGGAGTGATGAATCACACTTGGCTGTCTGATGGCCGTCTGGGTTTGGTGGACGCCAGGAGAACATTACCTGCCTCACTGCATTATGCCAACTGTTAAGTCTGGCAGAGAAGGAATAGCGGTATGGGGTTGTTTTTCAGGGGTTAGGCAGCATGCCAAGACATTTTGACAATTCTATGTTTCAGCTTTGTGGGAACAGTTTGGGGAAGCCCTTTTCTGTTCCAGCAGGACTGTGCCCCAGTGCACAAAGCAAGGTCCACCCACATGGCTGGGTGAGTTTGGTATTGAAAAACTTGAGTGACCCACACAGAATCCTGACCACATCCTCATTGAACACCCTTCAGATAAACTACAATGGAAATTGCGAAACATCAGTGCCTGACCTCACAAATGCTCTTCTGAATGAATGGGCAAAAATTCTAATAGACACACTCTAAAATCTTATGGAAAGCCTTCCCAGACCAGTGGCAGCTGTTATAGCTGCAAAGGAGGGACCAATTCCATATTGATGCCTATGGATTTCAAATTGGATGGCATAAAAGTGCCTGCGGGTGTATTGGCCAAGTGGCCCAATACTTTAGTCCAGTGGTTCCCAACCCAGTCCTCGGGGAACCCCGGACAGTCCACATTTTTGCTTCCTCTCAGCTCCCAGCACACCTGTACCAGGTATTCGGTGTTCCTGATTGGCTGGGAGCTGGGAGGGAGCAAAAACGTGGACTGTCCTGTGTTCCCCGAGGACTAGGTTGGGAAACACTGTTTTAGTCCATATAGTGTATTACAGCTACCACAATCGATGGTGTCGATTTAACACAGAGAGCTTAAATTTGGCAGTATATTAGCGATATCTGGCTACTCTTCAGCTCTTCCACTGCGTAGTTGTACCCCGTGTCCAACTTCCAACCACTTTTACGCTACCACTTGTTGCTGGCAGCAGCACATCAATGACTGCGGACAATACACAGGCGCCTATTCACCTAGCTGCTAATAACAATAATAATATCAATATGCTGCCCCGTAACCCTGATTATGATACGCAGTGAGAAGGCGGATGGGTAACATGCTGCGGTAGATGCCCATTATAAATGCATTCCGAGTGGCGATCCGGGGCACTGACGGCGCGCTGCCACCAGGTGGCACTGCAGCGTAAACGGCGAACTTCATGTGACTGATGGCGAAAGGCGGAGTTTCAGGGCGATGTTCTCAGCTGGAATAAAAGCCTGCGCCGCAACCATAGACCGCAGCTCCGGTCCGTAGCGACCCAAACAGAACCCGGCCTGCTACGTGACATCCCCGAATGTCCGACTCCCCTGAAGCGGAGCCAGGGTGGAAATGGCGCTTGAATGAAAGGTGTCCGAGGTGCGTGCCGCCTGCGGGTGTGGGGCGGGTTAAGCAGGTAGCGCAGGTATCCGTCCGGGGTCCGTGCAGCGGCATCCGATGGGCAGCGATGCTTCTGTAAGGCCGCAGCTTGTCTCTTAGCACCGCGTCATTTGCTTTGCAAATCGGGTCGCCGGTTGCCAGGATACCCCCGACAACCCGAATACGGGTACGGGTACGGCTAGGGTGACGGGTGCTTCTTGGCCGCCTTTGTTTAGCAAAGATTGCGCTGGATTGTATGGGTGTCATTTGAAATGCAGCTGGAATGTTACAGCGCTGCTGTTCAACAAAGGCTGTCAAATAATGCGCCTTGCAGAAACGGCAAAATATTATTAGCTACTATAAGGGTCCGACCGCATCAGATTTGTAAAGCATGACATCTGTGTCGCAAGACCTCGTTCGGGAGCTTTATGAATAACACGTCTTTAATTGGGCTAGATATTCTGTCCTGTCCGATTTATTGCCTCGTTTCGGGTCATGTTGACATTCTGAGCAGTTCAGACGACCGTGAAGAGAATATGCAGTTTATTTGTGTAAGTTGTTCCTCCACTTCTGTGCTTGTCAACAGAGACTTTTACGCCAGTCATTAGTGACTATGTGATTATATTGATGGTACTCTAATACAGCACTTAATAAGAACGTGTCTGCATTCAATGACAGGTTTCTGTCTACACGAGGTCGATGCTCAGAATCATGTCTTTTGTTAACCCCATCAGTGCTCCTGCCTATTTACTCAATTCCCCCTGTTTTTAGTGACTGGAGTCAAGGTCTCAGTATACGATTGAGGTTCTGTTTCCCTCTCCTAGCCGCATGGGCTCTGTTTCCCTCTCCCGCCTAGCCACGTGGGTTCCGTCTCCCTCTCCCGCCTAGCCACGTGGGCCCCGTCCCCCTCTCCCGCCTAGCCGCGTGGGCTCTGTTTCCCTCTCCCGCCTAGCCGCGTGGGCTCTGTTTCCCTCTCCCGCCTAGCCGCGTGGGCTCCGTTTCCCTCTCCCACCTAGCCGCGTGGGCTCCGTCCCCCCCTCCCGCCTAGCCGCGTGGGCCCCGTCTCCCGCCTAGCCGCGTGGGCTCCGTCTCCTTCTCCCGCCTACCCGCGTGGGCCCCGTCTCCCTCTCCCGCCTAGCCGCGTGGGCTCCGTCTCCTTCTCCCGCCTACCTCTTTCTGGTGCGAGGTTTTTTTTTAAATACTGCTCCAGTCCTCGCAGCTGTTAGATGACCCTTGTTGCTGATATTATCAAACGTGTGAATTGTGGGTTTTGCCATTGGTGTTTTCCTCTGTCCTCACAGCGAGGTCAGTGGCAGCAGGATGAATGTGACCCCTGTCCCTGTCCCCGGTCTGCCATGCTGTCTGTGCCCCCTCCTTCCCTTTCCAGGTGTGTGGGTTTGCGGCATCCACCCTCTGTACCCGAGTCAGATCTTTCGAATGCCTGGAAGAAAGCCAGGGCTCTGCCTGCAGAAATGGGCCGTTCTTTCTGGTTGACCACGACAGCTAGAACCCAGTGTTCTGCTCATATTGACCTTATTTTGTAGACGATCTGTCCTTCATACAGGCATTGCTGCTTTATTCTTCCAAGGAGACCTGGGGTTATTTAGCACAGTCTAAGCTGACAGAATCAGGTCAGTGATGATTCTAGGTAACAAAACAGAAGACGCCCACTATGAAGGACAAACTGCAGGTGTATCTGAAGGTCACCAAAACCAGTATCCACATCTGTCCACCGATAAAGGAGTAACAGGCGCTAGGGCTGCGACGACGAATCGATAAAATCGATAAAAATCGATTATTAAAAGTGTTGGCAGCAAATTTAATTGTCGATCCGTTGTGTCGTGTTATTAGTGCACGATTCGCTATGTCGCGGAGACGTTAACTTCACCTGCAGGTGGAGCTGAACGGAGCGCGGCCAAATTGGGCGTAATGGGAACCACAGCTGTGGGATCTCGCCCTCCAAACGGGAAACGCACTGCACCCAGCGGCGTAAAGTAACTGCTGTCATTGAATGGTCTTTGCTGTTTTTTGTCATCGTGTCAGCTGGCCTTACGTTTCATTTTAAGTGCCACCAAGAAGTCTTAAATCTAAATCGCACACACTTGACGATGCCCTGCTTTGGCTGGTGATGGACTTTAATGGTTCACATTTACGTTGTTTATATGTGAATGGGAAGCCCACAACTGGAATGGAGATAATAAGCAGTGTTTCTGGGAGGTAGACTAATCGTGCGTTCCATTATCCTCGGCGGTCGGAACTCGGCACTCGGGACAACGTCACATCCGGTAAAAACTCGAG
>JAODKL010000135.1:12164166-12192697 GCA_026780765.1 Petrocephalus schoutedeni
CCAGGCTGTTCCAGGGTTATCCCTCGGGAATGTGGCAAACCGGAAAGGTGAGCGAAGATCCCTGACCACAATCGGGCCTCATAGATGGGGATCGGTGAGAAGCGTGTCCAGAAGACTAGTGGTCAGTGAGGGGCACAGAGGTGTCGGGGGTGACCACCAGCACGTGACTTTGGTGACGTTTTCTACAGAGAAGGAGTACAGTGCCTGTGACCGCCGGGCAATGGTTGGGCAAGGTGGCTGGTGGGGGAGTGTTTAACGTCCCAGCACACAGACATGGCCAGCAGCTGGGTGACCTGTGAGCAGATAGCATCACCTCTGCGGGAAATCACATGGCACGGTACGCCGGGGAGGGCCGGAAGGAGGCCGCCGCACCACAGTGACGTTTCTCCCGGTATTCCACGCAATTCAGAGGAATTAACAGCCTCTGAAATTCTGACGTCGCCATGGAGGAGTGTGACAGAAGGGACCCGGTCAGAGTGAAGCAGGGGGAATTCCTGCCAACCTCAGTGTCAGCCTCCCCCGGTGGGGTAACACAGGGGGACACACTGTGGGAACAGCGGAGAGCCTGGGGGCCGTCTGTAATCAAGGCAATCCGTTTCCACTGCGGAGTCGGATTTCACAGGGTATTCGCTGGCCCAGATCTTGGAATTAACCACGTAAATAGGCTGGCTAATGGCATAAAGGGATCTTTTTCTAGTATTTCAGCACAGGCTGAAGGCTACTGTAGTATTTATTTATATTATTATTAATAACAGCAATATAAGTAACAATGTAACAATTACATAAAAGCATTATTTTTAAAAGCATTATAATTGCAACAGACATTGACAGCAATGTAAAATGCACTATATCCTGGGCTCTCTATCATGACTCTGAGTTTATATACTATTTAACAAGCCTGAAGAAGGTTGGAAAATAATCCTAGTCTAAACTAGAACCAGCCCAAGGGCTGCCGCTTCAAGCCCCTGCACCTCAGAATAAGGTGCTTAACCAGCTTAGTGATGTATTGTAAAAAACATGTAAGTCCTGTTAAATAAAGGCTCAGCTGGTTAGCTAAACATAAATGAAAATCTATAAGAATGTCAGTCCAAACCTGTAGTGTGTGGCCCAGCTCTGCACTGCAGCTGTTTTAAAGAATTTGTCCAATTTAAAATGGACTGTTAATTGTCTCCCACAGCACGCAGGACATGCTGACTGGACAGAAACTGTGTCGGTCACAGTCTCACCGGGACTCGGTCCTCGCCGCGCTCAACCATCAGAGGAAGGACGGACTCTTCTGTGATGTCACTCTCGTTGCCGGTGAGCAGAAGTTCCACGCGCACAGAGCGATCCTGGCCGCGTGTAGCGACTACTTCCGGGTGAGTGTGTCGTTCTCGTGGTGACGGTCTGACTGCATGCAGAGTGTACGCAAAGCAGCATGTGAGTCGTGTGCTTCCAGGCCATGTTCAGCCTGTGCATGGTGGAGAGCGAGGCAGAAGAGGTTATCCTCCAGGGAGTGACCAGTGAGGGTCTGAAGCAGTCTCTGGACTTCGCCTACACCGGACAGGTGAGTCTCCTTCTCAGAAGATACAGCCAGCTATATTTGGACAGACTGTTTATTGGTGCTCGAAGTTCAATAGTGATGATTCTGCCGGTTGTTATTCCTATACTGAAAAAGGCAAGTGGGGGTGGATGTGTGGGTTAGGCACGCTGGATGTTTGCTGGGTTTACGTGGACGCAGGCAGGTGTGTTGGGTTGACAGACTGGCGTGTTGGGTTTACGCGGCCACGGGCCCGCATGCTAGGTTGACGCAGACTCAGAAAGGCGTGTCACTAGTGCTGGTTCCTCACCTCAGGTCCTGCTGGAGCCAGGCGTGATCCAGGATGTTCTCTCAGCAGGAAGTCACCTTCAGCTGCTGGAGCTGCTCAGCCTTTGCTCTCACTACCTCATCCAGGTGGGAGATTGGATCCTCCTGCCAGCAGGTGGCGCTCTGTCTCTCAGTGCTGCAGGGCGACAGTGAGACCTTCCAGTGTGTGTCATGAGGACCTGCCCACTACTGCGATGTTTAGAACACACTGTTGAAACAGGAATGAAATGCACAACAAAAATGAAAACCAGTAGCTTTAGAGATGATATCGGCTAGTAAAAATGAGTCATTTCTGTTTGGAGGAGAATGCTGAAGAGAAATATTGTCTATAAACTAAGTACTTTAATATTTAATAATAAAACTTTAATATTGTCTATAAACTAAATATTTGAACTGCAAACAAAACGCAACATTGTTACAATTAGAACATGGTTGGTTGACTGGTTCGCCCCAGTTTCAGTAAAACAATGTCAGGTGCTATACAGCAGAATCCATGTTTGAATCTGTAAAATATAGGTGATTACCACACAGGTACAGTGTGGAGAAGTACAGGTGTATTGTGAAAGCATAATGCAGTGAATACAGGTAATGGACAGAGAAGGAAAGGTACAGCGAGTGTCTCAAGCAGAGTATTTATAGCTGGTGCTGAGCAAGGGATTCCCGAACCTGCACTGAGGGAGAGTTTAGCCTCGTCCCCATGACGGTGTGTGCATGTTACCCAGGAGGTGAACACCTTGAACTACCTGGAGATGTACCGCCTGGCCGACCTTTTCCACCTTCCGGCCCTGGAGCGAGCCGTCGTCAGCTTCCTGGTGGAGCACCTGTCTGAGCTGCAGCACTCCAGCCAGGAGGAGCTGCTGAAGATCCCATACAGCCTGCTGAAGGAGGCGCTGAAGAGCGACCAGCTCACGTCCCTCAACGAGGAGCAGATCTGGCTGGTAGGGCCCGCTGTGAGCAGATGCTGCCCGCAGCTAGGGGGCGCTCCTCCTCCCACTCTCCTCCTTCTGTCTCTTCACACTTCTCGTAGCTGGTGATGCGGTGGTTGGAGCAGGACCACAGGTACCACTATGCAGATGACCTGCTCCAGCACGTCCGCTACGGCCTGATGGAGACGTCGACGCTGCATCGCCTGGCACGCTGCCACCCGCTGGTTCAGGCCAGTAGCGCGCTGTCCGCGCTGGTGAGCGAGGCGCTGGAGTACCAGCGGGCCGCCTTCGCCCAGCCGCTGCGGCAGACGGCACGCACCCGGCCGCGGTTCCGCTCGCACACGCTGTATGTGGCCGGGGGGCGGAAACGCGAGGTCAGCCGGGTCCGAGAGCTGCGGTTCTTCAACCCCGCTGAGCAGGAGCACGCACACCTGGCCGGCGCCTCCAACTGGGGCGAGCTGGTGCCCATGACGACGGGCCGGAGCCACCACTGCGTGGCGGTCATGGGCCACTTCCTGTTCGTGGTGGGCGGCGAGGCGGAGGACGCCACGGGCCGGACCTGCGCCGTGCGCACGGCCTGTCGCTACGACCCGCGGCGTGACACCTGGCTGGACGTGGCGCCCATGAAGGTGTGCCGCGAGCACTTCGTCCTGGCGGCGCTGGGCCACTTTCTGTACGCGGCGGGCGGCCGCAACGAGCTGGGCCAGGTGCTGCCCACGGTGGAGCGCTACTGTCCCAAGAAGAACAAGTGGACCTTGGTGCAGGCCTTCGACCGCTCGCTGTCCTGCCACGCCGGCTGTGTTGCTGACGGGCTGCTTTGGGTTTCAGGTACCGGCGCTGGAGGGGCATGGGAACCCTGGCAGATTCAGGGGTGCTGCAAGAGATCCTTGGCCCCATAATATCGTATGCTGCTTTTCCACTGGCAAACCGGAACCAGGCCAGACCCGACCTGTACAGTAAAGAGACGGTTCCAGCGATCGGTTCCAGCGAGCGGTTCCAGCTCGCTTTGGTTTTCCATTGCAGATGGGTGAGCTCGGTAAAGGTGCTGCCGGGTTTGGAGAGCGCCAGTGATGTAAAACCGAAGAGACGCTTATTTACTGCTCACACTGTGTATGTCATGATTTACTATGTGCTAATTACCCAATTTTCTTGCACATCTGTGAGAATCGCCATGTCATGTAAGCATCAAACGCTCGCGGAACTGGCATTCGCTTGCATACATTTGCATTAGGAATCCATTCTGTTCAGCTGTTCTGTAGTACTTTAAGTACTTAACTTTCACATTCTGAGTCATCAGGAATGCATCACAATGCATAAGACTGCTAATAATGAATAATATATAGAATATGCCATTTTTCCCTTCATGCATATCAACGCAGAAAACCCATCTCCCTGCATTTCAACTAATCAGATAATGGTGATGCAACCAGCTTGGTTTGGTCACGATCTCAGCCCTGCGAGTAAGCAGAGGCACGTCAGAGCAGTTACGGCTTGGGTATGGCTCGCACGCTTCATAATGGAAAATGGCCAGTTTGCGGTATGGGTCGGATACGGCTCGGTTCTTGGTGGCGGTGGAAAAGCACCAATATTAAGCCTCCAACAAATTGTTTGGTCTAGATTGTTTGGGCCCCTGTCAGTCATGGGCCCTTGGAGTCATGGTCATTTTCACGCCCTTTGTGGGGGTGGGTTCCCGTATTTCTAATTACACATAGACATTGATCTATTTGTTATGCGTGTTATCAGGTGTTTTGGAGCCTGGGTGAGGGGTAGGGGGTCACTGCTGATGGTGCCATCTTGTCTGCCCTCCTAGGTGGGGTCACAAACACGGCCCAGTACCAAAACAGACTGCTGGCGTACGACCCAGTCCAGGTATGTGAGGGGACCACACACGGCCCGTAAATTTTAGGCCAAACACAGTGACTATGCCGACACAAAAAACTGGGGGAAAGGAGATGAGCTTATTCAGAACCGAGCAAAGCTGGACAAAGCTGTCCCGAGATTAAACCGAGCCTAAGAGACCTGATTTCGGTCATAACTCTGTTTTTGGTGAAATATGCAGTCACTGTGTTTTGCCTTCGTGGGATGGCATAACCCCCCCTTGCTCACTGAGGCAGTCATGCGTGACATAAGCGTGTCATCCTGAAGGGTATATAAACCCTCGTGTTCAGCCCTGTCCTGTATCTTGCACTTTACGCACCCCCCCTCACGTGGGACAGGACCACTGGCTGGCCCGCTGCCCCATGCTCCAGAGGAGGGTATACCACGTTATGGCCACCGTGCGCCGCCACCTCTACGTGCTGGGCGGGAACGACCTGGACTTCAACAACGACCGGGTCCTGGTGCGCCACATCGACTCCTACGCAGTGGAGGCCGACCAGTGGAGCCGCTGCGCCTTCAGTCTGCTGACAGGTCGGCCTCGCCCTTCCTCCCCGAGCCCCACGGACACGCCACAGGAGATAAGCCTGATAAATCAGCCTGTCCTCCGCAGGGCAAAACGAGGCCGGGGTCGCTGTCCACAATGACCGGATTTACGTGGTGGGCGGATACTCCATCTGGACCAATGAGCCCTTGTCTTGCATCCAGGTGACCGTACCTTTATTCAGTCTCACTTTAATAGGATGCTGACTTTAATGTAGCGCCACTTGTTAATTAATGTGTCCTACTGGCCTTCAGGTCCTCGATGTCAGCGTGGAGGGGAAGGAGGAGGTCTTTTACGGTCCCACGCTCCCATTTGCGTCCAATGGCATCGCGGGATGCTTCCTGCCCGCACCTCACTTTGCCTGCCCCAACCTACAGACACTGCAGGTGCCGCACCATCGGATGGGAGCTCTGTAACACACACACAAACACACACACTCTCTTTCTCTCCCCCAATACATACACATGCTTCCTTGCAGCCCTTCCGTGCGGTTTAAACAAATGAAACTGCTGTTTCTGGACTGAAAGCCTTAACACCCTTCAGGACGAAATGTGGCAGATGCAGGAGAACCTCATACCACATGCAGTCCACCAGGGACGGCAAAAATCACAGCCAAAAGAGTGATGGGCACCAGACACTTCCTGGAATGGAACATGTCAAAGGTAGAGATCACCTTGGTTCTTCCTCAGCTCTCGCGTCCGGGGACACCAAAAACAAACCCAGTGCCCCACTGCACTGGATTGCGTCACTTGAGGTCATCAGCTGTGCTCCTTCAGGGCTATCTAAAGATGCCTTCACTCCAGACTGCTGGTGGTCCTCCAGAGCAGTAGGTGGCAGCCTCATCTGCTTCATCAGTGCTAAAGAGATCTTTGCTGGAGCACAGCATGTGCTGAGTGACTTGGTGCTCTTGCCTAATGTTAACTCTTTTGTAACGGTGATCAGTCACTGGGCTTTCCAGATCTACAGTCCCACAGCTTTAGAACAAAATTGGTTCAGCACTGTCGGTCAAAGTCCACCCTCGGACTGAAAACAGGGCATGCACCATGTAGCAAAGTGCATTGTAATCTACTCGCTTCCCCCGTGGGGCTCACACACACACACACACACCGTACATGTGTATGAGCCCCAGCCTTCCACCTGATCCGGCATTTACTGCAGTTTGTGGAAATCCTGAAAGTGTTATAAAAATGTTACATATTTCCTGACAAGCAAATACCCCGACTTAAATATTGTTTCATCTGAGAGCCAGTACAGAAACCGCTGCAGTTTTTGTGTATGAGTGGTGTCAACTCAGCATAAAAGTTTGGTAAATACATCACCTTGTCTGAGTGTTATATCCTGACCTACCTTAAAAACAGCATTCTGTTGTATGTAGTGGGACCTCACTCACATTTAACACAAACCCACAGTCAGGCTCACCGAAAACTGGCATAATTGTTTATTTATCACAAAGGAAGTACTGTATCTTTATATACAAATATATATGATAAGAACCTGGCAGACTGTGGGAGAGGTGTGCAGCACCTGGCCTCAGTCTCGGTCTAAACTGGCCATCTCTGTGACCCCGATCTCCCCCAGGTTGGTCAGCAGCTTCTTGTAGGCATTCCTGGAAAGTAGGATAGGGGTCATACGGGAAGTTGGGACAGACAGCTCAGGCCCACGATCCTGTTTGAGTTATGCAGATAGTGAGAAATAGACCTGAGAGGTGTACTATGAGAGAGTTCAGGGCTTAGGGAGGTATCTTGAGGCTTACTTCCTAGTTTTGGGCGTTATGAATTGTAGCTAACTCTTAACTGGGGCATACTGCCCCGATAAACTTACACTGTCTGCCTAACTCGCTCACAGAGCAGGTTTAAGTACAGGCTCTCGGTTTTAAACAGATGTAAATCCTGGGCTTTCACTCAAAACGAGTGAAAACCGGCTTACATTTTCCAGGCGGTGGGGGGTTCTGGCAAAGGTTACCGGGGGGGTGGGGTGGTTATTACATACTTATCAAAGGGCGGCTGTTAATTTACATCCTTAGTTTGCAATGCCCACACCACCCTTTTTATTATAAACACGCACAGCACATCTAAGAAGCCACGAGCCAACTTACACAGCAGATAACGCCGTCATAGTTTCATTTAACGCCGACCGTGTTAAGCTGTATCGAGCCTGCTCGGCAGCACACGCCCACTCGTGTAGTTCTGGCTTCTGGGCACTAGGTGGCCTGGCTGTGGCCTGGCTCGGCCTGGCGGGCGGTCTGACTGCACTCTGCCGCTTCGGCGAGACCCACCTCAGCGTGGCGTTCCTGCCCAGGCCTCGCTTGTGCTCCGAGCTCCTCAGCCGCAGCGTCAGGACGGGAACGAGAGGCTCCACGGCGGCCCGGTCCAGCAGCGACACCGTCTCTAACACGCCAAACACCTGCTGCTCGTACGTGTCCAGGTTGTCCTCCACGAAGGACCTGCGCCACAGACACGCCGCTCCTCGTCAGGAATGCCAGCAAACACACACACACACGCACAGCTCAGCACTGAGCCCCAGCTAGAGATCCGCACTGATGTTGTCACCCACTTCAAAGCAGCAGAGAGTTGGTCACATGACCCATCCGGTGTGGCAGATGCATTGAGCTCAAACAGCAGCTGCAGGACGTCTGTGCTTAGCTTCCTGACTGAAGGAACAGAACAGGATAAGATGGGACGGAGCCCGAACCACAGCAGGCGCAGTGTTAAATCCACCTTTACCGGGACGGGCCCGAGTACGGAGGCCAGGCTGGGCTCACCCTGTGATTCGCTGACCAGCAAGAGGCAGTGGAGGACAGCCGGCAGGGGGAGGGCGAGCAGAGGGCGCTCGGGCTGTCTGGTGCGCTTCAGCAGCTCGAAGAGGAAGGCCAGCATCACTGCCAGCTTGCTGTGGGAGGCCTGGCCCTTACATTGCATCATGTGATCACTGTAACACGGGACACGTTTGCCGCGGTTCATAAACACATGGACTCTGGACAGGGTACAGGAAGTTAGCGAAGGCTGATCATCTCACCTGAGCACCTGCAGGACAGTGCGGCTCAGCACTGCCCCCTTCTGGCTAGGAGGAGCCTCGCATACAGCTAGTAAGACTGGGTGTCCAGCCAGGGCTGCCGCAGCAGGCGCGGCGGGAAGGAAGCGCTCCAGGTAATGGGCAATAACGCTGCGAAGCTGCTGTCTCAGGTAGGCTCCCTGCGTCTGGGACACACCGGCTGCCTCAGAGAGGCCCTGTGGAAAAGAGGGCGGAGTGTGGGGAAAGTGGGTGGGGCTATGGATTGTGGGCGGGGCCATGCATGATGCAGGGGCGGGGCTCACCCGCAGGTAGAGCGGCAGGCTGTCCCTCATAGCGCTCAGCATGGCGGCTGGCAGGCTCTTGTCCTGCGTGAAAAGGGCGCGAGGAAGTAGAAGCACGTCCACAATACGGAAGAGCAGCTGCTGGGCCTTAGCCGTGGCCAGCAGGGGGCTCCACTGCTTCACCAGGCACCCTGAGGGGGAAACACAGGTAAGACTGATACCCTTTTCACACTGCCACTGCAGGTGCTGATGTGTTCGCTCGCCTCCGGGTGCAGGAACGTACCCACGGTGCGATACGCCAACTGGAGACCCTCTGGCGGGCTCCGATTGGCCAGGTAGGGCTTGACATGCTTGAGGACATCGCCGACGTAGTCTAAGGCACGCGTGACCAGGTGAGAGCGCTCGGCCAGGCTCTGCAGTCTGCGGTAGGCCCCACCCACCGCCTGTCAGAAGAAGGCGTCTCATTGGCTGACACTGTGGCTAAGCGCATGCCTGTCTGTGGGCTGTGTGGGCTGTGTGGGGGGGAGTGTGTACCTTGATAAAAACCACCACAGCTGCTTCAGGCTCCTGTCGAGCTGAAGGCTGCAGCTCCAGCGCCCCCTGCAGGAGAGAGTCCACCTCCGGCAGCCGGAACACCAGCCTAGTGAGCTCATTCAGCTGGTCTCTCAGCATCTTGTCTGGAACGTCAGCCAGTAACCGGGTGAGCAGGCTAAGCTCATCCGGGCCGTGACGGCTGTGTAACCAAGGTGACGGGGCGTACCTGCTCTGCTCTCGGACCCGTCAGCAGCCCTGTGGACGTGTTGCTGTAAAATGCACCGGATCCAGGCCCGGATGGACAGGGCCTGAGCCGAACCAGAAGCAGCGGTGACTGAGGACACCAGGGTGCTGTGAAGGGGAGGACAACCCACAGCGCGATCAGAACAGCACCGCCCCCCCCCTCACAGTGGCGCTTCTGAGCTCACTGGTCCGCCAAAGCCCACCTGTCATGGAGAAGGTGGGTGAGGTAACGAGTCGCCACTAGGGGGTGCAGCATCTCATCCCAGGCAAAGCAGTGCATCATGGACAGGGCAGGCTGGGGCTGCAGGTCCGGGGGGGCGGAACTGGGCAGGTCCAGTGCCAGGAGACAGAATCCTGGGCAATCCACAAAGGGATTTACTGTCTGGGTCACAGGTCACAACACTCTGACTGCACTTAGCACATAGAAGGTAGGGGAACAGGCAGGATTAACAGCCATCCAAACTTCTGGCTTAGCAGTCGGTTTAATTAAGGGTACAGCAGCTGGATGCTGGAGTACCTTCAGATAATGAGGCCATCTGATTCAAGAACACCAGTACTCTGCATGTCACATATATATAAGCCACGATCGTGTGCTGGAGAGACCGGTGTGGAAGGGAAAGCAGTGTAAGTGGAGTGTGAGCCCATGGATGTTTCGGGGTGGGGGGGGTGCTGACCTGCAGCACAGTCAGCCAGCTGCGCAGGGGGTGTCTGGGACAGCCGCAGGTTACGCAGGAATGGGAAGAAGTTGGTCCAGAGCGCAGCTGCCACGGCCAGGTGTCGCTCTTTGGCCACGCTGGGGGGAGCAGCCTGCTGCCGAGCCCGCCTGAGGGAGAATCGCAGGGTGACGGCTCAGGCGCCTGCAGCCCGACCGCAAGAGCAGGCTTTGGGGAAGCACCTATCCGATAACACCTCAGGGCACACACAGACACAGGCAGCAGTAACCAGACCACATGCACCAGTTGTGATCAAAGAGGCCACCGGCAGCGGTCGTGAGCTTTAAAGAGCCTGTTCATTGGCCGTCACCATCAGCCAATCAGACACCAGTCACCACCCGCGCCTCGCATGGCAGCGATACCGGGAATCAGGCCCCCACTGGCAGCGTGGTCATCATGAATCCGATGGCACGTATTAAACCGCAGTGGGCGGCAGCGTCTGACTCCCATGCCCCCAACCCCTCCCAGCTGTGCCTTAATGTCTCTGCCGGCTGCCAGCTCAGTAGCCTCTAATCAGGGCGCTGTCGCAATCACTCCCCCGCCACCATGCGGGGAACGCGCTAATGGTAGAATGGAGCCGTGTGCACGGAACCAGAATGACAGGCCGGAAACCACCCCAGGAGGCCAATAGGGGGCGCCCACGAGTTCCTGGATGTGGGGAGGAGATGAGGCAAGACCCCCAAGGCCGAGGCCTGCGTCCCACTGTAAATGTGGTTCCTTTTATTTATTTCTTTTTTATTTAGCTGCCATTGTTATATTATTTTCAACTTTCATTTGAAATGCAGATTCGTCTTAGTTAGTGATTAGTGTGCTTGTTTGTTTCAATTGGCTTTTATTTTTTAAGATATATGCAAACTAAATGAACTAACATGGATTTCTCAGTTTCAGCAGTTTTACGCCTAGGGATAGACTAAACGTTATGCGCTATTTTATGTGTCTGATCTTTAGAAAATCCTACATGACGGCACAGTGCGCATCACTAATGTCCGCAAAATGGTAAAAACACGCTCCAGGTTAAAGGTTATTAAAAGGCAAACAAATCATTATTTTGGCTAAACAGTAGCGAACAAGGTAATAGAACGTTTGATGTTTTGTTTGTTAGTTTTGAATGCAACATTTACAGTTTTCTGATTGGCTACTATGCTAATTACTATGCCAATTCTCACTTAGTTGTAGTGTTTTATGTTGCTTTAGCATCTTATTTAATTTCGTTTATGAAAACGTTGATGATAATCACCCCGGCGCACCCTCACCGCAGCTGGGCCAGCGCGGCCTGCAGGAAGCCGAGGGCAGAGCCCAGCTCGGCCTGGCGGCAGGCGGGCAGCAGAAGGCCGAAGCCCTGGTTGAGGAGCCGCTCCTGGGACAGGAGGAGCAGGTGGCCGCTCTCCATCACCTCCTGCACGCCCTCCATGTAGGCCCCCAGCAGCGGCCAGAGGGCCAGCTTGCGCGCCGTCTCCGTGGTCTTCAGGTAGAAGTCGCGGGCGGCCTGTGCGAAGGCCCCGCCCACCCGCTGGGCCGGAGCCGCCACGTCCAGCCCGCGCTCCTGGAAGAGCAGCACGAAGGCCAGCTGGCCCCTCCATAGCAGCGTCTGCTGGGCGATGGACAGCGAGCCGGCGGGCCGGAGCTGCAGCAGCTCGCAGGCGCGCCCGCACGCGTCTTCAGGCTCCGCTTGGCAGCCCAGCACCAGGAAGAGCAGCAGGAAGTGCATCAGGCCCCTCTCTGACAGCTCCAGCATGCGGCGCTGGTGCAACTTGGAGTATATCCTGCAGGAGGCGCACAACACACATCTTTCTTAATGGCAGATGAACTACTTGGATTCCTCAAATAACACCCATGGAACCAAGTATGTCACTGAGCTCAACCAATGAGAAGACCCCCCAGCCACAGTACTCAGCCAATGAGCACTGCCCCACTCACTGAGCTCAGCCAATCAGAAGACCCCCAGCCACAGATGTGAGCCAATAGGAGGAGCCACAGATATAGAAATCCCAGGGTCCCATTTTTACCTTCCTTTTATCTGCCTCCAGGGGTCACCATCACCACTGCCCTTGGACAGGTACATAGCCAGAATGCGCAGGAACATGTGGAAGGAATTGGAGGAGCGGTAGAGCTGGATGTGGCTAGCGGAGTGAAGCTGGGCAGAGCAGGGGGGGCCCGAGGTGCAGCAGCCACGGGCCAGGTCCAGCAGGGAGAGGGGCGTTCGGCTCACACTGCCCAGCCCCGAAACACCCAGCCAGGGTACTGTGAAGGCACTATTCTGGGGGGGAGACAGGCGGGCAGCAGGAGGTGTGAACACAGCCAAGCAGAGTACAAGGGCACCTCGGGGAGTCACACACCCTAGGCTTGGGGGGGTTACAATGGCACAGTATACTACGGTATTTTGAAATCCCCCCCCCCCCCGAATTTCAATAGGCAAGATTTCAAAATACCAAAAAAATACAGCTTTTATGAAAATATCATAAAAATACTATTTAGGACTTTTTTTGTTTTATTTAGGAGCTGCTTTTAAGGCATAAGTCAGACAGTACAGCGGCAGCGTACCAGGTTCTTACTGAAGTGCTCCCAGAGCATGGTAACCACGGAAACGCTGGGCTCCCACAGCAGACAGAGGCTGAAGCAGCAGTGAAGCATGAGCCGCAACTGCTCCTCCTCCGGACCCTGGGGCTGCAGGGCAGAGGCGGGCTGTGAGGTGGGGTGGGGGGCATGGGCCCAGTCGCGCAGCTCGCCCGGGGGGCCCACCTGAGAACCGAGGCTGGACTTCAGCAGCGTCACCACGAAGCTCCAATTCTCCTTCAGTTTCTGCGGGGCGGTGGCGTGGTTATCACCATGACCTGTAGGGGGTGCCAGCAGCCCCGCCCCCCTCCAGGCTGTTCCTACCTCATCCTGGTGAGTCCCGTTGCTGCACGTCTGCCCAAGCTCCGCCAGGTGAGTCACCAGCCACCAGGTGAACCCCAGTGGGTCCTTGCAAGGAGCCGGAAGCCCGTCCACCAGCTGGTCCTGCGGCTCCCGCTTCAGGACACTCGACAGCAGCTTGTTAAGGTAGCCCCAGAAGGGCTGGCATTACAAGTTGGGGGTGGGAAGGGAAGGTAAGGGAAGATTGTGCATTATTTGGCATTTGCTCCAATACAAGTACAGCTACATTTTCACATATGCCAGTTTGCTCTCCTTAGAGAGACATACGCACATCTGAAACAAAGCCTTGGTGACCGAGCACAGGGCTAGCCATTTCTCCGGCATCCCTGGAGTATTTCAGGGGGTTAAGGGCCTTGATCAACAGCCCAACGGACATGTGATTATTCAGCCAAAGTCAGGGCTCAAACCAGCAACCTTCCAATCACACGCAGAGGCCTAACCTACCACACACTCCCCCAGAACAAAAAAAAAATTCCATTACAGCCCAGGTGTACCCCCTGTGTCCCTCACACATGTTCACCTGTACCCCTGTGTCCCTCACACGTGTGTGTTCACCTGTACCCCCTGTGTCCCTCACACGTGTTCACCTGTACCCCTGTGTCCCTCACACGTGTGTGTTCACCTGTACCCCTGTGTCCCTCACACGTGTGTGTTCACCTGTACCTTGTGACACTCACCCGAGTGTGCAGGGTTCTACTCCGGTGCTCCAGCAGGTGTATGAGCAGGACCCACAACTCCTTGGTACAGATACAGTGGTAGGGGGGTGTAGCCAAGGCCTCCGTAGGTCTTACCTGTGAGGTAATGGGGGGGGGGGTAGTTCCACCTTCATAAAACTCCTGTCACTAATACAACCACGGCACTTACCTTGCTATACTGTGTCATGGCCAGGCCAATCAGATCCAGCAGCAGGCTGGTCACATGCTTTTCAAACAGAGTGACGTTGGTGAAATTCTCTCCAGTCAGGTCCACCAGCTGCTGAGCATACACCACCTGACCTGTAGGGCGGCAGCGTAACACAGTGCTTTAGGCCAGAAATCGCCCCGAATCCCGAACGCCTTAGAGGAGATGGTGTCGGGAGCTGACCTACCCATCATCCTCTCCCCCAGGAGATGCAACATCTCCAGCACAGACCAGTGGACATCCAGGTGCAAGTGCAGGAGGTGCCAGGCCGGAGGCAGCCGAGTGCCCTGGTGCTGCATGGCCAGGCAGGCCTGAAGACTGGAGGGCAGGTTCTTGAGACGGTCCACCAGAAGTGTCAGCCCAAAGAGCTGCTCCAGCAGCGCCGAGGGGAACTGGGCCTCCAGGGCCACGTATGGGTGTGACGCAGTGTCCTCCAGGTCTACGGGAGGCACCATGAACCTGGGGTACATCATATGCGTTCAGTTGGCTTCCAAGTTTAGCCCATGTCCTGTACATTAGGCCGCACTGTTAAATGTCATCACTAGCTCAACTGCATTTTACATGAGACTCCACAAGGGGGCGAACATCTGTTGTTATTATGAAGCTCATGGGAACGAGCCCAGCTGGCAGGATGACCCCCCCATAGGTATATGTGGATGCCAACCTCGCCCTTAAGACATGTCCAGCAGCACAGATCCACCTAATGGAGCATCTCTGGAATTGGAATTCTTTGGCTATAGTGAAGTGAAATATCACTTGCACGGATTGTCTGTTCATCATTAGATAATCTACATCAGGGATATTAAATTATCCCCCCTACCCCCCAAGTCCAAATTCCATCAGGCACACAAAGGCAAGGTCCAGTGCCACAGATAAAATTTCATGTTCGCAATTGCTCGCACGGTCCGGATTAAACTGTGTTCCGGAGTCTGCCAACTGAGCATCCCTGATTAACGTGGTGTTGGTTTATTCAAAGGCACATTGACAGTGTACACACAGATGGTCTCATTTTACCTTGAGATGAAGACCTTGACGTACTGGAGGAATCGGACACACTGCTGACGGAGCTGCTCAGCCTGGGAATGATGGCTGTATGCTTGTCCTGGAACACAGATGGGGGTGAAGGTCTCAGCCCGAGGAGACAACGTAACGCCACACAGGTTACGACCACCAAAGAGGCAAGGAAGAGCTCCGAGGCGACGCCACGCGGAGCCGCGAGTTCCGAAGCTCCTTTACCAAAGTCGTGCGTGCCGGACAGCGCCAGGTTCTCCAGCTTGAGGAACGCCTGCCTGCAGAAATAAGTGGGAACGGCCAGTGAAGAGGTGGAGAGAAGAAGCACCACCCAGTGCGGATAATTCAGCCCAACATGTTCATATCAGGGGAAAAAAGAAAAAATCCTAAACATTTATGTATAGATGCATGTGTGTGTGTATATATAGACACACACTGTACCTGACTCACAGACTGTAAGAAAAAAACAGCCTATGATTAATTTGACCATTTTAGCTGTTTCCATGCATGTGCTTGAGGAGGCTCTAGATGCTCAACCATCCGCCCTTTTTGCCAAAGCAATGACTACTCAGTGACACTGAGAGATGGGGAGTTTGATTTGGGTCTCAAAGCGGTTGGGAATTTGTGAATTAGCACAGCAGCCAATCAGCATTACATTTTAGGCGAGCTAGTTCTTTGATTGATTTGCTATGCGTTAAAAAGCATAATAAAATACATTCCATAAGGTGGTTTTTGCAGTATCTGTCAGCTTTTTAATTGCATATATTTTTGCATTTGAGAGAATTTCAATAAATTAACCACAAATAAGAATATAGTATTATATGAAACAGCTAAAATCTGATCAAGCTGTAGATTAGAAATCAGTGTTATTTGTTATAGGTATTACTTTGCTATTCTGTGCAATAATCAACTGTGAAAATATATTATTTTGTTTTGCATTTGCTTCATTATATTTAATATAAAGTACAGATTCAGCCTTATACATTCACAGCCTTACCTAACTTATCTGGCACTGCTTTGTGTACAGTAGTGCTTCCTAGTGTACATCTTTACAGCCCTAGCAGACACTGACAAGAAACAGCAATGTCCAGGGACACCAGCTGATCATGTAAAGACTAATCTGCAACACTCAGAATAAGGGCTCAAATAATAATTACAATGAGATTGTGGGTGTGATGATAACGGCTTGTTATAGGATATAGCATTTAACAAGTTATATTCTTTTTCCAATATCGGTTGCTGAGCAGGTTATGCTGTAGCTGGTGTTGAGATCCACGTGCCCCTCTTTGTATCTGAGCACCTGCCTCTCTAAAGGTCCCTGCACTGCCCTGTTTCCAACCAACCATCATATGTGCTAATTGCTCCTGAAGCCTAAGATCAGGGGTACAGTGCAGGCCATAGGTAAGGCGAAAGATAAGGAAGAGATCTTTTAACTTCCAGACCGACCCAGCTTCGAGAGGAACAGCCAGGTGACTGTCGAGTGAGCAGAAACACACAGATCTGCACTCAAAGTCGTTTCAGTCGTTAGCATTCTGGTCTGAATGCCAACCACTTGTAGAAGAGAGGTGGGGAGAAGAACGTCCCAAGCAGCCAAAACCCCACACCTACCTGAGCAAGTTAAACAGGAGCGTGGTGGACTCCACCATCGCAGTCTCGGTCACCCAGGAAAAGCCGAAAAGGTCCGCCGTGTCAGTCTCATAATCCGAGGGGGCAGGGTCCAGTTTCAGCAACAACCTTAGACATAGACAAACATGCGTTCCTCTACGACCCAGGCATGTAACACTCTACGAGCGATCTGCCGGCCCTTACCTCTTCAGGACTCCCTTGGCCACGTACCCATCGGGGGGTAACAGGCCCGATTCGTCACGGGTCGGCAGGGACAGACAGGAGAAGCAGGGCGGCGGAGCCAGGGCCGGGTCACACTGGCTGTCAGCCGCGAAGGGTGACACCGGCGGGGTGAGGGACTGGCTGAACTCCTCGTCCATCTCACGCAGGGAATTTGCTCGATTAAATCGCTCCCTTTTAAACAAGCAGTAGCTAAATAAATGTTTCCGATGAATCGATAAACCTGAATACTGACACACGCAGCCCCAAAAGTGGTGGGGACTCCTATTACTTACGGACTCGATATATACTTTAAAGCAAAATAAAGCCGATGATATCTAACCATCATTATCAGGAACATGATTATATTATGCAAATAACATGTTAATTAAAAGCCGTAACATATACAAACGAAGACTAAATATACTTAAATCCAAGAAGACAACACTCCCGTAAAACTGCACTTCCTGTTTCTCTGTCTGCTCAGTTCTCCCGCCAAATGCGAAAGGACGGGCTACGCAGGGGCCTAGGCCACGCCCCACGTTACCCAGCCCGCTCTGATTGGCCCAGACGTCAGGGGGCAGGACGCAGAAGGAGTGCTTTAACAGCTGGTCTAAACAACACCGAACACGTGTTAATAAGAGTACCGTGACTTCTCGTTTATGATATACATTTTGGCGATGTGGCTAATGAGTCAAGCGATTATATTTCACTTAGCACGTTTCAGTCTTTTCAGATTAGTCTTTACATTCACCCAACCATACTTAGTTCGTTTATACATTACGTTTAAACGAGATAATACACTGAATTCGAGTAGGTTAAACCACTTTGCCTTATCGGGAATATGTGCAAGAAACTGAGATTATATTAAAATATCCCCCCTACACACCCCGTCTTAATGATCACTGGAACCTGCCGGCGAAAAAAAAGCCAACCCTGGCTGCCTGTGAATGGTAGGTAATGACCCTCATTTCCCTCAGATTGTGGATGTTAACCTTAATTTGCACGGGTGCTTTTTCGCTAGAGCAAGCCATCCTTTCAATTTGCAAGAGCCTCTTGTGCGCAAATGGATAATAATAGGGGCATCTTAAGTGCAGGCGCGGTCCCCGGAG
The DNA here is from genome assembly GCA_026780765.1 of Petrocephalus schoutedeni. Lineage (NCBI taxonomy): Eukaryota > Metazoa > Chordata > Actinopteri > Osteoglossiformes > Mormyridae > Petrocephalus > Petrocephalus schoutedeni. The sequence goes on from JAODKL010000135.1 coordinate 12,181,901, forward strand.
CATGGCGAAAGACGACATGGTTTTGACATTCTTTGCATTACATCCAGTAAATATTCAGTACGTTTGCTAAGTTTAATATAAAACGATTAAGCCGAGAGTGACAAAGACTACAGAATACCGCGAACTGTGCATCCATCCCCATAGTATCTGCGTGGCTTTAGTTATATTGTAGGGCTGCCGTCTTGAGATGTTATACCGTCCAGCAAGCCAGGCGCCCATGAGAAAAAGTCCCGATAAAAGGCAGTTTGCATGACATTTGACGGAGAACCGGAGCTCTGTCGCTCCCTGTCAGGATTTGCATGATGCAGCCGACCACAAACTGCTCAGGTGCTGATGAAATGTCATTGTAGACCAGCTGGAGTGCGTCAAGGTCCTGTACAGGTAGGGATGTCTTTGCCTGCGTGTTAATAATGGGGCTTACCTTAATGCCCGGTGTGTTGACAAGGAGGCTAACACAGATATTTCAGAACATATGCGGAACATACGCAGAACCTGTGGGCCGTGCTGTCTGTTTGCATCGCAGAGCCATCTGTTAATACCTTGTAATCCTCCACAGATGATGTTTACCCAAAGCTTATGCCTGTACACCGTAAAACCTGGGCTTCACAGCCCTGTATCAGCCATACCTGAGGGTCGGTCTCCTGCTCTGGGTCAGACATTAAAGTTTGAGCATCTTTGTGTAATGATGTTTATAATGTCTTGTAATGTTTAGGAAGTGAAGACACAAATATATAATTGCTTGATATTAATGCTAATTTACCATCCGCTGATTTCCAAAGCGACATATTATTTCCGAAAAGGGTCAACTCCTCCTTGGAGTGATTAGGGATTATGGGCCTCACTCAAGAACCCAACAATGAAAGGGCGCTTCCGGCCTCGGGATTCGAGCTGGCGACCTGATCACTGGAACAGCCATCTAAAACGCTAAGCCGCACACTGCCCCGGAAGTATGTGCACCATCCATGGATAGGGGCCATGCTAATCCTCTATGAATCATTCCAAGTTTTGGTGTACATGCTGCCGTCGCTCTGTTCCATACCGAGATGGCAGATTCTCATGGCTGTGTAATGCCTCTGCCTGGGCTCTTGGTAATTTGCTGCCCCGTTTCCGCTGGTGGCAGATGAAAGCTTTGAGGGAGGGCCAAGCAGTTGCAGCTACACTCGTGTGTGTCATGTGTGCTTCAGCGTTTTTCAAGATACCAGCCCTATGAGAGGTGATGGTGTCACAAGTACCCTTAACCTAAAGGGCACACTAAAGGGCAGACGGCATCCTCGGCTCTCCTGCCTGATGCTTGATGCTACCTTGTGTTTCCTTTTGCTGCTCAGGGAAATGAAGTGGAGTACATTTTATTTAATAAAAAATATTTGAGAAATCTTTTATACATGTTTTTTCACCCTTGCTCTCTTGTATTAGAACAGCATCCACACTTCCCTGCTTGCTTTGTGGTGTCCTGATAAACGGCTGTTGTTCGAACACTGATTTGCCGCTGATCTGGGGATTTTGTCGGCAATCTCCTAAAACTGTCGCTTATGGGAGTTTTACTTACAAAAAAGTGTTCTGAGGGCCAACTGAAAATGATTGGTCCAGAGAGAGAGCCAATTAGGTCTTGTGTCAGACCAACCAATCAGATGTCTCGCTCCCGCCTACTTGCTTGTTTGGACCTGCCTCCTCTACAATTTGATTGGTTGCGTTTGATCTCTCTGAATCAATAATTTTTCATTCTGCCCTCAGAACTTTTTGTGTAAGTAAAACTCCCACTGTCGGTGAGCGGAAAATCAGGGCTAAAATCGTTTAGTGTGAACTGCGCTTAAAATGTGCTTTAAATGCTCCTGATTACTGGAGATTCTCTCAGTACTCTCATTGAAGGATTGCTTTGCTTCATCAAAAATCTGTTCAACTGTTAAAACCTCGGTTTACATGTACATATTTAGCTAACGGTTTTGTCCAAAGCAATGTACAAGTGCGGCAAATAGCACATTGCAAATATACATGCTGACAATGAGTCAACTAGGCATATGTGCAGCTAAGCTGACCTTCCAATGAATATCCAGATACAAGTGTAAAAACCTGAATATAAAAACCTGCACACACATCCCAGAGAGAGTGTTTGTATAAATGTGTTTCTTGGTACCTGTCCATCTATCTGATCTGAACATCCTGTTTTTGAACAAATATTCTGGTTTGATTTGTCTCGCGTGCACACTGTTCTGTTCTCTCCAGGCCATGAGGGCACTGCTGCTGGCCTGCTGGGCTCTGCAGTGGCTGTGCTTTACCACACGAGGGCAGCGCAGCACCACCGTGCAGGTGTTTTATGCAGTTCAAATGGAGGGGGGTGTTGCCGAGGCCAGGGCCCTGGCCCAAAGGCACGGCCTGCGCTTTGTCTCCCGGGTGAGTCCCTCCTCACTCTCCCAAACTGTCTCTCATTTGTCAGCCATATTTAAATTTTTCCCTGAACAGCTGAAATTTGCCTCCCATCTGGTATGCTTTGGGTTGTTTTAATCCAGTTTTTGTGAATTTAGCTGAAAGTCTGCCTCCCCGACACACTCAAATCTTCTCTCAATGAACACGGAACAGCACCTGCCAATCAAAAACGTTTTGTTTGGAAAAATAAGGCTCTGAGTTTGTGAATCAGCAACATACTGATTGATGTAGCAGCATACAGGACTGATTGCATGATTAATAATACACTAATAGTTCAGAAGTGTGCTTTGCTGTTATGTTAATTGTGCAATCAATTTTGAATGTCACTGTTATGTTAATCATGTAATCAGTCCTGGATGTTAGTATTTTAATCATGCTATCAATTCTGAACAGCATGCACAGTTTTAAACATTAGTGTAAGGAAGGCTGGGTATGTCCTGGGAGTTAGGGGGAGGGGCTTCTGTAGTGGGTGTGGCTGGACTTGGAAGTGGGCAGGTTTATGGAGCTGTGGCCAGTGGCTGAAAGTGGGTGGGTCTAGATAAAGGCCATTGCTGTGTGGTGTCCTGTGTAAGTGTGTGATTTGTGTATGTTTGTGTAGTTTGCAGTTATTTTGTGTGTGTGGTTTGGTGTTGGTGTGTACGTGTGGTTGGTTTGTGCTGTGTGTGTGTGTGTGTGTGTGCTTCAGCTCTCAGACTATGTTAGCAGTTCACTGGAAATCCTCCCACTTCTTGCTGATGTGGAATACTAGTGTCAGATTAGCATGTCATTAGCATGCGATTAGCATGTCATTAGCATGCTATCGCCATGCTGCAGCCTGGGTTGTTTTCTGTGGACACAGTTTCAGCTCATCAAGAGCAATGCCCCCCCTACCCTCCAGCTTCCCTGCCCACCCCCAAACCCCTGGAAGGAGTTTATCCCAGAGAAGAATAATGCTTTATGAAATTGTTGCTTTACGACACAGTAGCGATCTAGGGGAGAGACTTTCAATTCGCCACAGAGTTCTCAGGGAGGTTGCAGGATTACAGAGAGAGACGAGCTCGCTTGTTAGCCAATGAGCTGTGACGTGAGAGAAGGTGGGGTCCCCTTTGGGACCATGCCCTCCCGGCCTGTGACAAACCCCGCTGCTGTGCTTTTGCAGATGGGGAGCCTTACTGGGTTCTACACCCTGGTGGACCACCTGGGATGGAAAAGGAACGTCGAGGTGCAGGTGGCAGCCAGCCCCAGGGTGCGTGGGCGCGTGGGTTCTGTGGCGGGCTTCCAAATGACCCAGTCGAAATTGTCCTGTTAGTGACGCTGTGATATAAGAATGTTCTATCGGTGGTCGACCCGCACGGTAAGTGTGATGATCCGGGATACCGCAGTCGGGAGCTTCAGTGCTGTGCCTGCTGTGTCCGCGTGCCCGCTGGGTACCTGCATTCAGGGATGCCCATTGTCGCTCAGTGAGACGTTGCCAGGGCAACCCCCCGTCTCGGCGAACTGCAACGATGCCCACCCCCTCCCCCCTTCCATGACAGCTTCAGCGTACTCATGACATGCAGTACATAAACCAAAATCTTTAGTTTAATAAATGTCATTTCTTAACGATTTTATTTTATTTGGTTCCAGAATTTGAATCTTAATTTGAATATTTATTGGGTTTTTCAGGGGTGAACATCAGTCAATGATATCTAGACAGTAGATCAAACCTGACACGTAGCTAATTTGTATGTATAAATGTTATGCAGATGTAGAGACAGGCCTGCGTGGCTGTGATGGGCGGAGCCCTGGGGGATGCGTGTGAGCCCGCGTGCCGATGCAGTCACTCGCCTGCGCCCCTGCTGGCGTGAGCCGGTATTGAAACCCGCTCCTGTAAATGCCACTCCTTACTCTCATGCGGTGTGCCTGGCTGATGGAGGGAATGTAATCCTGTTTAGTATACCAGCGGTCGATACTGTAATGCGGTTAACGGTCCTCTTTCTTCAGTACTGTGGGTGGGATAAACGCAATTAGTGCTGAACGTGAGCTGCATGTCAGCTGGGGAATTGTGGGTAAATGACGGTAGATGGTATGACCTAGGGCCTTGGGTACCCGACGAGGTACAGCATGGCCGAGGGCCTGGGGGATTGTAGGTAACCGACGTGGTACAGCATGACTGAGGGCCTTAGGGATTATGGGTACCCGACCCGGTACAGCATGGCCAAGGGCCTGGGGGATTGTGGGTAACCGACGTGGTACAGCATGACCGAGGGCCTTAGGGATTATGGGTACCCGACGCGGTACAGCATGGCCGAGGGCCTGGGGGATTGTGGGTACACGACGCAGTACAGCATGGCCAAGGGCCTGGCACTGTGATTGGCTACAGTTAAACGGTTAACTGGCTGGAGATTTCACCAGTGCTTATCCTGCAGGTGAAATGGGTCCAGAGACAGCAGCCCCAGTACAGAGACAGACGGGCAGCTTTCCGAAGACTGGACCCGGGCCTTTCTGGTGAGGGATCCAGGACTGTGATACGAGGGAGGGGTCTGTGTTTTTCTGGCTACCAACTGTTGTGTTCATTGCATCCTCTTCCTGTGTATCCAGCACATTCCGAGTGGGCGGAACTCCCCAGGAACGTCTATGATGTCATTAACTCAGAGGACAGCCTGGCAGATCCACTGCAGTTCAACGACCCCTACTGGCCCCTGCAGTGGGAGCTGGTGGGTGTGTCCGCGTGGCTGCCAGTTACGTCGCACTGCGCCTGGAGCTGACCTTCTGGTTGGTCGAGCTTACTTGCCTGTCCCCGCCCCCTCTTATCATATCCTGCCTCCTTCTTTTGTAGTTCAATAGTGGCCAGTTTGGGAGCCCCAAGCGCTTCGATCTGAACGTCATGCCCGTGTGGAAGAAGGGCATCACTGGCAGGGGCGTGGTAGTGACTGTCATCGATGACGGTATGGACCCTTAGCACCTGGCCCTGGGGCCCCCTTCCCTCCCCAGTGTGAGATAGAGATGAGAGTGATGCCCAGTGGCTACTTCGGAGAGCGCATAGGATGCTGATCGGAGCATGTTCGGGAGGAGAGGAGTGCAGCCCGAGGGGCGGTGGTCTGCAACCTGGCGTGCTGCACTCGCCTCATGCCTTGTTTTCAGGCTGAACGCTCAGCTGCTCAGCGAGAGCAGTGCAGGGGCCCGCTCTTTTTTTATCTCGCTGTCCAGCAGCTAACAAGGCCCGGGGCCCTCTGCCACGGTGCTGGGACCCTGTCTAGTCACAGCTCTGCTTCCATGGGGTCCCTGAGGGTGGCGCCATTGAGCTGGAGTGCCATAACATTGTAAGTCCCCCTCTAGTGTCTATTGAATGCGGCATGAGCGGGCACTTGGTTGGGTCGCCCTCCCTCCGGGACCCCCCGCTTGCCCCCCCACCCCCTTTTTATTCTTTCACCCCCCCTCTTTACCTTCATCATCCCTTCACATAGAGCAGCTCTCTCTCTCTCTGTCTCTGTTCTCTCTTTCTCACATGCGCGATTGCAGTTCTCTCTTTGGGGGGGGAGATGAAGTCCTGGGGAATTGTGGGTAATGGATCTCCTCCCAGGGTTCAGGGCTGTTCTATGCACACTTCACCTTTAGACACCTTAGGATCAATACTTATTCATTTTAAAACTACGCTCGGATACATTTTCCAATACCGGTCTCCCCTCTCAGGTAATGTAATCAGCCTCAGGCTCCTCACAGATTCTCCTCACAGAATGTCCTCCACACGGTGTCTATCTGTCTTTCTGGGTGTTAGGTGAGCACTGTGTTAGTTGGAACTGCCAAGTCTGCTTAGTGGATTACCTGTCTTCAGTAGTAATAAGTTCAGTAACTGGGTACGCTGTGGGTGGTGTAGGATGAAGCCACTTTACATTTTACATATTTGGCAGACGCTTTAATCCAAAGTGACTGAAAATTTTGGAGCAATTGAGGGTTAAGAAGGCCCCCGGAATCTTTGCCAAACCTGGGATTTGACTCTGCAACCTTCTGATCCAGACACAGCGTCCTAACATGTGGAGCCACACCATCATGTACATGTCAGCGAGATCATCTGCTAGTTATTTGAATGAATTTCCATTATGCTAGCAGGTTACACCTTAACTGCCGTGTTTTGTTTTTTTTCCCTGAGATGTGTTTGAATACAGGGTTTTGTGGGGGACCAGGGCACTTCTAAAATGAGTAACTGCAGTAAGTTAAGGTGCCTCTTAAAGCAGCCCGTTTTACATTTTTTCCCCCCTTTGGTTAATTTATATATTTGATACTTCATGTGTGCTCCTTGGGATTTGAACCCATGACCTTTGGCTTGTTAGTATATTGCTATTTGTTGAGCCATAATGCTGTGATGTTGCTGGGCTCGGGGGCACCGCTAGGTTAAAATCCACCTGGATCGTGCAATGGGAGGCTCACAGCCCTCTGGCCACAGAGCCTCGGGGTCAGCGGCCTGCTCCATCCATCGTGGGCTGTCGCTATGGCGACGCAGCCAATCCATTAAGGCCGGCTGGACACTCTGCTCACCTGCGCTGGCCCTTTAATGAACAGCCTACACAATGCCATCTGACAAGCAGGAAATAGTTGTAATAAAGACTGTGCTTCATACATGGGGTTGAGGCTGACTCAGGAATGGAGGCGAACGCAATGGATAGCCATGTGGCTCCTCTGAGATTCGCTCGGGATAGGTGCTACAGGTCAGGAGGTGCTGGGGAGGCAGTGAGCATGCTGTGACCTCGCAGTGACCTCGGTCACAGAACTTGTTTGGGTGAGTGAGGCCCGCGGGACGACTCGTGATTTATGATTTAATCGCATGCGGGCTGCGTGTTCTCTGCGCGCTCGCCTCGCTGCCTCCAGCCCCCATGCACACCAGGCAGCCCTGTTGCATTCCCACCCAGAGATGAATGCAAAAGCAAGCCGGGCAATTTATCATGGAGTTCGGGGGCTTGATGCGGTCTGTGATGTTTGAGGTAGAACTCTGCCAGGTCTGGTGGAGTCAGATTGGGGTTTGAGGTGGTGCAGTCGTGGTCCTCTTTCTTCTGACTGGTCTTGGTTTTCTGCGATTCTCAGTGTTTTGGGGCACGTAGTGGTCAGCCAGCCCTGCAGCAGGAGATATAGGAGCAGAGGGCAGAGGTTCTGGCTCTGACCTGGCCTGGTTGTGAAGAAAGATATACCACAGCGTCAGCAAATGCTTAACAGGCTTCTATACCTTAGCAGCCTGACCTCTGACCTCTGACTCGCCAGGTCAGCACCCTCCGTGTCCATGTGCTTGTTGCACCCATATTCCACACGACTTCATCAAACTGCCTTCCTCAGGTAAAAGTCGCAAATCAAGGCCTGCGGCGTTCAGCCCATAAGTCTGTCCGGTTGAGGTCGAGCAGAAGTCAAACTGTATCTATTCCTCGCCGTCAGCACGGCATCAGATCAATGCATGTGCATTCTGAATATACAGACGTGGGATACACAAGGTGTTTGCTTCAACCTTTACACCTTTAATCAGGTTGCAGTTTGGGACCATTAACCCAAGCTCTGGCAGCCAGCCTATGAAGCTGGAACTGGCTATCATATAAACACGCAGCGTGTGTAAACATCACCCAGTATGGCAGCTAATTAAGGGCTGGTCCTCTCCCTGCACTGCTCACCCCAACTCTCTCACTAAACATGTCAGGTTACCCATGATGCCACAGTAACCCCGCACTGCTGTTCCCTGGGTCGTGTGTATAATTCGTGGCCAAAAGGGGAGTGAGGTGGCCTTTCTGCCGCTGACTGATGGGCCGAACAGGGCAGCCTGTATGTATCAGAGAGAGATTGGCCGTCTGAAGGCCTTCTCGTTGGCATTGATATGTTAAAATATGACATTGATTTGATGTGGCAGTTTGTGGAGTTTTTCCTCGGATGCAGGCATTTCTCATGCTCTGCATTTACACAGTGTAACACTAATGGTAGGAAAATTGCAAGATGATTAATATGCCTGATGGCAGGCGGCCGGCGAGGGGGGGCGGGGTCATCGTCCTCTTCTTTACTCGGAGTGCCCGGCCGTTCTGCCGAGCCGTTACGGGAGGGGGCCACAGCATCAGAGCATCACGGCACAGTAGCCTTAGCTTGGCACGTCACCATTGGATCCCCTGCGAGATCCCCTGTCAGTGTCGGGCCCAAGATCCAGTCGGGGAGGGGGGGGCGGTGGTGCAAGTCGCCGACCAGAGAGGATGGGGATTTTTTTTGTGTGTGGGCAGATGATCAGTTTGGGTGAGCCCCCTACCTAATAGTTTAATTTTTTATAGCATCTTTGAGTGGTTATTTTTTGGGGGGGGCAAGCATCCCCCCCATGCAGCTCATGCTGGCATTTCCGCTCCTTATAGAACCATTTCCAGACTGTCTGAGATCACAGGGAGTAATTTTTCCCATCAATCTCTGCGAGGTGGCTCTGCCTTGACTCGTGTGGCCGCGCGTGGGGCGGGGGGGGGAGGGGTTGTGGGGGGGTTCAGACCGCCTAATTGCGGCATTTTTCATCTCCTTCCTGTGTTTTATGGAGGTTGTGGCCCTGGTGTGGCGGCGTGTGATTCATGGCCACCAACAGCGAGGTGGGCAGCCCAATCCCTCATCGGGGCCCCCCCGCGCCACGCAGCGCACCCACACAATTACTGTGATGAATATGACCTGCGTGTCCACCCACCCCCCCAACAGCAGCCACTGGCTGCGGTTAATGTAAGAGTGGGGTGCAGAAATTACTGCCAGGGTCCTGCCACTCAGCCTGTGTGGGGGGATGAGGCTATGAGGCTAAGGTGCAGGAGGAGGGGGGGGTAAGGGTAAATAGGGAGGGGGAACACTTATGGAGCTCCCTCCTACCCCTGGGTCACCCTTCCCTAGAATTTTATTAATCAGCCAGAAGTACTTGTTGGGTGCCTCTATCCCCCCCCCCGCCGGCCCCCGCTAATTTGGTCACATGTTCCTGTTGCTCCACTTAGCATGTGTCAGGGTCTCACAGACGAACAGGCCTGCTCCAATGTGCCCTGCGTGGAGCCCTTCAACAGGCGCCCCTGGTACTGCCCGCCGTCCCATCCAGGAACATTCCAGGACGCCTTGTTCCATCGGGCCAAGGGGGCGCTGCTGCACTTGGATCCTCGGGCCTTGGCTAACTGCTCACTTATCTTAACCGGGATTGATTTGTGCTGAAAGGCCACAGGGCAGGACAGCGATTGCATCTGGTCGCTGGGCTGGTGGCTCTTAACCGGACGAAACACTTCGCCATGTTGAATCAGCTGTACTGCAGAAATGGTCTGGAAATTGACTGATATGTGAAAGAACTATGGAAAATACATTTCAGAAATAGTTTCCGTGTTTAAAAGCTACATACACAAAACGTATGTGCACAGTTATTCATCGCGGTAAAACACTATATAAGTTTGTTACTGAAATGTCCGATTTCTGTCTGAGGATTCTAACGGCTATGCACCTGTTATAAAAGCAATATGAATGTTACGTTAAAAGGTAGGAAGATGCATTCAGAAAACACAACGCTGCTTTAGCAAATGGCGACTTTGCTAAATCGGCCTACAGTCTCCCTGTGACTTACTGCATCCGAGGATGGGACCTGACCTATTGTCACAACATTGATTTGATCCGGTGGCATTTTGGTTCCGGTATTACTCAGGTATTTCATCTTCATCGTTTGCCTTGAGTTTAACACCAAATGTATTTAACCCCTATCCCATGTTTGGGGTCAATCTGACCCCAGAGCATCATTAAACGGTAGGCAAATTTCATATGGGGAAATTATCATGGGAAAAGGGTTAAAACAGCTCCCAGGGTAATATCCAGTCCACTCTGCATCTGGGTTCCATCTTCAGTTTCACAAGCAAAAGTCAAACTGTCTGGCAGCACAGAATGCTACTGGGTTATTTAAGCAGGAGAGAACTTTCTTAAAACCGTATGGTGTCATTCTGTTCAGCTGTCTGGGCCCCATTCTGTCAACTGAAATTTGGCCAGTAGCTAGACAGTGCTGTACTTGTACATGATGTCAGTCTCATCACTGCACACTATTTCCCCGCTGTCGTCCATGATGTCAGTGTCATCACTGCACACTATTTCCCCGCTGTCGTCTGTGATGTCAGTGTCATCACTGCACACTATTTCCCTGCTGTCGTCCATGATGTCCGTGTCATCACTGCACACTATTTCCCTGCTGTCATCCATGATGTCCGTGTCATCACTGCACACTATTTCCCCGCTGTCGTCGGTGATGTCTGTCATCACTGCACACTATTTCCCTGCTGTCGTCCATGATGTCAGTCTCATCACTGCACACTATTTCCCTGCTGTCGTCCATGATGTCCGTGTCATCACCGCACACTATTTCCCTGCTGTCGCCTGTGATGTCAGTCTCATCACTGCACACTATTTCCCTGCTGT
>JAODKL010000135.1:12204117-12236999 GCA_026780765.1 Petrocephalus schoutedeni
GGGGGGGGGGGGGGCGGGAGTCTGCTCCATGCCGGCAGAGAGGAGCTGAATTTCTGACTTTCCCAGGATCCTGTATCCGGGGGGCGTGGTCAGTGTGGGGATCCAGTCGGACGGATGCAGCGGGACGGAGCGCAGCATCACGGTGCTGGAACACGTGCAGGTAGTGGGTGGGGTGTGGGCTCCCCGTCCCGTGTCTGCCTCTGCGATCCGGTGCGTCACTCTGTCTGCCGGTGCCGCCCCCAGGTGACTGCCAACGTGGCCAGCGCCTGCCGCGGCCGTCTCTCCGTGGAGCTGCTCTCCCCGTCCGCCACGCGCTCGCTGCTGCTGGCACCGCGCCGGTACGACGCCTCGCCCGACGGCCTCAGGAACTGGACCCTGATGACGGTGCACTGCTGGGGGGAGGATCCCCGCGGCAACTGGACGCTCCAGGTGCGAGGGGAGTCCCCGGCCCTCTCTGGGCCCGTTTACGTCAGACACACACGTCCAAAGAAATGGACAGAAAAGCCGCTTGTGGGTCATCGCTTCTGAGGGTGATTATCACCTCCTTTAAGTCACTTAATATGAACTGCTCTGGGAAAACACCTCTCCCTGTAGGTTACAGACAGCAATGGCACAGTGGCGCAGTGCAGGGGAGGCCCAGAAGGGGCACCATCCGGGTCTGTGGTCAACTTCACCCTCATCCTGTATGGGACCTTTGATCCACAGCGCCCCCTCCAAGGCATGGTACCCGGGGGGGAATCAGCCTCACTCACAGCATCTTTCCTGTGGCAGCCTGATCTGGCAGCCATCCGCATTATTACGACATTCCTTCAAGCCCGTGTATGAGGGCCACTTGGACTTACGTAACGCTGCACTTTTCTGAGGTGTAATGCAATTGAAATTATCAAACTTTAAGTAAAGGGTAGGATTTATTAAAAAAATGTCTTCCTCTATAAATTAAGTAATCTGCATAAGAATACAAGCTGTACAGTTATAATTATTTAAAATCCATGTTTGGCTTGTCCCAGCCGAATTAAATTAGCATTTTATTTGACGTTAGATGACATTGAGCTGAAGGAAGGATGTTCATCCACACGCTTTCGCTTTCAGGGGACATCTCCAAGGGGCTCCATGAGCACTGGTGGGCGGGGCTTAGGAGGTTTTCAGAGGACCAGGTGTCTCCTCACGACTTCATCCAGAAGGAGTTTGAGAGGGAGAATCTCAACAGGGTCAAGGCAGAGGACATACCTGCCCCTCGCCAAAGAAAGGTCTCGCCACAATCACATCTAAACGATCAGTAGTTTCCACTGACAGCAGCCAAAAAGTAACATTTGTCTTTAGGATGGAGGGGGTGGTGCCATCATTTGTTAAAGTTCATGGTGAGACGCTGTAGGACGCTAAGGGATTGACCAGTTCGACTTAATATTTACAAACGCTGCAATGAAAAACTATTTTCCAAAAAAACAGCGCATTAGATGTGCCAGTTAAAATTTAAGAACACATTACAAGGAGACCGACAGTCAGACTTATCTGTCAATGGCTCTTAATGGTTTTAGCTCATGTCCAAAGCTAAGCGTGGGCATATTTGGTACAACTTCGTAAAATGAAGGGATGATAGATAAAAGGTGAAGGATGACCCAGATCTGTAACTGCAGAAATCCGAGATAGGATTCGTATGACGGTAAGGAAGCCAAAAATAAACCATGTAGCATGTAGGAGGCTGCAGAATTATACCCACAGTAAAATTTCCTTTATGGACCTCAGTGGATCAGAAATGTGTGCATTCTAGAACACTGGGACTTTCCGAGTGGGTGGGACTGTGTATTAAGAATGGAGAACTGCTTTGGTCACCTGACGATGTCCCGTTAGGCTGAGAGCAAACCCAGCTCTGTAGGGCGAAACACGTTAGCAGAATTAAATGTCTCCAGCCTTCAGTAAAAGAAATAAGGGAGGGACCTGATCCAAGTGTGTACAATCCTGAGGGCATAAGACATAAGGTCAAGCACAATTGCTGGCTCAACAACAGAAGGCCTTTTTTAAAAAGCTGCTGGGAAGCGGTTTCCGTAGCGGGGTACCAGAGAAGCCATCGTGTATGTGTACTAGGTAATAGGTACTAGTACTAGGTACTAGGTATGTGTACTCTGTACTAGGTAATGCTGGACCTCCTGTCTGAAGGGGTGATGCTTGCTGTGGGCTCTTGGGAGACCATGACCAGAACATTCTGAGAGAAGGTGAGCTGGAACACTCAGCAGAAGGAGCGGTGGAGCCTCACCCATGGAAGGCAACGTGCTCCTAGTCTGAAAATGGCCACCAGCTGAGAGGGAGGACAAAGCAGCACCAGGCTTAATGTCCACTAATAACAGCGGTAAAAGCAGAGTGAAAATGGCCCACTACTAACGAGAGGCCTAGCTGAAGTGCTGTTATTCAACTGGGTCGACCTACTTGTTCCTGAGAAAAAAAATGGGAGCGTAATTTACCCTAAAAAATGCACAAAATTACAGACTATTACTGAGAATCTCAATGTCAGACAATGAAATGCTGCAGATGTCACATTCAACGCTGTTCTAGCTACATATTTGAGGGTTTTATGCATCAGCCCTCCCTAAATCTTACTCGGGGCGGGGGCCGTATCCGTCCCACCTCCACCACTCCAAGAGTTCTTAACCTTTTCGCCTCCTTGAGGACATTTTGCCATCATGCAGTGGTTTGTCGATTCGTGGTCACTTTGGTCACGGCAGCCAAAACCTGAATGGAAATATATTCCGCTCAGCAGTGCTCTGATTGGTCAGGTGACATGTGACATGGAAGGGCCGGATTCTGTCCCCAAGGGAGAGAGGTTTGGCCTCCACATACAGAAATATAAAGGAAGACTGAATCAGCATGTTCCTCATGCAGGAATTACGGTCTCGCTATTGATTTGTTCATGGGGTCTCTGATGTATCTGTAGATGCGTTTGTGTATGAGCCCCTGAGGATGAGCTTGACGTGTGAAGGCGACTCACGCAGTGCAGAAGGTCCTGTCGCCTATATCCCTGCCCCCCCCCCGGTCTCAGACGCATCCCCTGTCACATCATCTGTCCCATTTAGTTGCTTTTATGCAAATTACATAGTTTCCCGCATCTAAATGCTTCAGGTAATTTCCTAACTCTTGTTTTCTCAGTCACTCTTCATGATGGAAGTTTAGGGGAGTCTTAATAAGCTTGTTTAAAAAAACATAATTCTGGGTTATCTGTGTGGTTTCTTTGTTTTCCCAACAGAATTTAAACAAAGTGTTTCATCAAACAAACTCAGCCAAGGCCCCGAATATGGAAGCAGCTCCTCCTGAGTGCACTGGGAAGGTGCGGAGGAGGTCCCACGGAGACGATGCCCAGGACACAGCGCCAAGTAAAAGGGGGTTCTGGAGAGGCGGGGCTGGGCAGGAGTGGCAGACGTGGGTAATCCAGGTCCAGACAGTAAAAATCCAGACCAGGATTTTGTTTCAACCAACCAGTTGAGTACTCTGTGACTCTTTATGGACAACTGGTTGGTTGAAACAAAATCCTGGTCTGGACCTGAATGACCCACCTCTGGTTACCAGGATTCCATCTGGGGAGGGGGGGTAGCAATGGTGACATTAGCTTCCAGGAATAAGCCCCCCTTAGTGCAACACCCCCCCATGGCACCAACACTGTGCCTGTGTCCCGTGTCCCTTCAGTCCCTTCAAGCAGATGTAGCCTTGGAGCCTCTTCTGGCGACGGGGCCCAAAAACGCAAGTGAATTCAGAAAAGGCACAGACTCCCCACATGGACGCCGTGGAGATCATGAAGGAAAGGCTGCAGGCATGCGGAGAGGCGGCCTGGGCGTACATGGCAGGGCGGACTCCCTCCTCCCATCTCAGAGAGGGCCTCCTGCCCACGGACGTTTTATGACCCAGTGCTGAACAGGTGTCAAGCTACAATACGCCTGTACACTGTAAGCCTCTAAAAATCTGAAGTAAAACAATTTATACCACCACACTCTCAAATTCCCAATTCTGATTGGTCAGAAGGGTGTTGATTAATTTTTCTGCAACCGCACAGGTAGTGTCAGCAGGGCGAATCACAGCAGAAAGTCAACACGTTATTATAATCGTTAACTCTAACGGTACTTAAAATTCTGGAAGAACAATTTAAAATTAATGGAAACTACACAGAAATGTTTAATCACTGTCGGAAGGAAGTAGCTCTACTAATAAATGCTTTTTCAGCTCATGAAAACAAAAAGGATGTCTTTAGGTATAAACGTGTGCATCAAATGTGAAGTGACTGTGGTATAAGCAAGTCAGTGCAAGCCAAGCCATGTATTAGGCTTAACAGCTTTTGTTTTAGCACATAACCTCAAAAGGCCCCGATTGTCACTCAAGACCTGTCCCCAACTTAATGAAGTCACTGACTGGCACACGCGCGGTTTGAGAGAGCTGGCAGTCATTGGCCCTGACGGTATGGGTGTCACTTGTCCCTGACAGGGCAGCTCAGGTCGACGGCGCACCAGTTCAGCTCTATTCAGACTTAGAGAGCAAACGCCACCCTACAGAACTTAAGCACTTCCTGTCCATCTCACGGGACAACCGTCCTTATTTTAAAGTCTGCAGCTTACTGTACAAGGCGGTAGACATCAATGTGTCCACGGGCTATTGCATGACTACTTGGCTACTTTAAAATTATTGCCGGTACGCTGTAAATGCCTGGTGGTTTGTGGGACATTTGTGGCTGCCGTGCACAGCCAAGTCTTCACTGGGGTGACTGGGCTGGGAAGCACGGCGCCCCAGTTTGAGCCCGTCCTCTGCCGCAGCGCAGGATGGGGTGACACCGTTCACAGTCAGCTTAATTGATAGTTATAAAAGACAAACCAAACTCAAGTGCCAGCGATACTTTATATCTATTACTGCTAACGATGTATCTCTGCCTCGGGGCATGATCCCTCCCCCACGGTGGTATAGCCTTGACTTTTAATTATCAAATTTACATGCACAGAATGCAAAAACAGGCCAAGGGGATCAGCGGAGGGCCCCGTTTGGAGAATTTAAATACATACAGCTTCATTTCATAGGCAGAGACGTGGTGTTTCCTTAGAGAAATTAAATAAGATTTTTTTTTTTTTGCATAAAATATATATCCTCACTTCAGTGGTAGTATAGGTTGTTGGTGTGTTCTTTCCAGTTAATAAAGGAGCAAATGCCACCTCTTCCAGTACTTCCTGTCATGCCGACAGACCAGGGTACTGAGAGCTGAACAATGCTTGAGAGAGACCCTGGATCACCCTGTGCGTCCACAGTAGTAAAAACGCATCAGAAATGCTGCGGTTAGGCATAATGTAGCGATTGCAGGGCCCGCTTTAACCAGGACTGATGACCATGCTTGTACCCAGAGATGTCCAAGAAGTAAAAATCCAGACCGAAATTTTGTTTCAACCAAAATCTCTGGACCTGAAATTGACACATCTGCTTGTACCTGTAGTTTAACAAGCAGAGTATTGTATCAATAATTGCTATGGTCATGGGTTAAAATCCCAGGGTGCACACATAAATTGTAACCCTTCCCTCTACTGTAAGTTACTTTGGGTAAAAGTGTCAGATAAGTAAAATGTAAAAAGTGTGAGGATGTGTGATGATATGTGAGTAAGTGGACAGTGTGAAGCTGTAATGGTGTTTAATGCTGATCCTGTTAACCCTGGGCACACTTGGTCCATGTTCTTGCTCCCTACCACACAGTCCACATTTTAGCTCCCTTCCAGCCCCCTACAGGAGGGAGCAAAAGAGCACGGACTGTCTGTTGGTCCCTGAGCTACAGATTGGCAAATACTGACCTATAGGAATTCAGCATGTCGCAGTTTGGACACCACAACAGACTGCCCCGGGATTCATCACTGCCTCCCCCCCCCCCCCCCCCACCAGTCCCATGCACCTCACAGCACCAGTAATGTCACAGAGGCGAGGCACACCCCCAGCTCACAAGGTCGCAGACAACAAGACCTCATCATCATGTTAATTTCCAGCACCTCCTCCTTGGTGACTTTGGCAGTCACAAGAGTCACCGCACCATCATTTCCTGAAAGGACACGCTATAATGAAAAATGTCCACTTTCTGGTTCACAATTTACAAATACAGGTTTTCACCCCCACTGTTTTTCGATCAGCGGGGGGGTTTGCCATTAGCATTAGCATGCTCCATCTCTGGCCCTTCAGGCCCAGCTTAAACTGGAATGTTTTGTAGAACGAGTATGCATACGCTGTCATAATACCCCATTAAAAGCCTGGGTTGCATGGTACATTGCCCTCTTCAGCTGAGGAAGACTATCTTAGTGCGTCTTTGTCACCACAGTCTGCTTCTGCTCTCCCCAAGAGGTGCAAGGTTCTGCTGAGGAACACCAGAAGGAAAGATCACAAAGTCCTGCGCTTCACAGGGCGAAGATGATGGTGTACCGTCAGACGAGGCGTCCTCCATTATATGAGGATTCTTAGAATTTCACAGCAATTGATTCCAGGCACTGATTTATCACAGCAACGTGAACCAGTTTTCCAAAAAAGAGTTCTGCAGCAATGGTTAGAGAAATCGAGATTCTTCAAAACACGGTGACGGGGGAGGTATTACGCACCGTGGACAGGTTAATAATCTCGACCTTAAAGCTTTTCCATGGCATATGTCATCATCTGGTGACCACAGTAATACTTAATGATTCATTCGCATGATTTACATTTATTTATTTTGTTGATACTTTCACTAAAAGCAATGTTGACGTGCTGCTAGTCCAAGCTTCTGATGAGTAACCAGTGACTACAGGAAAAGAAAAGAAAACTACAGGAACACCGCTTAGAAATCTAAAGTCATAAAGTGAGGGGTGTCAGTGACGAATGAGACCGCATACAGAAGCACATGTCCCGTTTCTTGGATGAAGTCCCATCAAACTCCCTAACGGACAAAGAGGAGCCCATTTCAAGTCCTCATTAAGTCACAGAGCAAATCCGAGTCCAAAACTGGCTTTGGCGGGGATTGGGTTAAGAAGGACTTTGTGTTCTGCTAACAAGAAAATCCAGCCTGCACCCGCACCCTGCTTCGGGTAACGTCAAACGACGACACGATCGCTGATTTTACAAAAAGAAATACCTGAATTAAATTTCTATTAACGCAAAACTATATAATTTCTAGGGACATGAACGTATAGCGGTCAGAAGTATGGTCTTCAACATGCCCGTGCTCTTGCATGTAAATTTCAGAGAAGTTAGCGTCCTCTATGCCCGGCGAGTCAGTTACTTAATTAAAATATCCGAAATTGTCTCTACAGCATGCGGCTCATATAATTACGGTTAATTCAACGCTCGGATTCTGCGTCATTAATTTGTATTCATTTAAAAGTAGTTTGGCACTGGCTTTTGAACCGGGGGACGGCGACTTGACTGTAAGTGAATGCAGGTCGTGTGGCGAATTAGCGCGGACCTCGTAGGCCAAATAAGGAGATTCCGATCGTTTATGCGCTATTAAGCCACGTAATTGGTCGGCCCGTAGTTTGCATATTACACTATTAAACTAATGCGCTTTGCTCCTCTCTCAACACGACTGTTTAAACCTCTGTGGCGGCGTGGTAATGCATCGCATTACCGTTATAATTGCCACAAATGTTCTTTTGATTTAAACGATTTATGGTTAGGCGACTACAATGTTGGTAAAATACGGTGCGAGCTAATCCGGCAATTTCTTTAAACTATTATAACTTTGGGGCTGAGTCTCGTGTATTATGAGTGTAATATAATACATTTTATTATATTTAATAGAATATATACTAATTGCGTCTTCAGCTGCTTAACTTTTCATGCTCGGTATGATATGAGGTTACTTAGTTATCTTGTATGATTATTGTATCTCGTATATTTAACAAGTTTATCTTATGCCGCCACACACTTGTGTGAGACACTAACTTAACATTCAGACGTTTGAAACAGTTTTACGTTGTTCGTTTTTGAAATGATAATTTGGATTTTAAATAGGGACCAAACGTCAGAATGGAATATATTAAGCAATTATCGATCGTCCAACTGATCATTTGTAGTCTATACCCAGTGATATAGACTAAGTCCTATGCGCTTCTAAACTTTACCGTCTTAAATATAGCCTATAGTAAAGCGTATTAGAATGCAGTTTGGATTTATTTTAAAATCGAATTGATAATCAGATTTTGTTGTAATTTTAAAAAAAGTAACCCTATACTGCGTAATCTTCAATATTTGCGTTAGGCTTATCTCCATATACCTTCTCCCGGTTATGTTGAATTTTGTGCTGCAATGGGTATCAGCGCGGCTTCGGGACTCTGCGTTTCTCACGTCCTGAGAGTTTTCGCCTGTTACTTCGGTTCCGCACACAGTCCAGAGACATGCTGTTCAGGCGACCTTGGGGGTTTTACATTGTCCGGTGGTGTGCGGGTACACGACCCGGCGCCCCGGCTGGGGTGCCCTAGCCCTCACCTCGGGGCTGATTCGGATTCGCAGACACCCTTACTGGGAGAGGGGTTACCGGAAAGTGGACAGATGGACCTGGGAAATGGTACACAAGGATGCAAACAAGTGTTTGCAAACATGGGCCTAAATTATCGTGTTTGTAAAATATTGCTTGCCAAATGCGTCGTTCCATGCTTCCCAAAATCACATAGGCCTAAGTAATTAATTATATGCGAGATCGTGAATTTATAATAAACTAAAGCATTAAATTAATCGAGCTACTTCATAAGTAGGGACGCCGAAATCAGAACGAGCTCAGCTTCCTGGAAAGAATTTAAACACTGCCAAATGAACCAGATTTTTTTTTCTAATACGTATTCAGATGCCTGTCTGCAATGCATCTCCATCCCCCCATCCCGTGATTTCTTCTGCAGGGAGCATGCACCGTGTAAATACTTCTTTAGACATATCAGAAAAGGGGCATTCGGCCAAGCCGTCAGCGGCGTTGTTCCGTGTGTCACTCTCTATAGCAACTGACCGCCACCATTGATTAAAAAACGCCTCCATTCAAGTCGCATCGTTCGGAATCGCAAGAAAAGCGCCACCGTCGTCCGAATACGGAGCCGAACCACATGTTTCTGCCGGCAGCCTTCGCACGGTTAAAACTAAATAGTGTCACTTTCCAGAACAAAAACAAAAATGCACAGAGTAAAATACACAGGGGCTTATTTCCAGTACTCCTGTACTATTTTTGAAATGAACTAACGTTTTACTGTAGAAATAGTAAGGCTTTATACATGTGTATCTATTTATTCATAGCCTAACTGCAAAAAAATAATAATATTTTGATTATTTAATGATTTTACTAGTATGAGGAATGATGTTTTACGTAGCTCTGGAGTACGAGATCAGTGTTTGGTCTGTTATATGTGTTTCGGATAAAAGTGTACGTTGGGGGGAAAGCAGGGAGTTTGTTTAAAAATCTCAAAGAACCAAAAGACCGCATCGTTGTGATGATCTGCTACTCACGCTTCTGGCGAGGCGCGAATCTGCGGCATTTACAAACACCCGGTTTGGCGCAAACATTGGGTAAATGTCGTCTTGGCACCATTTGTACTCCAAAATGCATTTTCTATTCCAGACCCGGCGTAAAGGTTCCATCTGTCTGTGTACAAGTTTGTTTTACACCTCAGTACAGAACACCATTGACCGTTGACATTAAATCACTCGGAATCGGATATTTTGTGCCTACTGTAAATCTTTATTTACAGTTTACTAAGATAGCAGCATAATTTACCTTATCGGGAAACTTCTCGCGTATTCATAGCTTTTAAATAATTTTCTTATAACTACTTTTTGTTTTTCTTACTTTTTTGCAATGAAGAGGGCATTCGTGTATTCCCATTTGAGGTTCAATACGTTTTTTCTTTAAAACATTATTTCATAATTTATGTGTGTCATATCCATGTTGTATAATTTAACTTTTTGTCTAATCATTGGGGGAAAACAACAAATCAGAGACCTCATCCGTAAATTATTTTGAATGATATATGACTATCAGCGATCAGCTTTAACATTTAAATATAAAAATTAAAACCCTTCGATTTACTATAAGAGATTCAGCCCCCTCTGCATTCAAATAAGTAGATTTTTTTTATCTACAGGCGTCCACGAATTAAAAGCGATCCTTTTTGTACGAAATAGCACCTACTTCACAGCAAGAAAACTGCCAGTTGTCTGACTGACTTCCAATCGGCTACATAACACACCACACTAGTCTTTTAAATTATTATTTTTTTAAATTATCATCTCTCATCATTGCGAGGTGGGTAATGGCGGAGGGGGGGGGGGTTGTACCTAAAAACTGAAATGTCTGTTTTGGGATGTATTGTGGGCTCGTAAATCCCTAGCATAAGAAACGTATTGCCACTAGCTGTAATGGTATTTCAAATGTAAAACACTTTGTATAAACCCCCACTTCAGACCAGCTTGCAGCGAACGCTTACGCGTCACAAGGTAGCCGGCTATAGTGCGAGGCGTCTGATTAAACGTGATATCTTACACCGACCGTCCGTGAAAGTTAACGTGCACGCTTCCTCTGATCGTTCTCCCTGCTGATTCTGTGCCGCGCTTCGGCTATGCAGGGGAACTCGCCTGGGGCAGGCGAAGCAGTCCTCAGGGGGATCTCAGGAGGTCCACGCACTGGATGCTCCGAGGGACAACCGCATCCATCAAGCACCGCAGCCAATGAAGAGCGCAGTAGGGCGGAGCTCATGCGCTCGGGTCTGCATCCACTTGGCGAGGGTCCTACAGGCAGCCTGTGGCTGAAAGTAACTGTCAAATGCGCGGCTTCTTTAATGAGAGCGATCAGTCTGGGTCCGAGACTCATGGCGACTACAGCGTCTAATCATTACAATATACTCACCTCCAGCGCGTCTATCGCGCATTCTGAGCCGGGGAGCATGCAGCAAGCGACGACGTATAGAGATGGACAGAGCCTGCTGCAAAGTGACTACGCACTGCAGGCTAATAGTCACCCGCTCAGCCATGCACATCAGTGGATAGCTGCACTGTCACACGGCGAAGGAGCCCCGTGGTCCTCCGCCTCCATCAGCGATCCAGACGTCAAGCCCGCCGTGCAGAGCGCCAGGGACGAACTGCACAGTTCCAGCAGTCTGCAGCACCAACCGCGGCAGCCTCATCTTGTGCACCAGCAGCACGGCAACCATCTAAACGCCAGAGGATGGAGAACGACCACGTCCGCTCACTCACAGAGCATGGCTACTAATAATAGCCAGAGTCTGGTATACGCTCAGTCCGGATTCCCCATCAACGACTTGGTCACGGGCAGCAGACAACCAATGCACCGGCACACCCTGAGGGACACCCAGGAGGACCACCACAGCCCGCTCATCAGTGACCAGGGCCACCCGGCACCGCAGCACCAGCACGATCACTCGGACGAAGACACACCAACCTCCGATGACCTGGAGCAGTTTGCCAAGCAGTTCAAGCAGCGCAGAATCAAACTGGGCTTCACGCAGGCGGACGTCGGCCTGGCTTTGGGAACCCTTTATGGAAACGTGTTTTCACAGACCACCATCTGCAGGTTCGAGGCCTTGCAGCTGAGTTTTAAGAACATGTGTAAGCTGAAACCTTTGTTAAACAAGTGGCTGGAGGAGGCAGATTCCTCCTCCGGGAGTCCCACCAGCTTGGACAAGATTGCGGCGCAGGGGAGGAAGAGGAAAAAGCGAACTTCCATCGAGGTAAGCGTAAAAGGAGCGCTGGAGAGCCATTTCTTAAAGTGTCCAAAGCCCGCGGCATCAGAGATTACCGCACTGGCGGACAGTCTTCAGCTGGAAAAAGAAGTGGTGAGAGTTTGGTTTTGTAACCGAAGACAGAAAGAGAAACGTATGACGCCCCCCGGAGGAGCGCTCCCGGGAGGAGAGGACGTATATGGGGACACGCCGCCTCACCACGTGGTCCAGACATAAGTTCAATGGACCAGAAACTGAACGTCTTGAACTTTGTTGACTGTGAAACCTTTTGTTTCTTCTCTAATTACTTACTAAGCACCGGGCTGCCGTGGGCGATGCCTTGCAATTACGATTGCCCCGTCAGGCGGACACCGCAGGCGATGCAGTGAGTACCGTAACACGGACGGCAGCCCAGGGAGGGGAAGGACTGTCATTAAAACGGAGAAGAAAGTCTGCTGTACACGCCCAGCACTGTGACACGCCCGCGAAGTGTGCTCCCATATTTTGGGGGGAAACGCCTCATTCTGGGTCACACTGACAATAACCTTATTGGGACCGGGAGACTTTTGTAGAATATACAGAGATGCACTGAATGGTTTCTATTATTTTTGCATAGTTTCCATGTCTTTGGTCTGACAGGCGAAGAGTAAGAATTGTATTCGATAATTAAACGCCATCTTTACCTTGTCAACGGGCTGAGGGTCGGCTATGGTCCTGGTTACTTATCCTTCTCGACACATAATGAGGTTTTATCTGAGTCACGCGTATTTATTATTATTATTATTATTGTTATTGCTATTATGACATAGTATTTACCTAATAGTTGAGTCCCTACATTACACACTAGACAGTGTTCCATTAAAACAGTCCATGTTTGTGTAGAGACTGGTACGGAGTTACCAGGGAGAAATGCATGCGCGTTCCCGATTTAAGGACAAGAGCGCGCAGTACACAAAGACGCACAGCGGCAGCTTGCCGGAGGGGCACGGAGGGGCTGTCTGGCTAGGGAGCCCGCACACTTTTTACCGACACTTCACCTCGGACGCCTAACAGAACACCCTGCTCACTTGTAAATACGCCACGCTTCAGTTTCCTTCACAATGGAGTGCTTTCCTTTAAATGATTTCTAGAACAAAACAGGTTTTAACTGTTTCAGATTATTTTTTTATCCAGATGATTTTCTTGCATAATTTTTGTATCGCATTTTAATACATTATGCTTTTATTTAATCTAAAGCAGAAACATTGCTCACAATTTGTTGTTTAAAATGTCACACTCATATCTCCATAAGAGCTGCTGCTGGTGTTTTACCATGAGTTCTGCTATGGAGACTAATTATGTCGTTATTTATGACCTTGTCTTTCGAGTTAATGCAGATCGGCCGTAACTATCGCCGGTTGTTTAGCTATCATATAAATATAAAACCAGTGGGTGTTTTATTGGGCTACACCTTTAAAAAAGAACAGATTTTCACACGATTAGGAGCAAAATAAGCTCATAAACTGCTAGTTTTAAAAAAGTTTCGTCTTATTTATACACAGTTTATTCAGACCGGAAATGGTTTATTGACGTAGCAAAAGAAATTGTGATATGGTTTATATATAAATAAACATTAATCACTACTGTTTCTCACAATCATAAGTATTAAGCAAGGACACCTTTTTTCATGCAGTTTTTGCCCGGTTCGCTTAGAAGTTAAAAATCAATGGCTCACAGATGTTGTGATAATGTTGGTTTTGGAAGGTTACACAGATTCAACACTCATCCATCGTTGTTCTTTGTATTTATGTGACTTTAATTACGGTGTTTATTATTCTGTGTGTGTACCTGCTGCCCAGAGAAACGTGGTCACACCGTTTAGAAGTTGCCTGTTTTCTGGTACTTTGGTGAAACCAACGAAATGGACTCGGTGCCGACTATCTGTAGCTTTAATTAACGGACTAATTAACTGGCTGAAAAACTGTGATGTTTGTCATTTTTGTTTTCCTGTTTGTCACATTTAGTTTGATTTGGATAAACTTGCGGGGAAATAAAACAAACACAGAGGTAATAACTGGCGAATGTTTCAGCAAGAGTTTATTCAAACAAACGAACGATTGCACGTTTGATTATGCATATTACAATGATGGATTCTGTTTTTAGGTTAATTTTATTTATATAAATTGGTTTACCAATTGCAAAATGACCTTGCACTGCATAAGATGTTACGGATGGATATATGCATGGGCGGACGGATGGAATTGCAAAAATACAGTTATCTTGTGCTATAAAAACTATTCGAATTGAAGGAAAGACGGGTGTTCCATGCCAAATACCCATAATACACATACTTCTGTTATGACTAAAGTCGTGTATGGAGGAATATCGTACTTCGTTATCACTGTTTTTTTATTCAACAGCCTACGCGATTTCCCACAATTAATTCAAAACTATTTATATTACCCCCAAGAATTAGGCGGCGTTGCGGGAGGTGAATGTCTGTTAGATCGGCTCCGTGTGTTTTCCAGTTACTTCTGTGGTTTCCTTTAGGGTTAATGCAGTTTCTTTCCGTTTTTTTTTTTGCAATGACTCCACGCAACAGGTCAGCTTAATTAGTATTAAAACGGTCATCATACCCCGCGGCTTGAAGATGACAGACAGCCCGCCCTCTGCCGAGAGAAACTGTGCGGCCGCGTTGTACCAGCGCCCTTAACTGCAATATAGAGTCAAACAGATTTTAGAAAATCTGTAACATTATACTATGTTTCATTATGCATCCCTTACCCTAAACAATCTAAATGTGATATGAAATTGAGACTTAAGGTCCCATTTGCATATTTCCAAAAGTACAGGCAAAACGAAACAGTAGACTATGTTTCGAACCGGGATGCTTTTCATGGTTATGCGTTTTCAGGAAAACAGAATTTTCGCTGTATTTTTCACACTAACTTGATTATCTTTTGTCATTTCGGGCATACGTCAGCTGTGCCCCACCGCCGTACGTGTGACCATTTGTGTCATAGTATTCTGGAAAATATCTTCACGTTAAGATTATGGCCTTTTATCAATGCCAATGGATTAAAGAGATCGCACGGCTGTCTGCCTCAAAGTGTTTTAATTAAAAATTATGAATTGATATTGAATTATCTGCACTAACGAAATATAAACACAGAAACATTATAGGCTAACATCAGCATCGGATTTGATACGGTTTCTGCTCAGCTGACTAGATCCATGTTACATCCATCTGACGCTGGCTGCCGGGTCCTTCTGCACGGTCTAACTGGCATGTCAAACATCCCCAAAATCCAACAAATACGCCCCGGTACGCGTATTTACCATTCGTCTGTGTGCGTGAAATCATTCCAGGTAAAGCCAAGCTTTTAGACTGCTCTCTCCCCGTCTCTCGGCTATATTTTCTTTCAGTGTTTTGTTGATAGTAAAAACCCATTAGTGTAATTAGTTATTGATTGGTTGAGCGGATGGCCCATCGCGACATGCCTCCTGTCGGCGGCCATAAATACGCTTTGTGTCTTTAGCGACACCAGAACAGTTCGATCTCACATAAATATGTCGCGGTCTCGTGGTTTGAACGTAAAACACCAACAGATAAATATGACGCACGTTATATCTCGGTAAATTAGCTTCAGATAAACGGGGATTTACTTTCGGAACAAACCGCTTTAACGGCATTTTCAATTGTCAATTTATTGTGGCTAGACTCTTTTTATTTATTTATTTGCACTATATGGTGGAGATTTAAATGGCTTGCATTTTACTAAAAGCAATTGAATAAATACATATAGCGCTAAAGGTAGCTCGTGTTTACTTACCCAATGCGGTAGGCCAGTAGTAATGATAACAACGAATATCTGTAATGTTGACAATAGAAAAATCTGATTTAAGCAGCACCCAAAAACACCCCAAAAGGAGACATATTGGTGAATTTGTCCTACAGAAACTATAAGTACCCTGCATTTAGCCTACCTTAACTAAACCTATCTTCAGCCTCCTCGGTTGAATACTCCAGCAAACGTTGCTAATAAACGAGTCACGTGATAAATGGCACGCGGCCCTGCCGCATTTCGGCTCCCGCCGCCTTCACTTGATCATAATGCGGTACATGGAGGGAGACCAGGTGGCCCTGACATCCAGTACGACACCTGATACAAATCTGTTAGAAATACAGCTTACACCTGGCCAGGTGTGCAATTGCACGACTTATGCCAATTTATAATCTATGACATTGGTCTACGATTATCAGCAATTACTTGTGGTAGTTGATATTTCTTTATTTATTAGAGCTATATTTGAGCATGAACCATGATAAACTGACACCATTCTACCAACAGTCTTGTTATAGACCTGTAACTGGACAGTCATTAAACAACTGACAAAAATAAGATCTAAAACTATGACGTTCTTACCAAAGATGTCAGAAATCCACGGACTACAATCCTGGAGGAGGGTGTGGAGCTGCAAGCCCAAACCAGAGAGTGAGTCCTGAAAACGCAGACCGACACACACCTTTCCTTCTCACACATGCCATCCTAAAGTCATCCAGACAGACCTGCCAGGTAATTAGCCAAGACGAGTTATAACCACTGCCAGCCAGTAGGAGGCAGACTAACCATGTGCAGCTGGGTTTTGTTCTCATTTGTGCATTTGCAGGGAGAAATGGGCTAGTGGTGGGGTATCTGTGGTCACAGTGGGTGAGGTGAGATGGGTCTTGCCGCGTGTTAGCACCGGGGCTGTTTACAGGGCCAGCCGCTACAGCTCCACCCTCAAACCTTCCGGAATGACCGCGTTTCCTCTGCCGCTGGACGCCCCCCGCATGGCCCAGTTGTTCTCAGCAGCCATGTTGGCAGGCTAATGACTGGCAAGCTTCTGCTGTCATGCTCCTGGCCTCCATCTGTCCATGGAACTTGGATTCTCTTTGGAGTGTATTTCTAGAGGTAGGATGTTTGGGAATCATGTACTCAAACGACCTGTGGCTAAAAGGCCCTGTGTCACATGACTGAGGTCACATGGGCCAGTGTCGTCATGGACACCCAGTACCTGTCAGCTCATACTGGTGGTGTCGCACGCGAAGCTGCCTCTGCATTGCCAAACAGATGGCGCACCTGATACCTTAAATCCTCAGGGACGTCAGGCTGTTGTCATCCTCACTGCTGGCACCTTCTGTCCTCCCCGTTCATTTGAAACACATCAGGGTGCGTGCTCCAGCTGTCCAAAGAAACGTCTGCAGAAAAATCAGGATCATCCATGGCAGCAAGCTCAGAGTGAACTCTCCATCTCAGCCAGTGCGACCCACACTACCAGCCAAAGGCTTAATGCCCAGCAAAGAGGGGTGGTGTGTGGCTCAGTGGGTTTGGCCTCTGTGCCTGTGATCGACAGGATCCTGGTTCAAATCCTGTCCCCAGCAGAACAGTCACATGTCTGGACAGTAACATCAGTCCCGTAACACAAGCAGTCAGACAGTGACTCCACAGTCTCGTAACACAGGCAGTCAGACATTGACTCCACAGTCCCGTAACACAGGCAGTCAGACACTGACTCCACAGTCCCGTAACACAGGCAGTCAGACACTGACTCCACAGTCCCGTAACACAAGCAGTCAGACAGTGACTCCACAGTCCCGTAACACAAGCAGTCAGACAGTGACTCCACAGTCTCGTAACACAGGCAGTCAGACACTGACTCCACAGTCCCGTAACACAAGCAGTCAGACACTGACTCCACAGTCCCGTAACACAAGCAGTCAGACACTGACTCCACAGTCCCGTAACACAGGCAGTCGCACACTGACTCCACAGTCCTGAGACATAGATCAGAGTTTCTGCAGTCAGATAAAGACAAACACTGTCCTCAGCAGAACTGTCACATCTGCACTGGGCCCCCAACAACCCCCCCCCCCCCCCCCAAAAGAAATCCTGCGGCACTGGGTTAGTAAGGAGTTTATTTACAGTATATAGCACCTTTCGAGAACAAATGTCAAAGTGTTTCACAGGAAATAAAACATATTATAAATAAATAAATGGATGAACATCTGACCCTGCGCTCAGACCCCAAGCTCAGCCCTCCATTATACATGTGTGTGAGGCTCAAAGGAGAGCATTATGGGATATGCGACAAGAAGCAGCGGCAGTGTAGCTTTGCACAAGCCAAATAAAGTATCGTTTTAAATGGGGTAGACATCTTGAAAATCATTAAAACAATGACAGCAACTCACTATATCACACTCATGGTAATATTACCTAAATGACTGTCAGACATCTAAAATACACTAATAAAACAGTGCAGCTGACCACTATCTTAGGTCTGACAAAAATGCTAATAGGCCTGGACTCACTGCTCTCATCTGCCCCAGGTTTGGCGGCTCAGTGGCGCTTCAGCACCTGCCAGGCTACCACGGGGGGGCAGTATAACCCCCGCAGACTTCATTAAACTGTCCTCCAACAGGTCATTAAAACAGCGGCACTGTAAAGAGGTACAAAAACAGCAGACCAGGGCCCAAGGAATCACTGCAGGTCGTCAGCGGGCTGGCTAATGAGCCTCTTAGGGCCTGGAAGGTGCCACACACACACACACAAACAGACACACACGCAAACACACAGATAAACTCTCTCAGACTGGTGCTCTTCTGAATACATTATAAAATACACATACACAAACACACACATCCAAATCTACCAGTAACACAGGCAGCAGTGACTACCCAGTCCCATAACACAGGAGTGACTAAACAGTTCAGTAACACAGGCAGCTTGACAGTGACTCCACAGTCCCATAACACAGACAGCCAGACAGTGACTCCAAAGTCCAGTAACACAGGCAGCTGGACAGAGACTCCCCAGACTCGTAACACAGGCAGCCGGACAGTCATTCCACAGCTCCATGACACAGGCAGCCAGACAGTGACTCTACAGTCCTGTAACACAGGCAGCTGGACAGTGACTCCACAGGCCCACAACACAGGCAGCCAGACAGTGACTCCACAGTCCTGTAACACAGGCAGCCAGACAGTGACTCCACAGTCCTGTAACACAGGCAGCCAGACAGTCAATCCACAGTGTTATAACACAGGCAGCCAGACAGTGATTCCTGAAAAGTGTTTCTTTTCAGTCAGGGAAAAAGAAAGGAGAGGTCCGGAGTTTGGTCATTGGTTCATTCACAATTTTCACTTTATTAAATCCAGGTGGACAAGAAAAAAAAATGTTTGTCCAAAGCAGAGGCACAGATCAGCACTGGGTTCTGCACAGGGTGGGGGTGAGATCTCAGTGCTGAAAGACTCAAAACCACATGGCGATCAGAATTATAGCAGAATTACAGGCATACAGGACGCTAATGAGTTAATGTGCTTCTTCCAACACAGAGTGTGTGCGTGTAAAGGCTGTTAATGACCGAGACTGGGAGGCAGTGCACACGCAGGAAATGCATGCAGCTCGCCACTCATTCTCCTGAATCTGCACGTGCATCAGTGCGTTTGTGCTTTAGGGTGCATGTGCACCAGCTTAATAGTTTCGTGACATTAATACCAAAACAGCACAGGTCTCTTTCAACAAAATAAACAAACAACACACGACACCAGTACACGAGAACCATCAGAAATTCCTCATTTTTTAAACATATACAGTAGTGAGGGCGCCTTGTTCTATCATGCTATGGTATGGCTGGTCTTCCGAGAACACGCCTCGCCTGTCCAGTGCACGCAGTGACATGTTTAATGTGTGTAGCATGGCACATGTTTGACGCGCCGCGAGCGTCGGTGGGCTGCTTTGCAATGCGGCTCAGGTGCTAATAGTGCAGTCCCTGAGCAGGGTGGGTTTGTTTTTATTTTTTTTTAAACTCAGGACTGCTGGATCTCTGCAATTTAGCCGTGTGTTTTCCCATCATGCTTGTGGCTCCGGCGGCCTGGGGAGTGGCAGCATACAATGTCCGCCCTCCTCCACCTCCTCACACCTAAGGCACAACAATGTCTCGTAGACAGAGATCAGGACAAAAAGAAAAACCAGGCATCTTCTGCAGCGCCTGGACTCCATCCCAGGTGGGCAGGAGTAACACTGAACACGGCCGTGTTCTGTAAGGAGATCCACTCCGCCCGTGTTCACCTAAGGGCATCCGTGCTGACATAGTGTGGATGTGCCCATCTGCCTCATTCTGCATAGAATTTAACGAGGGTCATTATCCCAGCAGGGTTGGGTGGATGGAATGGGGGGGGGGGGGGGGCGGGGGCACCAGCTACTCTGGATTTAAAAAAAAAATAAAAAATAAACGCAGTAGGAAATCAAGCCCTGAGATCAGCATCCCTGTCAACGCCGAGCAGGGAGTCGGCGGACAATCTCAGAAAAATCAGCGATGCTCCGGAGCGGAAACCGCGATGGACGACTCAGAGGAGCCCTCGCGGAACCCGTCGAGCTGCCCCGGTCACTGGGTGAAGCTCTTCTTGATGGCCACGCCAGGGAAGTGGCCGCTGAGCTCCTGGACCACACGCGCGTCTATCTGGGAGCAGAAGGACACGTCGAGGAGCAGCAGCCGGGGGCAAGAGCGGAGAAGCTTGCCGAGGGAAGCCGGGCTCACCATCCGGGTCCCTGCAGCACAGATGCACCACAGTCATGGCGCCGCTGACCCGGCGAGCCACAGGGCCAATCACAGCAGACCTCACTGACCCTGCCTACTCCCAACGTCTCCAGCAGGCAAAGAAAGCGTTTATTTAAACCCCACGTGGATAACGGTAAGTACTGGCTGGTAAGCACATCGACTGGGGGCAGGGGAAATTATATTCCAAAATATCTGGGTCCCTGTCACTCAGGGGCACTTGGAATCATCCCAACTTCCCCCCTCTATGGTGCGGGCGGGCGGAGGGATGTGTAAAAACGGGCCCAGAGGGCTTCAGATTCAACTTATTTCATTTCTCTGGCCAGAAATGTCACATTTAAATATTTTTACATTAAAATAAAGGATATTATTCTCTTTGCCTTGCTGTTATTTCTACACTGAATACACTGAAATCCATGGGAATGCAACAATCTTTCAAGCATTCTTCTGCTAAAATCCTGGTCAATTTCACACTGCATAAAAAAACCTCAATAAAGCTCAATAAACTTGGTACCAGAACAAAGCTTGAAAAACAGGAGATGTGTAATGAAATCCCATAATCAGCAGCGGAAGCCCGCCAGGGAAAGAAAAGTGAGGTCAGGCCCAGTAACCACGGCTCAAAAACCATCAGGGACAATGGCACATTTGGTGAGTATTTCATGTACTGAAGCCCAACAAGCTAATGACATATTGTTGTATTTTGCTTTGAACAAAAGCATCAGATTAATGAATAAAATGAAAATGTTAATTTTGTGTCAATATAAACCATTCGTATTAAATGCAACCTGGGCCAATGTTAGCCTGCCGGGACCCAATAGGATTATTTATCACATCCAGGCTGTACAGTCTGACTGTATCCTGCAGTATATTGTAAGGTGGACCAATGGGCTATAGGAATACTGAAAGCGGCAAGGCAAATATGGCTCGACCGAGAAGGACGACTCACCCAAGATGTCGAGGTGCTGCAGGGCTGGACAGCCAGCGGCCAGCTCCTCGATGTCAGAATCGCAGACGGTGCGGTTGGCGGTGAGGAAGAGCTTGCGCAGCCGGGGCAGCCGCCGGGCCAGGTTCTGGAAGCAGCCCGAGCTGCTCTGCAGAGTGGAGCACCAGCCCAGGTCGAGCTCCTCCAGCAGCCGGCAGCCGGACGCCAGGTCGGCCAGGCCCCGCTCGCTCAGGTTCTTACAGCGCCAGAGGTCCAGCGAGAGCAGCGAGCGGCAGCGCGTACTCAGCAGGCTGGCCACCGCGTCGTAGTCCTCGATCTGCGGGGGGGCAGCGCCACAGGCCGGCCGGACCTTCAGCGGGGCCGCGGCACGCACCCGGACACCGGCGTGCTCGGAGCACCGATCACGCGCGAGATGGCGAGTGGGGGCGGGGCGGGTACCGGGGGACTCACCATTACACAGCTCCCCAGGTTAAGGTGTTTCAGCTCAGTGCAGAAGGTGAGGATGTTCAGTATGGCCGTTTGCTGCAGTCAGGAAGGACACCCCCCCCCCACCCACATGGCACAAAGAGGATTACACACATATAGAGATGCCCCAGTAATCTGCCTGATGGGCTGTTCAGATATAATAGCAGAAAAAAATGCTTTAAAAATCTCTAGGTTGAGTGACGTGTTGGTGATCAACCTCCCATCAAGGCCAGCAGCAGCCACACGTCTCTGCAGCTGAGCGGCTGTAATCAGTGGGGTACCTCACGGTTCTATACTAGGACCATCCCTCTTTTTAAACATGAATCTCCCAGCCTGGCACGGGCTGGTATGCCAGCCAGCCGCCTCGCTCCACATCGCCGCCTCTCACCTCCACCTTGGTGCGGTATAGCACCAGCCGCCGCAACTGCGTCAGTTTGGCTATGTGGCCGAAGGCCTGGGGCTGCAGCCGGTCGCAGGAAGAGAGGTTGAGCTCCTGCAGGCCCGTGCAGGTCTGGGAGATGACCTCCAGGCAGGCCTCAGTCAGGAAGTGGCAGCAGGACAGCTCCAAGCAGACCAGGCCCTGGCCACACGCCTTAATGAAGCTGGTCAGGAAGGAGAGGGAATCCTGCTCATCAGCACTACAGCAGAAAACATAGACCCCCCCCCTCACACACACACAAACACACACTCTGCTCCACTGAACAGCCCCAGCCAATCAGTGCAATGCTGCAAACTGTATCAAAGGGACCAAAAGGGAAAATCAAATTGGTTCACTGTGTTTTACAGTGTAAAGTACCTATGCACTGCGCAGTATGTTACATACTGTGCATAGAACTGCATTAACACCTGCTCTAATTTCAACCTACAACACAAAGTGACCCAGTTTTAAGCTGTGAGGAAAAGATAAGAAAAGATGCCCCAGTGTTTTTGGTTGATCATTTAAATACGGACAGTGATAGCAATTTACAATAAGGAAGCCAGAGGGAGAATGGGGGCTCCATTTGGCACCACCCTCGTGATAAGATCAAAGTGATTGAACTACCAAGTCTCCGTCCTGTCCTGCTTCATCCTGCATCAGGATCCTCACACTCCAGGAGATCTTCCTTTAAATGCAAATTGGCTCACCTATACACAATATCTTGTTGGGGAGGGTCCTTTTGGGGTATAAAGGGGGGTAAGGAACTCTCCTTAATTGGTATTTGAGCTGCCTTTCAGTACCCGGTGTATGTCTACACCGTATTACATTGTATTATTCTTTTACTGTTCAATAAAGACACCATTTTTTGCTGAAACTGCGGAGACTCTGCAAGTGGATTCCTTACAAAGCACTTACTGAATATCATCTCACAACAAATGAACACTAATGCACAGATAACCGAGCACACACATTCGCACACACGCACGCGCGTCCACACCTGTCCGCCACAGGGTCCTCCGCAGGGCGGGGGCGTACCTGCAGAAGCCGGAGACAGTGAGGGCCCCGCGGTTCCCCGTCCAGGACAGGTTGAGCCTCTGGACCATGGTGCAGCACCTCTGCAGGTAGCCCAGGGAGGCGTCGCTCAGCCAGGCCCAGTAGGGCTGTAGGCTCAGCTGGACGTACTGAAGCGGGTCACAGCAGTGCTGCCTCAGCAGCTTGCAGGTCTGGGCCAATCGGCACAGGTCCGGCAGGGTCAGGTGACTCACGATGAGCTGGATCAGCTTTGGCGACACGTAGCGAGACGGCGCGTCAGACCGGGAGAGGAGGGGCGGGGGTCCGAGGTGAAGGTGATCCAAAGACCGTGCGACGCCTACCTCGTAGGGAAGCTTATCGAAGTAGCCATTCCCTGTGCCCTGCTTGGCGTCGTCGGCCTGCCTGCCGTAGGGCGCCTCCGGCTCCACGTCCTCCTCATCGCTGTCGCTCAGGTCGCCGATGTCAAGCACAGGGGTCTTGTAGAGCGCCAGGACGGGCCGCTCCTTCACCCCTCGCAGGATGACGGCGTCCAGCTCCGTGTAGTACTCCAGCAGGGAGCTGTTCACCTCCAGCCGGATCAGGTTGGTGGCAAAGCTGATCTGCTTGATGCTGGGAGAGAACTGCCTGGCCTGTGGGTTCAGGCTCTTGGTGGGCTCCCCCGCCCAGAGCACCTCCCACCTGCGGGAGGGAGAGACACAGATCAGCACTGTGGCACATCAGCGGCGGGGCCGACATCTGCATCATCACCGACACCTGTCACCCTCAGCCTTCCAAGCGGAAGGTGCTTTCAAGCAATAAAAAACAGAGCCAGTAGATACAAAAAAGCTTCTTCCCAAAAACTGTAGTAGCTATTAGAGGTTGCCCGATATATCGGGCCGACATTTGGTATTTTAATGTATTGACATCGGCCGATATCCAGGTGTGGCACGCCGATTTACAGACAGGCACGTCTGCGGGCAGCCCAGTTGCTGTGGAACATGTGACCCATGCTGCCGTCTGTGCAGGACCCCAGCCAGAACTGGGAGAGAACGGAACGGCTTAAATTCTGGGGCTGGTTGCACAACACACCTTAAGTTCAGATTTCCTTAAAATCAAGTCTCACTTACGCAACAAATTATTTCTGTGTGCTGATTGGCCAGACTCCTATAATCATGCATGTGTCACTAAGGTTAATGTGAAAGTCCTGGATGCGTCTTTCAATCATTGAAACAAACCAGTCAAAGCACAAGAAAAAATTAACTATTAGCCAAGCAAAGGAGTCTTTCAGGTTTAAAGTAGCTTGTAAAACCTGAAGCAGCTCAAAGTGTCTGGGATGACATGGATTATCTGGTTAAGTTGACAAATGTTGTGTATCCTATATTATTAGTGTGATATTTTACCATGCAAATAGAGGGGAAAACATCCAATTATCGGGCAAAAAAATTGGCAGCATATATTGGCCATCGGCTGACCCTGACTTCTAAATATCGGCATCGGCTATAGAAAAACCCAAATTGGTCGACCTCTAGTAGCTATTAATCAGTGAGCGCCTCGGTGTACCTTATAACTCAGTGACCCTTTTGCATTTGACATTATATTACATTATTCGTTTACACTTTACTTAGGATGCTCTATGACAGCTACATGACACCGACATAAGCCCTTTATGACAGCTGACATAACTTGTCATAAGTCGACATAACTTGTTATAAAGGTTTGCTCCAACTTTTGAGGCTGTCATAAATGCTGACATAGGAAATTTAACACAGGAGTTAAGTAGAGTGTTACCCATTGTTCTTACCCTCCAGTCATTTCATTTACTTACATAAATTTACTTTCTGTTCGTCGGTATGTATATACATTTTTAAAGACTTTTGTTTAGTTGTATATTCATTGCTTTTGCTGTAGTTCTGTCTCTATAGCCATGTCTGTCCACTGTCAAGCCTGCACCTTTTGCACCAAGCAAACTTCTCGTGCATGCTTGTGTTTGCCGAGTAAACCTGCTCCTGATTCTCAGACAGCAAGGCCGAGGAGTCTACCTGACGTCGACCGGTGGGTTCTGGGAAAAAGGGTTGAGTGAGCAGGCCAGGATCTGGACAATGCCCCCGGGGTGGTAGGTCTCCAGCACTTCCAGGGCAGTGGGGTAGACAGCCTCCTCAAAGCCCAGCTCGATGTAGTCCTGGCTGTGGAAGGACAGTGGCGTCCTGGGGAAAGGCTGCGGCGCGCTGGTGCACTGCTCCCACCAGGGACCATACATGCGGAGCACGGCGGTCTGGGTGAAGTCGCCCGAGCTGGGATAGACGTTGGGCAGGCCGGCCAGGTTCCACATTGTGTAGGACATGCTGTTCTCACTGCCGTAGTGGGAGCTGAAGTCTAGCACCTCCTTAGTGTACTGCTTCACCTCCACGCTCAGGGGCAGCGAGCGCTGGTTGCATTCGACGGCCCGCCGGCTGGTGAGGACCTCGCCCCGGGTTCCGCTTCTGGACCGGCGCCGCAGACAGATATAGTAAAACATGCCCAGTAGGGTTAGCATACGGAAGGACTGGCCGGGGACCAGGGGAGACCAGAAGCAGCACCGGGCAGCGCTCTGCACTAAACAGCTCAGGTTACGGGACCAAACGCATGCAGCACCTGCAGGTCGGACAGAGAGAGACACACGGAGCGTGAGAGCAACAGGCCCACGAGCTTCAGACACTGCACTGATGGCCCTTGGCCAGAAGGGGGCGCTCTCTGTAAACCAGTATGAAGATCAATATCACTGTCATTAAGTCCATTTCAAGTTTTCAACCCCGGAATGTGGAGGTGTGATATTAGCTGTCCTTCTGAAAGTGACAGGAAACCACCGGCTAAACCCAACCGAGGTGGAGATGGCATAAGTAATGCAGTGTCTCTGTGGGCTGGTGAGAGACACACACACACACATACACAAACACACACACACACGGGTGTAGAATTCACATCAGCGAAATCACAGATGTTAAGTCATTGTTAGCATTACCATAGTAATAAGATTTTGAAGCCCAAGCATTAAACGCTCATGCAATAGTTATACTATTGGTCTATTATTGACCTCGTTGTAACTCCGGGAAAAGTATTTGTTCCAAAATAAAACTTGATCTGGTTCTCTCTGACATTAACTACACACCATTAAGCACAGACTACAAGTACACCAGACAGCCTTTAGCGGATATTCTCTCATCGCCATTAGGGTTCTATCAAATTTTGTTCTGCCGACAGGGCACGTTTAAGCCATATTTACAAAACGCCGCAGAGGTTTCTGTTTATGCGGGGACTCTCGATTACAAACTTCACTCCGGTACAGGCGCTGCTTAGTTACTTGCAAGGCGATGCTCACGTTTAGATTGTCACCGGCACCTTTTTGGTCCCCCGCCACCATCGCGGAATCCAGCCTGCCAGGTATTTAATCACCAGCTGACAGACTGTGAGCGGGCAGCCGGTACAGACCCGGCCCGAGCGGGGCTTCACGGACAAGACGCGCTTCGGCATGTATGGCAAAGTGTAGCACGGGTGCCCTGCCTCTGGCACATAAGGACGAGCACGAACAGCCATCGCGTCCAGTTTTGCTGAGACGTGAAATCTGCCTGGTGGGCTCAGTAACGGCAGGCGCCCCGAAGGTGCTATATAAATAAACTTGGCATGCTTACGAAGGTGGACGCCGGGGTATGAACTAGCAATTAAGCAGCAGAAGTCCTGCAGCTAAAGTACTATAACATTTTATAGACATTACTTACGGTATATCCAAATACCAGTGAAAATATTCCAAACGCCTCAGTGACATTTCCAAATCCATCTAGAAAACACCAGTGGTCGCATGGTACCATCATTTCCCGTCCAGACTGTAAACATCCGGCTCCTCGCCCTTGATCCCTGGGGCTTATGGGTAATGTAGTTCCCATTGAAATGTCAACGTTATTTGTTCAGCTATGTTATAATTGTAATATGCGCTCAGACTCTTGATCAGATATATCATTTATAGTTGACAATATTGTAATTGACTTTGAATATTTAAATATCTAATAAGTATATACAATTTTAACAGCATTGAACATCAGTTTATAAAAGCAGTATATAAAAGTCGCTATTTTTACACTTACAGAGCAAATATAATCCTTCTCAGGTGCTGGTCAGTGTGTGGCGTGGGACCGGTTTCCTGTTTCAGGCAGCAGAAGGCGCATCTCTCTTTTACATGTTCCTTTTACATATTTTCCTTTCTTCCATATTCCTTTTTCGAAGAGGGAGCCGTTCAGTAGCAGCTCAGAATGTCGTGTCGTTTTTTTGGGGGGGGTTAGTCCATGAAAAAAATTGTCAGTCAGAAAACAAAATAATATATGCAGTACATAAAATTGGTCATACTTTGTGCACAAAGATAAGACTGCCACTTTCCTTATCAAAGCTCACCATTAGGACACACCCAATCTCTCACCTCGGTTATGGAAAACAAAATATACCGCATAAACCATGAGCAGCAGACAGTTCTGATGTTACTTACACCACTGCAGCAGTTAGAGGTGGAGTGTGACTCTGCTGGTTAGAGCCCATGATTGAAAAGTCACTGGGATAGCAGGGATAGCTGGGATAGCAGGGATAGCTGGAAGAGCAGAAGTGTGGCTGCATGTGGCTGGGGGGTGGGCAGTGCCAATTTGATGATGTAGCAGAATCCCCATACTAGTGAACAACATCCCTCCCCCCAATTCGAACATTGGTACCCATGAGTATATCTAAATTCTGACCCAGGGTGGTAATGCCAATGTGGCAGAATGATGCGTCACCGGACTGGAGGTCCTTAGATGCAGGAATTTGCTAAGCCTGCTCTCTGCCCCCTGTGTATGCTGTTTGCGTCATTTTTGCTGTCTGCCAAATTAGTAAATGTAAATTACAGGGCCACATACTAATTCTATTTGTAAAGATGCTGTGCCACCCTGTATAATTCCACCACATGCAGTTACACGAGTAAACAGCAATTCAAGTCCATTTAATAACATAAAAAAATCATTGTATCCATAACTGTAATGGGGGTCGTGAGTCTCTGCCACTGATATTTTGGGGATCGTAGGCTGAAAAGTTGGGACATTTGATTTCTGACAGATTTGTCACTTAAAACAACAGTGGTGATGAATTTGAGCTTTCTGCAGCTATCACAATGGCCATGCCAGCCTTCCCACTCTGGGTTTTACCAGTGTGATTCTGAATTGGTGCCTTGGCCTTGTTACCGTGAAGCGTCTCTTTGCATATGCGTGACGGCGTATGTTTGGCTTTGAGGTTTCGTGTCACAGCTCTGCTCTAACTCCCTGTTCGTCACCCTCCCGGTAACCATCGCTTTATAGAATGAAGGCTTGAGGGTCCAAACGCTTAATTGTGTTGAAATAGCAGATAGAACATTTATCAGCTAAAATGGCGAGGAGGTGAGGCCATGTGACATTTGCTCGCCTCGCAGAGCACGTGCGGCTCCCTGGGGCCGTCCTCCGTATTGTCACAGCTCTGCCACTCCAACCGCTGACAGAGAGAGTAAAATATGCGTGGGCCTGCTCTTGGCTGGCATTTGTGTAGATGAAGGATCTGTCCAGCCACAGGCGCACTGTTGATCTGTGCAGGTTTTTTCTACACAAAGAGCAAGCGGTCTCCACGGAATCCTGATCGGCCAAGCTCTCATTAGCGAGAGGCCTGCACCACAATGGGGCCAGATAATTACCCCAAATCACTCAAACGTTTAGCCCAAAACACACCTTACGTCACCACAACTCTATTTCAATGGTTATTTCATGAAAAATGCCACCTGGGTTTTCTATATAACCACACAAAAGAATAACCGGTTGGTAACTTTTTAAACAAAGGGCATTAGATTAATCTTATTATCTCATTAAAATCCTATTAAAACTCTTTAAAACTCATCGCTTAGCCTGCAAATGGAAACTGTGCGGCTCTGCAGAGGAATCAAATCCCATTTAATGAAATAAACGTTTACCGCTGTAACTGAAATGAATGATATCAAGAAGTAAAATTTCATGTCTGATAAAACCTAATCTTCCACCCAACTGCCTTCCACATTCTCCACCCTGCCGCCCGTATTTTGCAAGTCAGATTTCTGAGGATGACAGTGAGAAATCGGATCAAACAATTTAGGAGCAAGTTAGAGAAGCTGAGGCAGGGGCAGAATGAAACCGAAAAAATGCTGTCGGCGTTACTGATGAGGTGCACACACACGCATATTATAGCCATGAATACCAAAACACAAAACAGCAGGCCGAAAACACTGTGGCTATTAGAGTTCTGGTTCATTCTTTCAACCGAGCTGCCTTCAATATTCTGAGTGTAGTAGGTTGAACAGGGGCCAGCTGGGCGTCATTCATGAGGTATAGTACTGGAAGCGTGCACACGCTAATCTGGATGTATAATATGGAGGCACATGCACAAGGCTGGTCTTAGTTTGGCAATATGATGCCAAATGTGTACACAAGCCCTGCCAAATAATTAATCATCAACGTGCTGCTTGTTGGAAGGCCTGGTGAATCAAGGAGGCTTCACAGCCACATAACCTCCCACACGGCTTCCTCACCAGGCTCCCGAGTCAGAGCGAGAAAAAGGGTGGTGCGTCAGGAAAAAGGACCCAGTGCACATCAGAAAGCAGGCATCAGTGTCCCAGAGCAATCCCAGAGCAGGCGTCCAATGGAATGAAGACACAGGGGGACACATAAGCATGAAGACTGAGCATAATGAGGATTTGAAGCAGTTTGGCAGGCATTCACTGCAGTAGCTCTGTAAAAATACTGGACAAATACTGGACAAATGGACCTTTACTAATGCCCGAGAACAAGAACCTCCAATTATGGCTGTTAAAAATCAGGATGTTGAAGTGTTAGGACTTAATTATATATTCTGTTGCTTTTTGTATCATTTCAAATCATCATTTCATCGAATCGTATTTGTGTTACGTGTATTTCTGCTCTGAAAAAAACAGTTTAACGTTAAAACATATGCAAATTTACAGTAACATTAATAAAAACTAACAGGAATATCTTCTGCTCGCCCAAAAGTCACTGACATCTTGCTGGATGGCTAGAAAAACACAGCTTAACACAGTTGCTGATTAGCCAAACAGTGGGGTTAGGGCTCGAGACAAAAACTACAGTGATGCATTGGAGAGGTACTGCAGATACGGGGCTGACTAAGAGAGGTTTTGAAATGGCTAAGCTTACACACATTAACAAACATAATATCATAGTCTTACACCAACATGAGGATCATATAAACATCGTTTTTTGACTGCCTAAGACTTTTGCACAGAGCTGTATATAGCACAGTAATATAGTCATTATAGCACATTAATATCGCTCTTTTCACATCTATCTGTCCATCTGTGCTCCAATCTGGTCAGGGTCTCGTTGGGGATGGAGCTTCTTGCACGTGGCACAGGGCTGGGGTGCACCCCGGACAGGATGTCTAAGCAGCAATATATGCTAATATAGCCATTAACCAGAGGCATGCCGTAAGATGGACAGTGTGGACTACCTCTCTGCTATTGCTCCCTGGGTTCATTCCTCCAAAACTATATAAGGTCGTACACCTTCAGTGGATTGCAATAGTAGCTCTCACCTTTCCGACACTGGCTGGTACAAAGAGGAGGGGAGACGAGTGGCCTGGACCGCATAAGCCGCCAAAATCAGGGTAGCATTCTCGCAACTAGGCCAGTGGACTAAATGCAACCTGTATTTAAATGTTGGAGACATGGTCTGCTGTCCACAAGCGGAAGAGCTGAGGTGCTAAAGAGCGCAGGCCGCGGCGTGACTGGCGAGCGGCGGCTGTGAATGATGCCCCCCATTAGCCGGATGTAGGCCTCTCCACAGTCACTGCACCTTGACTGTTCGGCGGCGCAGAGATAGAGCGACACTTATGTTCGGCGCGCGGGCCGCCATCCATCACTAAATGCATCTGTCTGTCCCAGTGAAAGCGCTCCTCTCCTGTCCCTACTGATAAATTATTCCCCAAAAAGCTTGGTCCCGAACACCGAGCACAAAACATTAATGTCCTTCAATACCTCCACCCTCTAAATCACTACTAATCAGTCAATGCAGTCGTCTAGAAAATGGTAATAGTTATTTGACTATGATCATTGGCAATGGAAAGGTGTTCCACTGTACAAGGGACCCCCGGTGGGCTGAGCCAGGGCTTTGAGGATGTGTCTCGTAACAGGGAAGCGTCCGCGGTCCACTAAGGCAGACCAAAGCGTAGCATGTTGCTATCTCCACTCTGCTCTCATTTTATCTTCCCCATCCCATCCCCATTTCACAACCCCATTTTCTTCACAGAACATGCAGAACAGCCTCCAGCACATCCATCATTGCTTGTACGGTCTCACATGAGCATTATATTTATCGGCAATAGTACCCTCTTCTAAACCAGTGCTTCTCAAACCAGTCCCCCGGAAGCCCCCAGACGGACCACATTTTTTGCTCCCTCCCAATTCCCTGGGAGTCGGGAGGGAGCAAAAACGTGGACTATCTTGGGGGGGGTCCCCGAGGACTGGTTTGAGAAACACTGTCCAAAACCCTTCTCCACCTCTCCATGCACCAGCTAAATGTGACCACCAGAGGGCAGAACATTATCATACAACTCTGCACCTTGCGCTCAGTCACCACAAAGAGAGCCCTTTTTCAGGTCTCCCTGTCGGTGGGGTGTTTCCGTACCTGTACCGTTTTAACACGGTCTCCATGGAGACGTTATAGACCCAGACTCCCCCCACCACAGCCTGAGCTTTCACTCTGGCCAGCATGAGCACCCAGCTAAAAGGTAAGTTACACTAATAACATTCTGTGCTAAATCCTCAAGTATATTAGTAAGTTTCTATTAAAATAACTGCCTGTAGATTGTCATTAATGCAGGTGCAATGGCAGCTAATTACAAGTTTAATGAAGTGAGACTGTTCCCATCCGTCCGCTCATCACTTCTCTGCTGGGACTGAACTACATGCCTGTCGTGCAGCCGGCTACTCCTAAGTCTCGTTTGGGCTATGCAATACACTTAATTAGATTAATGGATGTCTGTGGCTCTGGGAGGGGGGGGTGGGGGGGTGGGACCACAGCCGACTGAGGGAGCTCCAGTTTTAAGCCACGTTTGCCCCAAAGCTGCAGGAGGGTGCTGGTACACGAGCCCCTAACTCTGAAAGAGAACTCAGGGAAATAACTTCAGCTAAAGACACTGGCATAGAAGCAGCCCTGATTGAATCCAGTGAAAGAACAAGGGTAGCAGCAACAATGGATGGGGCTTAGAACAGGAGCAAGAGGTGTAGGAGAAACAGCTGGGGTGGTGTAGAATCAGCAGGGAGGGGTAAAAGAACTGGGCAGGTGCTACAAGAGGACATCTGTGTGAGGAAACCGTGACTCCACATGCCCATGGGGGTGATCATGGACCGTCGCATGGATAAATGGATATTGTTGGGGAAGTTACCCTCAAAAGTAAATCCATTGCAGATAAGTAAATAGAAATCCAGACCATGGATTTGTTTCAACTAACCAGCTTGAGTACTCTGTGACTCCTTACACTCAACTGACTGGTTGAAACAAAACCTTAGTCTGGATTTGTACTTTCTGGACCTAAACTTGTCTGTAATGGATTATTTTGAGACTAACTTGGATACAGAGACAAAGATGCAAAGAAAGGATACAAAGAAAGAGGGAAGAGGGGGCCATAATCACCTGGGGGAAGGTGGGAGGTACTGCGGGCCCTCACCTGGGGGGAGGTGGAAGGTGCTGCGGGCCCTCACCTGGGGCGT
>JAODKL010000135.1:12258661-12279717 GCA_026780765.1 Petrocephalus schoutedeni
GGAGCCGCTTCCAGGGACTGGATGTCCTGTCCGTTGGGCTGGATGTTGGGCTGGATGTTGGGCTGGATGTTGGGCTGCTCCACCGGGGGCCCCGCCGACTCCTTCTGTGCTATCCAGGCTTGTGCTAGGGCAGCCCAGTCCACCTGGCCTGGACGCAAGGCACAGTCCATCAGTCAAAAGGCCTATTATCTCCCTATAACATTTCCTCCCATATTCTATTTTTTTTTTGGTGATTAATCAAAGCACCACAGCAGGCATCAACGAAATGTGTCCTCTGCTTTTAATCCCTGTGACATCGTGACACGGCAGGGGGCAGCTACGCGAGCGCCCGGGGAGCAGTGCTTGGGGACGGCACTTTGCTCAGGGTACCTTAGCGGTACTTGTGGGTCGGGGACTCGAACCGGCAATCTTTCAACTACACGGTTGCGTCCCTAA
Organism: Petrocephalus schoutedeni; assembly: GCA_026780765.1. Lineage (NCBI taxonomy): Eukaryota > Metazoa > Chordata > Actinopteri > Osteoglossiformes > Mormyridae > Petrocephalus > Petrocephalus schoutedeni. The sequence goes on from JAODKL010000135.1 coordinate 12,259,097, forward strand.
CCACTACACCACCACCACCATTTATTTATTTATTTATTTATTTTAATCTGGAGTCAGATGCTCTGCCATTGCACCACAAGGTCCTCGCAGTAGTCCCTCTATAGTCCCAACACCAGAAACTCACACAGTAAGCCTTAGTGCTTTATCACTCCCACTACATTCTAATTACAGCAAAGTTTGTAATGATACTGGTATGATTATCCTTTATAAATTTGCCATTTACATTGGAATGTTCTATCCTGGCATACGCTTTTCTTCAAAGAAGTACTTGTACTAAGAAATTTAGGACTTCACTCAAATTTTTAAATCACCAGCCCAGAGTGTTAGTGCACATCAGGTTCTCAACAAAAGATGACATGGTGACATTCTGCAGTGACTGGAATGATGACCTTATGATCAGGCAGGTCCCTGCAGTAAATGCCTCATTTGCCTGGACGCCCAGTGAGACACGCGGATGCGGTGGAGACTCACCTGGGTCCTGCTGGTGCTGGAAGGACTGCATCCATTGCTGCTGGCTCAAAGGCCACTGCGGCCAGGGCTGTCCACCCTGATCCCACATTTCTGCCTGGAAGACCGTCAGATCATTAGAACATCTTACAGGCAGATCCTCAGATCATCTCACCATTAGGTCACCCTGCCCCTCTACCCGACACCATCTACTGTTAGCTGCCAGGCAGCCGAGCCTAATTTCCTCCGGCACACGGTTTTTCTTCTAAGAATTAATTTTTTTTGTTGGTTAACGACGTAGCTGGCTGAGGTCAGTGCTCCTAATATAGCTTGCGTGCATTTTACCCGCCCGTCCAGATAAAGGCGCTACGCACCAGCTAATTAGGCGGGTTAAGCCACGGCGATCATTATTAACCACGGTAAAGGTCGTATGTGCGACTGAGAGGTTTAGTTACCTTCCACGACTAGCCCGGTCCCCCCAGCTAGCACAGGCCCTGCTAGCGCACCGTACACAGGCGGCGGTTTTACGGTCACTAAGACCCGTGCAGAGGCCAAACGATCCGGATAAAATGCATTAAAGCTCTCCTGGATAAGCCCAACTTGGCCTTAAGGCGTAAAGACCGATAACTGAAACCGACATGAAGCACAACGCACACCTTACCTCCAGAAGCCGCTTCTTCTCCGCGTCGCAGACAAGATGGCGGTGAAAGCAACAACCCGGAAGTACTAAGACAATGGACCGGAAGTCCCTCCTTTTTGTGAGTGTTTACTGAATAAAACGGGACGCCACCCTCTGTATCATTATGTACCTGACTTGGGACACGTAAGTCAGGTACATGCTTTGGTGCCTCTTGGGTCCAGTGTATTTGCAGATAAACCCTTTTCTTTGAATTTCCACAATTTTGACCATCACGTGACTGTCACTCAAACCCATTATCAAATAGGCATTGTTCACATGAACCAAACAGTATATACAGTATAGTGAATTTCAGTAAACTGGGAAATCATCAACAGCTGGAAACTAAATTTAGGGGTTTGGAAGGCTCTTTAATAGTTAATAAGTGGTATTTAATCACATGAACAAACACCTGCAACTATGAGCATGACACTCAGGAAATGCCATCTTCATCACACCTGCTTCAGATGACCAGGAAGTCGGGTGACTACTGGCATTGACACACACACACTGGGTGCGTTTGACTTGCAGTCGCTTACAGCATCACTTTAAGCCAGTGCTGTAAGCTGCTGCATGAAGTCGAACACACCCAGTGACTGAAGATGGGTGGAGCATAAGAAATGGCTGAACATTGCCCTTAGAGACAGACTTTTCTGTCACTGGGAATCTGGAGTGGGCATCACAGTCTTCTCCGTCCTCCTCCGCAGTCCTAGTGGGGAGGGGGGCTGAGGATACATTTCATGGGGCCCAGAATTTCCAGCTGTGCCCCTGCCGGTATTTATCAGCAGGAGTGAAAATAGTGGCCTTAATTCCGTATCATTTTTGGAGCAGTAATTAAAAACAAAAGTCTGTTTTGGTGTTGTTCTACCGAAATAGCTTTGGTCAAGGCCATCGCTGAAGAGCATCACAGGACAGCCCTGACCTGCCCCACTGACCACCAGGCTATGAGCCCATGCCAGCCAATGAATAGACACCACGCTATGGGCAGATCTTCTGAGCATCTCAGCGTAGCTCCCGGTGTCCCCCCTCCCATACAAACTCCACCCAGACCTTTTATGGGGCCGATTCATTCATAAATTCCAAGACTTTTCTATTACAGGAAATCATGTGTTTTTAATTGTAGTCATACATTATTACCAACATGTTGTTACACTACTTTCACATATTCTGTACCTCATCTTTCTCTCCCCCACAATTCTTCAGCGTGAACCGATTGGTTTTATTTGGTGACATCTGGTTTGTTAGGTCTTATATTCCAAAAAAAACATTGGAATGTTTCCTTGATTGAAAAAGCGAAAATACCTTGATTTTTAGGGAGAGCTCCACACTGGTCGAGACGCCGAAACAGCTTTATACACATTTCACAATCCAAGAGAGCTCTCTCATCTTTCCTATTACCTTTGCTTTATATTTTTACTGTTTTAGCTATTACTCTATGGACCGCAACCATCTGCAGAATTGGTCATCTTCGGCAATTATTTCAGCAAAAACCCATTGCTGTGTGTAAGATATGTCCCACAGGAACACTGCTGGAGCATCGAGGAGAAGCTGCCAAGATCACACTGGGTACGGACAATGGCCTCAGGCCCTGCATTCTGACAACCGGGCCGTGCATAACTGAGATCAGATCATCTTTAACCTTTGAGAAAACGTCCCTTGGCAAACTGGCTTTATAAATAGACACGTCTGAGAGATTCCGTTCTTGCCCGTCACCACGCTGTGCCGTGAACTCGGCCTGACGTGTGTGGCAGCACGCCAGATCGTTCTGGCGGTGCCCTTTTCCTCCATCCACACCCACCTCTCCTGCACCAGCTCCCAACATGTTCTCAAAGAGCACGGCTTGGCTCCAGTCGTGGCAGATCAGGAGTGCCGGGCCGCGACGCACGCCGACAGAGGCTCTACAATGACGACGCCGTTCAGCCGCTCTGAGGAAGCGGTGTCACCAAAAAGGAATCCCATGAGCAAAGGCTGAGTATCCGAGATCACAAAGCACCTTTGGGCGACACGTAAGCGGCGTGCGGCCGAAACAAAAATTCCCGGCCGCTCCTGCCATTTCATGTTTGTCCTGTGTGTGATTCATTCCTGTTTACAGACAAAGAATCACTGGCAAGTTACAAGAACTTTTTTTTTTTCCAAATTATATATGATAACACAGCAAGGAGAAGACAGCTCCGAACATTCAAAGACGATACAGTTACCAGATACATTCCTTTTCAAAATAAAGTGATCTGTAGATAATTATTTTTTGCATCGGATACTGGTGATTTAATATAAAAAAAGAACGTCAGAACCGTCTAGATGAATAAATGGATAAATTAAACGGCAGATCTGCTCTGCAAGCTCGCAATGTGTCCAAGTCAGTGCCCCTGCCTGATGAACCAGGAGGAATATGGATGGCAAAAGCCAACAGAAGGCTGCTGAACCCTGTGAGAACCAGCAGAGTCCTGAAGTCAGGCAGACACCGGTGACGCGGTGCCGTCCGGAAGCACACACGCCAGGCTCGAGCAGTGAGCGACACACATGCAGACATTCATCCAAGTATAACCACGATATTATTTTCACAGCAGCACCTCATTCTGTAAACTACAGGCAGGGCTCCCCGTGCACCAGAGAGGAAGAGAAGGGGTCTCCTGATCCCCACCATGGCCACCGGTCTGCATAAAGACAGGCTTTAATTAAAGGCGCCGTCTGATTCGTGAGCCCTGAAGGAGAGATCCCAGCATGCACTGCACAGGTTGGGCGTCAACGTGTCCGTCACAGCTGAGATCCATCTCTCCTGTTTTTTTTATTTTTATTTTAGGAGTTACTGGCCAGCAGGGGGCAGGGCGCTCTTCCAGAGGCAGCGGCCTGCACGATCCCGCAGAAGTCTCTCCCTGGGTTTGACAGGCGAATGTGCGGCCTACAGCAGCTCCTCGTAAAAGAGCAGGTAGGCCTGAGAGCTGAGGACTCTCGACTCGGCCACCACCTGGACGCTGGTGTCGCTCACATACACCCACTGGCCAGACGACATGCCCCCGCCTTCCCTGGGACCTGCGGAGAGCAAGGACAGGTTCATGCGCCTGGTGAGGCCCCCTACTGGTAAGAGCGGAGAGCGCTGGACAGAGAGCCTCACCTGACAGGCTTCCCCGCCGCTGAGGCGCCCGGATCTTTACGTAGGCGGCGTAGTGGCCCCCCCGCATGGACCCGCTGTGCTCCACGATCCCATACAGGCTGTACAGCACGCGCTCACCCGCCCCCATGTTCTGCAGATGCGGACGTGTGAGATTAGGGACGGCCCCCTCTGACATCATACGGAGACTCAGAAATGGAAATGTAGGGTCTGCTGGAAGACGGCTCGGGAACGGGCGGGGGTCTGCGGGGGTCGTCGGTACCTTGCAGGATGCGGAGCAGAACGGGGCCAGGTCCAGAACGAGGGGGAAGTCGACGTGCCGATTGACCTTGCGCAGACTCACTCCTGCCTGGACAGACCAAAGCAAGCGCACCCAGAGAGCTGTCACTGCGTGCGTGCGGGAGTCAAGTCATCTTTATTCAAGTAGCAAAACTAAAAGAGCGCAGGTGCCAGCCAAAGGCTGGAAGGAAGGTCTTCGCCGGAGCGGATCGCTAACCTGATGGAACCTCTTGAGGTGCAGAGTGACCACTGGGGGCAGCACGGAGATCAGCATCTGCTTCCGGGCACTAGTATACACCTTCTCAGTCTTCTTGTCTCCTAGAAAGCAAATCAGCAAACTGGAGCCTCTCTCTGCGAGCTGTACGGCAGTCGCCGAGCTGACATGACGAGGGTCTGGAGGGTCCCGTGCTGGGTGCAGATCGCCCCCTACCTGTGGGGCTCTGCCATAGCTGCCGCCGCCGCATTTCCGTGCAGCTCTCGCACAGCAGTTTGTTGTTCCCCATGAGGAGCTCGACGGAGGTGAACTGGTGCAGGCAGGACTGTATGGAGCACTCCTTGGAGCAGGGCGTGTAGCTGTGGGACAGCGCCTGGAAGGCCCCCTGGTGGTGGCGCTCCTGCGTGCCCTCCGGCTGCTGCTGCTCCTCCCTGCGGAGACGCGAGAGCGGCACCTCGCCGCAGGCTGGGCCCAGGCCCAGTCTGGAGACGGCGCTGACCAGCTGCTGGACGGCGCCCCCTGGCTGCACCTTCAGGGAGGACGGGCTCGCGCCAGTGCCCCCCGGGAGCCGTGAGGAGGACTCACTCTCAGAGGCCTCGCTGTCCGCATCGTTACTGCTGTCCTCCAGCCCCGTGTCCCTGTCGCTGGTCCCCGAGACGCCCCCCCGGGCCGCACCGCCCGCCTCCTCCTGGCGGCCCAGGCCTCCGTCGGTGCCTTTCTCCCCCAGGACACCCATGCTCTTACTGCCCTGCTGACAGACACACACACACACAGCTGCAGCCACCTGCCAGCCTGCCCCCCAACCCCCATCAGCAGGCACGGAGCCTTCCAGGCACACTGAGAAGCTTTTTGCGGGCAGCGGCCGGTTTGCCTAAGCACGCCCCCTGCAGGTAGCGGCTCCTACCTGCAAGCCAGGCCTCTTGCCGGTCCTGACCTGGGGCAGCGATGGGGACGGCGTCTCTTCGCCACGGGAGACCAGCGCTTCCAGCTCCCGGCCGCCCTTACTGCTCCTCGCTGGATTGGTGGGCTTGGAGCTCTGGCAGTAATCAGGATAACAGCGAGACTGTCACACAGACATGAGGGGTGGCATTGGGGGCGGGGTCTGCCATGGAGGCGGAGCACTCACCCTCTCCTCGATAATGGGAAGAGAGATGTCTATGAATGCCTCCTTCACGGTGGATATCTAGAGAAAGCAGATATTATTACGGTGAGTGTAATAATCCGCAGGTAATCCGCAGTCATACTGACAACCAGCAAGCCGTGAGAGACACACTCACATGCTGACACTCTTCACACATGATGGTGTTGGTCAATTCACCAACGAAGATCCGGTCCACAAAGTTCATCTTCACCCCCTCCTTCCCATAGGCTGAGAAGGAACGACATCCAGATGCCGCCTTAACTCTTAACTCTCGTCCAGATGTACGACTTAACTCTTACTGCAGGCTGATTTACTGACAACTTTTAACTGCAGTACAGTCTCCAGCCAGCAGAGGTCGCCATTGGCATATGCTTGAGAGCGATGGTTACTGCCAACCGTACCTTTCACTTGCCTCTTGGTCTCTTCGTCTGCTGTCTTTTCTGTGGGGTTGTTGAATGCTTTCAGGATGCCTGCTTTGATGCGCTATAGAACAACAAGAGAAAAAAAAAATCTGTTATGAATAGATGTAGCAACTGTAACATCTTAAGCCATTAACAGTGTTCAATTAGTCAGATTGAAATGGTTTAAAATGAGCACAAGACAAGGGAGCTTTCCGACAGCCACCTGAATTGTCAGCAATGGCCAGACAGTAAAGAGAGACTGTAAGTGTTTCTGTCCGAGAAAACGTCATGAGAAAAAGCACATGCACTAGGCGGCTGACAGGATGTGTGTATGTATATCAGCAGAAGGCGCCCTCTCCCCAGCCGGGACCCTGAGCTGCGCGTATGTATATCAGCAGAGGGCGCCCTCTCCCCAGCCGGGACCCTGAGCTGTGCGTATGTATATCAGCAGAGGGCGCCCTCTCCCCAGCCGGGACCCTGAGCTGTGCGTATGTATATCCTGAGGGGGCAGCCCTCACCCCAGCCGGGACCCCCTGCTGGTAGCTCTTGAACACAAAGCCCCCAAGCAGCTGTGTGGTTCCCAGGCACACAATGGACTGGCTGGCCCACCATCCCCACCCGCTCTGGCCAGACACGGCGCTCGGTGGCTGGGGACAAAGGGCCTGTGTGTGCCGGGCAGGAACAGGGAATCACGCTGCTGCTGACAGGGTAAGCACGTGCAGCGAGCCAGTGCCCCACACACTGGGGGCCGGGGGGCCGGGGGTCCACTCTCACCTTAGTCTCCTCCATCCTGATGGAGTCCAGCAGGTAGTGAAGCAGCTCCTGACTGTCTTGCTGCTGGTAACCCTTAAAGCGCGGCGCCCTGGAGAGTGAGAGACACACACAGGCAGGCAGAATGAAACACAAATCAAAGGGCTGAATCTCAGAGACAACTGGGGGGTGGGGATGGACACACAGATTCAGGAGGACACACACACACACACCCCGAGAGAGCCTCACAAGCAGAACTCGAATACGCTCTTTCTGACTCCAAGGACCTGAGCACAGTGCACCTGGTGGATGCATTTGCGAGACACAGTGCAGCTACACACACACACACACACACACACGCGCGCTTGTATACATACGCTATCGAGGGCCGTCCATTCATGAGAGCCCCCTAATCCCAAACACTACACCCCTAACCCCTACCCAGCACTAACCCTAACCATAAGTAACCAAACACAATACAAGACTTTTGGCATTATTACTTTTTCAGTTGCATTTACAGATCTTTATAAAATGTGAGGACTGAGAAAATGGCCTCACTAGTCAGGTTTTTTTCTTTGGTCCTCACAAGTATAACAAAACCTGTACACACACACACACACACACACACACACATATCAAAACTCTAGGTGGGTAAGGCATCACAGTATAATACCTTATTTATACACGGCATTGGGAAGCGTACAGATGTGCACACAGATGTGCAGAGAGATGTGCAGACAGAAGGCCACCTGTTACATCCACTGTCATTTCCACACACCACCAGCACTCTGTGGGCAGTGAGATTAACATTAACCTGTGGTTTGGGTCACGGGTCACAGGGCCGCCCTGAGAAGCTCGCCACCACACCATCCGGAGTGGAAAAGCTTTTTGGCCAAACCCTGAGCCCCTGGACCCTCCCCGTGCAGATCAGGTTGGTACCACAGCGCAGGGAGGGGGTAGCAGTCAGCACCACAACGGCGATCAGAACTTTAGTGGCCTGGTCCAAACGGGTCCTCAGCTGCGGCTGTACCTCACCAAACTTTGCGCAGCCGTGTGTAAAGCAGCCGGGCAGGTGTGTGTGCGGGGGGAGGGGGGTGGCACACAGGGCTGGTTTTCTGGAGCAGACCGGGGGCCCAGCAGGTGCAGCATGGCCGCCCGGCGCTCCCAAATGCTTGTCCTGGCAGGTGCGGCCCATGGTCCCGGGCGCTACGTCAGTGTGCGGAGCACAGAGCCAGACACCGACCACACACGCAGTCAGGCGCGCAGACACAGGCACACACAGATTCAGATAAATGCACAGACACGCTGAGGCAGACACACACAGATATGCATAGAGACATACAGACATACATGTAGACACAGATCCAGGTAAACACACAGAGGCAAACACTCGCAGACACACATTGTAAGACAAGCAGACACAGGCAAACACAAACACAGATGCAGATAAACACGCAGAGATAGAGAAACACAAACATACAAGAGACAGGCACAGACACAGGCAGCGGCACAGACAAACAGGCACAGACACAGGCACTAGCACACACAGGCAGCGACACAGGCAAACACAGGCAGCGACACAGAAACACAGGCACAGACAGCGACACAGGCAAACACAGGCAGCGACACAGGCAAACACAGGCAGCGACACAGAAACACAGGCACAGACAGTGACACAGGCAAACACAGGCAGCGACACAGGCAAACACAGGCACAGACACAGGCAGCGATACAGGCAAACAGACACAGGCAAACACAGGCACAGGCACTAGCACACACAGGCACAGACACACGCAGCGACACAGACAAACACAGGCACAGACAGACACATGCCAGCCCCTGGGGCCGCCTGCTTACTTCTGGCAGAGCTGGTTGAAGAGCCCTTTGGGGGAGACTGGGCCCTTCCCCGGCTCCTTCATGCTATGGAGGAACTGCAGCAAGGCGGCGGTGAGGGGCTCCGGGCTGGGCAGGATGACCACCAGGGGGGCCTAGCCGGACAGAAAGGGCACGCGCGGTCACATGACAGCGCCAGACAGAGAGGGGCGAGAGCGGGCAGGCCGGGGGGCGCTCTACCAGGCTGGCGTCCGGAAGCGGGCAGATCTTCAGCCTGTGCCCTTTCTCCTTGGCCTCCAGGATGAGCTCATTCAGGAGGTGCGTCTGGGACAGGTTCTGGGGGAGCAGAGTAACGGGTCAGGGGCGCCGGGGGCTCCCGCCTTCTACAAGGAGGCCTGCACGGGCCGGCAGGGGCAAACCGCCTCGGGCGGGAAAGCTCACAGTAACAGCTTGAATTTTCCTGCATTATGCTGCCCCATTAAATCGCTGCTGCTCAAAGCAGCCAGCTGGCATTTCTGCAGGGGCACATGTTCACAACCAAGGGTGGGGGTGTGCCCTCCAAACACACGGAGACCCCATCTCAGACTGCCCCGCGCGCCAGAGACCCCATCTATGGGCCAGGATTAATGTTAAGAACAGACACCCATGCGGACTGGGCCGGGGTTGGAGGCCCGCGTGCGCCTACCTGCATGACCGCGTTGAAGAAGCAGGTGTTCCCCAGGTTGCTGATGCCCTTGACGGGGATGAGGCTGCCGCTACGCAGGGACCCCGCGCTCTCCGACGGCTCCTCCCGCAGTTTGATGACCTTGGACAGGGCACCTGCTGTGAGGGACGCCACAAACCCAAAGGTTCAGGGACCGGGATAGCGGCACAGATCAGCACCGCAACGCCGGCTTTGGCGCCCCCTATCTGCTGCTCCCAGACGCTGACGGACAGCTGTCCGGAGCAGGAGCACGGATGACAGCTGGACACATTCCCGCCGGCTGAGGACCTCGGCGTGGATCCCGGCCCCCAATCCCGCCGACCAGCTCCGCAGGGCGGGGGGCTGGGGGGGGGGGGGGATTATAAGCAGGACACGTTGAACCAGCTGTCTTTAAAGCCTTACACTTCCACGGCGTTCCTTCAACGGGCACGCTCCACACGCCGATGATTCCGGATTCACAGGCGATGCTCCACTGCGTCTTCGCCACACTGTCACCGGTGCCCGTCCTGAAGGAACAGACGAGCGCTTTTCCGGCTCGCCGGGCACGCGGAGCCGGGCGGCCGGCAGGCCGCGGTTATTAGTGCTGCTGAACTATTCCCAGCTGCGCCACAAACCACAGCCACGACAGATGAGCCAGGCAGCCGACGGGGGCGGTGCATGAGTCCCCAAGGGCCACAGCGGAGGCGTGGTGGAACTCGGCCTTCACCCTGGGGGGCCACGTGGAGGCCCCACACTGCGACCGCACCTCGGGAATAAAACCACGTTCCAGCGGCCTGGCCATTCCGTGCGAGTGACGGCCATTTAGCGGTGATGCCAGCGGTGCGTGGCGCCCGCTGTCATTGGCAGGCTCTTTAACCCCACCCCTGTCTGCGCGGACCACAGGGAGAGGTACCTGGCCCGCCATCACGATGCCTGAAAGCTGGACTCGCGGCTAACTGGGAAGCTGAGAGCCGGCTCAGGGGGTACTGGCCACGACAGGAGAGGCTCTCGGAGATCCGGGGCGAGATCCCGGTCTGGGGTTCGACAGGCTCTGCCTCCACGCTCCAGCTGTGTATGGCATGAGGGCTGGCAACAGGTGTGGCGGTGGGGGACCGACGTGGAGCATCTGGAGGCGGGGGGCACTCGAGGTAAACAATGTTCACACCGCCATCTGCACAGAGCTATGGGCGGGGGGGGGGGGGCACACCCCCACCACATGGAAAAGCAGATTTCTCTCGTCCCCACGGCGGCCGAGGGCCGAGTCGCCCTCGCCGGGCTCCACGCTTGACTCATTCCACCACCTGGCTCTCAGCCGCCGCAAGGAGGGGGGGGGGCACCACACAGACCACACCCCCCACCTCCCATCCAGCCACAGGTTCCAGAACATAGCCTGTGCATGAAGGGGTAGGGTGGGGGGCAGGGACAGGCAGAATCCCACGTGAGCCCGGCCCACACGGCACACACAGGGTCCATTCTAAAGCATGAAACTAAAACTCACATATAATCTTCAAAGGAAAATAAGCAGCCTCTATAAAAGCCGGAAGAATCACCGTCTCGCGAACCGACTTAATCATCATAACTAGCATAATTATCAAGGGTAATGGGTGCAGCGCACTGGCCAGGCAGACGGCCGGCTGGGACGGCACCTTCAGCCAAGGCTGGAAATCCACAGGGAAACCTGAAGCGTATTACCTAACAAAGGCTAACGGTTCCTTAACAAATACGCCACCTGCAGGCCAGCAGTGGCATAGGATATAAAGTGGGCTATCAGATGGCAGGAGTGCTAAATGGAGGACAGTCCAGACCAAGGAGAAGCGAAGGACCTGGGGACCAACCGTGGGGACAGGGGCAGTTGGGGGTGGGGGGGAGGACTGGAACAGTCAGGGGAAATCAAGGTTACAGACACATGTCTGTCAAAAGCTTGCCGTAGTTACCACTCACGGAGTCGGGGCTTACTACCTTACTATCTGGCAGCAAGACAACACTTCTTTTTGTTTCCTTTTAAAATTCAATTAACACAATACAATGTGTTTGTTTTGCCTCTGGTACGCAAACAGCTTCCTCCTTCCTCTTGTGTGTGCGGTTCCACCAGGGAAAGGCATAATTATAAGGAAGAGAGTGGATGAAAAATCAATACTGCACAATAACTGCCAAAATACCCGAGCGCCAGCCACTGATGTCTATTCAGGGAAACATTTTAATTTCCTCAACAAAGAATCACAGCTGTGTGCCGAGCCCATACAAACCCGCACATCTCGCTGAGGTCAAGTCGCCCTCCTCTAGGGCCCTGGTCCTCCAGCTGAAGGCCTTGTTGACAAGAGCCTAGTTAATAGATTTCCTTTCTTCTCTAAGCCGTTGTTGTATAAAACTATAATGGCTTCTAAATTCTTGCTGGGGCTCCTTTGTTGAGGGGGTATATGGGAAGAGGAGGCAGCGCGATCCTCCCCTCGCCACTGGCCTTCAGCAGAAATGCAATTTCACCAGCCGCCGCGCAGCAGGACAGACAATGGCCGGCGAGCCGTCAGGCCGCGATGACGGCGGCGGATCATGTGGGGGCGCTGTAGCGGGGTCCCCTGCACACCGCTCCGTGCCCCGTTACCCTGATACACTGAGACATGCCTACAGCACGGGGAGCAGAGCGGGAGGGCAAGGCGTCGCCGGGGAGCCAGGCCTCATTCCCGCATCGTGGCGTCTGCTTTGCCACCATTAGCAATGGGGTACAGAGGCCTTTCAGACACTTTGACACAAACTTAGGTCTCCAAAGACCATTAAAATACCGTACACCATGGCACAAGGTACGGACACTGTGAAACATTTTATGCTACCCAAGCCTCATTGAAATACAGAACTTAAATGGCCCATGAGGCAGCTCCAATAAACACAGACACACACAGACACAGGGGTAGGTAGGTCACAGAACAAGAAAGACCAACCCAGGCCACCACAGCAGGTCTGCATGTCATATGGTCAGTGCAGGACCCAGTGAGCCACGCACTGCATTCTGGGAAGTTTTCTTAGCGGCACCCCACCTCCTCATCCGGCTGCCTAGTCCATGAGGAATGCCCGGGCTCCAGTCTGGCTCCCAGCCAGCTACATCCCAAAGCGCTCCGTGCGCTGTGACCCCCGAGCAGGCCTCCAGGGGCCCCCGTGCACGCAGCAGACGGGGCACCCCGCGGGGAGGAGGGGTAGGCATGGGAGCGGGCTGGACGTGCGCAGCTGCTGCAGCTGCCGCAGCCGGGCTGCTAACGGCGCTGATGGGAGCGGCCGGGCGGCACAAATGCGGCTGGGCCAGAGAGGGCGGGACGGGGACGGGCAAGAAGCCCGCTGGGGGTTCCGGAGCTGCAGATCATGGGACCACCGCATGACGCTGGCCTCCAGGCAGCGGGGGGTGGGTACGCTAGTGGTTTGGGCTCCCAGTGAGTCACTCACAGCCTCTGCAGCCATCAAGGGGACAGTAGGCAGAGGCCTGAGGTGACACTGTCTCCTCTAAAGGACAGCTTTGTATGCCTCAAATGTCACAGCTCTACGAGGAGCCTGCTCACCGCTGGCCCCGGGCCGTGTGCCCCAGTGTCAGGTACTCACTGTACAGTGTTTCTTACTAGGTGGCTTAAACTGGAGGTACTGTCCAAAAGGCCCACGTACAGTGATGCATGCTGGGATATCCCGAACGAAGGCACCCACTGTCCGAAAGTAGATAAGCGTACGCCGAAAGCCAACTCTGAGCTCCCAGCACCATCAGCCAGCTGCTCCGCAAATCCTCTGAACGGGTACTGAACTCCTCAGAGCGAGCGCTCGCCAGCTCCGCCGCGCAGGACACATCATCGGCCACCAGGAGGCGCCACAGCACACCAGGAGGGGGGAGCTGAGGGAGCCTGCTCACAGCACAGCCACAGAGACGCATAATGAGGGGGCGTCGGCATGCGCTCACCCGAGGCGGCCTTCACCGAGTGCTTCTGCAGGAAGTCCAGCGTCTGGGCCAGGACCTTCCTGTTGCAGTGTGTGGACAGCTCCTCGTTACACTCCAGGCACCTGCAGGACAGCAGCAAGGCAGAGCACGTCGGCAACAGCCCCGGAACACCAGCACGGCTGCGGGACCCCAGCTCGCTCACGTACCCCCGTTAGCTCTCGGGAGCCAGCTGTAAACAGGGGCGACCAACTTATTATGGGGTGTTCTTGACAAAAGATAATGAGAACGGGATAATAATAATTTAAGGTGACCTTGTGTGTGTGTGTGTGTCATAAGCCATCTCCCGATCCCCCAAAGGCGATCCTCAATGGCCCCAATCACTCATCCAGAGCAGCTCTCTGCCCTTGGGGATGCCTGAGAGGGAGGTGAAGTTCCTGGCAGACCCACTAAGTGGGACCGGTCGACAAGAGGACAGGCATCAGGAACAGCTGGGGGGAATAGGGGACATAACAAGAGGCTCCAGAGTGCAGGAGGATGAGCCTCTATAAAGAGGGAGAGGAGACTCCATGGTGCCATCACCTCATTGGTCAGGCAGAGTGGGGGAGGAGCCAGATCAACAAATAAATGCAACAGAAACTGCTCATTGGTCCGAAGGAAGCAGCATTAGCAGTGTGGCTGCCGAGATATCAGGAATATCCTCTCTAACCGTGTCCACAGCAAACTACAGCCTTTTGATTAGACCCACTGGGTCAGTTTGCTAAAGTAACTCAAATTCTACATGATGAATCTGAAACTGAAATTCAGGAAAAGCCTCAGAGGAACCAGAACTGAAAGTAACCAAGCAACGTATCACTAGGCAACCCACAGGGGGTCAGTTTTACAAAGGGTCACCTTAGATAATAGCATTGGGGCATGTTTCTCTCCTGACCCATGCAAATGCACAAATTAAGCTATTCAAAACCATGTCTACCCTGTTATATTTGGTGTATATGATACAGGACATCTTAATTTTTAACTGCATATCCAGCTTGAGAATTTAACAGAAGAGTGTAAGGTTAAATATCCCCTCCTGAGAATTAAGCCGCTAACCTTCAGCTTACAAGTGTTTGACCTTAACCACTACGCCCCCTGTTGGTCTGTTACAGAACTGCAGGACGTGAGGTTGGTCATGTTACGGTTGTGTAAAGTCTGAGTCAAGCGGCGGTCCTCACCACGCCTTCCACGTGCTGAGGCTGACGGAGATGCAGTGGCATTCTGAACGCAGCGCCACCTGGTGGCGGGCTGAGTGCTGTACATCTGACTGGTTGCAGCCCTGTGGGAAATGACACAACGCCACCGCGTGACCATTTCGTTTCCCCGCTGCAGCCGAGAGCTGCGCTCCAGGTCGGATGGCGAGGGGGCCTCACCTGGAAGCCACACCTGAGACACAAGAGGACATCCCCAGCCGGCTCGCCCTCGCCCGCGGTCCTCTCCCTCAGGCAGTCTGTGCACACTGACCACAGGCTCTGCGTGACCGCCTTCTTCACTGAACTCAGGTCCACCGCTTTGCTGACATGCTGACATGTCAGACCTGGGGGGGGGAACAGGGATCAGCGAGAGGTGAAAGCAGCCAGCTGCCCCGGGAACGGTGGCGTAAGTCTGATCATCATTCGGTTATGCCCACTCTGGTTTCTCAGCTTCATGATGTAAAGGATGGAAGCTGCTTCCCAGGTCGACTTTCTCCAGAAAAGCATCGGGATCCACTCCGGCAGCTCGGAGGTTAAGACCACCTAATTTCACTCTGCGTAAAGTGCCGCTCCAAGCCTGCCCGTCCCTGGCTAACAGCACATTTCCCCGGCCGTCCCGGACGCAGGCAGCTCGCAGCCTTACCGCCGATCTCGTCCGAGGACTCCTCATCGCGAGCTTTTTTCGGCCGGCTGGTCCGCTTCGTCATGTCAGCGGCTTTTAAGGAGAATGGGTCTTTGAGCCTCATGGATGCCTGCGGAAGAGAAACCAGTCCTCATTGCCCGAGAGAGACCGAAACGCCGCGCCCAAACGGCCGTCCCCGTTAGACTGACGAGGGTATGTTCCACAGCTACTACTGTAACCAAAAGTACCTCGTTTCCTCCTTCCATATAAAACGTGTCCCTTTCTAAACGGATCGGAAAGATGGATTTATTATGGACATATGCGCGCTGTCCATGGAGCTGACAGTCCAGCGCGAGGAAAGTCAGTTACATGAGAATACAGGTGTATAGGTATTTATTTAAAAATGTAATTTTGTTTTTTGGCCATTCTTAAACCGGATGAAGATAAAAAAAAAAAGATAATGACGGAAATATTTAGAGAGTAAATGAGTGTGTTCAGGAAATCGAACTCTCCTGTTGAAAACCTGGGAGGTTTAGACACCCCCGCCCCCGCCCCGTGGCCAGGATTAGCCGGTAACCATCATTAACTTCCGCAAACTTGCTATTTTCTGCCTTCGGCATCACTTGGCGCGTCTGATTTCCCGAAGGGCGAGAGGTGCTCCGCCAACGGCGCCCGGCGCTCCGGAGGCCAGGCGCGCCGTGACGTCGGCGCCCCGACGGGCCACACACGCGCTCCGCCCAGCCAATTACAACGTTATTTGTAAAGCAGACAGACAAAGGTGTCAGCGTGGCGGAGTTGTAGCGAAAGTTCGCCGAGTTTTAGCCCGCGCTCTGCCCCGGCAGCAGCCAGAATGCGAAGCGCGCTTCGCTTCGGGCATATTTCGGGCTTGTGCCACTAATAAGCAGTGGGGCGACGCCCCCTTCAGAGAGATGAAAGTTATTAATAAGCGGCTCGCCCTGGTATTGCGTACCGTGCTAAAGAGGCGCCCGGCGGGCGCTGACGGGCTCCATGGAAGCCCGGCGACTCACCTTTCCGCCGCACCCCTCCGCGACAGCTTCCCGGCTAATTGGCTAAAAGGCCCCACTGATTTCGAAACGGTAATCTTTCGAGGCAACCGGTCAGTTTCCAAGGTCAGATCGCTTCTGTCCGGGTGTACGGGACGCGCCTTGTGACAAGTGGGTCCCCAGTGTCGCCGTGAACTTCTTAAACGTACTTGAGGACGCTCCGATCCGCATCAAGCGTCGGACGGTGACACTGATGCACCGGAAGTCGGCGGGTGACGTATGACGGAAGCCCAGGCAGGTCGAACAGAGCCGTAGGGCTGTCGGGCGTGTGAGCTTTCGCCTTTCGTTTTAATAACAAAACATATCAGACGGGGCTACATAAAACAAAAAGCGGTATTTTATAAATAACACAAGGCACATATCTTTTTGTCTGTTTAAACAGCCTGATATAAGTCTGATATTTTATATGCAGCATAACATTTTTACGTGAACAGTATTTTTTTCCATAACTTATTAGATTTACTGGCCATTATGCTTTGCAAAGTTAACTCAAAGTAATTACGGGCACGATGGCGGAGATTTGGGGGTGTCGGTGCATTCTCGGAATGCTGCTGCTCCAGTTTTCTGTAATACCGGACAGTCCGGTCACATGGAGCTTTCCCCGACAGTGTTAACTTCCCGGTACGGCTCTTACAACAACCAGCATGCACGGGACTCGCATTCAGGGTCCTTACGAGGTGCCGGTCCGCGCATGCGCCCCGCCCAGGGAGCTCCCCACTGCACAGGGAACGCAAGGCGCCCGGAGGAAGTCTATGTCAGCTGGCTACACTGACTTGTTTGCGCGTATCCTAAAACACCTCGGAATGTCTCTGAAAGAATGTCTCAAGCTTACGGGACTGGTTCACCGTGTCCTGTCAAACAGGAGCCTGACTTCAGCAACTTGTGCCAGGACACTGTCGTGCTTATCGAGAGCTGTAACTCACTATGCGTTTTGTAAGTGCTGACGGCTCAACCCCAAAGTCTGTTTTTCTCTTTTAAAGTAAATGTGTGCACTTCTCAGTAAAGCCGGAAATGCGTGATTCCTGCGTTCGAAAAGGCATGCAATCTCCTTATCTAGCGTGATGTAATTAATTTAACCTCTGCGGACGTAGGGCAAGTCGTAAAATGTCCCTCTGGCATATCTGCACAGCCGCGGATCAGCCTGGGTAATGTCGCCTTCTGGCTGGGTTGCAGCCGTGTGTGAACCCGCGCTTGCCTGCGTCCCGCCAGGTCCGCGGACCCCCGCTGCCCTGCACGTGTTGCGCGGCTGCAGCTCCGCACCCCAGGCGGACTTTACGGTGTCCCACCAGCAGCTAAAGCAGCTGTTGTCTACCCGGACTGGCGTGGTCATCGACGTCCGGGAGCCGTGGGAGCTCAGGGAGTACGGTTCCATTCCTGGGTCAATTAACGTCCCCCGTGAGTTAAGTTCTCGTCGTTTTTAATTCCGCCGGCGTGTCTTTGCACCTCTGTGACTTGTCTGTTTGTGATTATTTTTTTTTTTGCCGGCGCCCTTGCTCCTCATTCCATCCTGCACTTGGCTGATTTTTCTGCACCAGTATCGTGTTCCCTGCATGACCGCACACTGTGCCCTTGTTCATTCTATCACCATGCATCCTGACAGCATTGTGTGATGGCTAACTGGAATGGTGTTTTGTTCCCATGCCCTCTGACCCTATAACTACACTCCCCCTCTGATCGTTTATGCTGAACACAATGTCTCCTCCTTTTGACTGCTGTGATCAGAATCTCGATCTGACCTTATACCCCGATTTCAATCATCCAGTGACCTCGCAGTTTGTGTTACTATGCATCTTGACCACACTGGCTTTGACGGTAATTTTAGCTTGCCTGTGCACTGTAACTATGACCTTGGCCTCCAATTCCTCCTCTATCTGCTGCTGTTCTCAGTGAGGCAGGTGAACCAGGCTCTCCAGCTGACGCCAGATGATTTCAGGGAGAAGTATGGCTCTGACATGCCGTGCCCAAGCGACCAGATTGTGTTCTCCTGCCTGGCAGGCATCCGGAGTAAGACGGCTCTGGATACAGCAGTGTCCTTGGGGTACTCCAAGTAAGTCAGACACTTCCACATTCTCCTCCAGAGATGCACCGAATCGCACAGAAAGTGTGGGGGCCACACTCTGACCAGGGGTATCGTTAACAAAAACATTAAACATTAAAGCTATAAGAGAACATAAATAACCTAAATAAGATACAAAAATAAAATAAAAAACTACAGATGAACAAAAACTATCAATTTTGCTTCTGAAATTAATAAATATATATATCTTCTGTTACCATTGTTTAGTACTATTTAGCTAAAGTAGTGGCTTATCCTTAATTATTAATAATACCCATTTTTGCCCATTTTGGGGACATTAGTACACAATGTGCACTGTGTATTGATTTAGGAATCTCTAAAGATTAGACAAATCCAACTTGCAGTATATCCCAAGAAATAATGAGGCTACATTAAACAAAACATTGTATTATGTTTTTATATAATTTTATATTTTTATTATATATTTTTTATCATTTATATTATTAAAAATTCTGATAAAAATGAATAAAACCATACTGAAAACTAAGCTACATTTACAAAGAATGAAAATGATGTAAAAACACATTGCTCTGTGCAGTGTTCAGCACTATCCTGGCGGATGGGAGGAGTGGGCCGAGCGTGAGGTGTTACGGACTAAACACTGAAGGGCTCCTCCAAGCCGGCACGGCGGAGTCGTCATCTGTTCCCGGAGACTGAGCATGTGGAACATTTAGAGAAATGGCTTAAAACCGGCGCAGATTGTCATTATGGGTTTGCTTGATAAGGGCTAATTGTCCTGCTTGACGGGTCAGATTGAAATTACCATTGATTAAAAGCTGTTGGAGAGGGAACTGATTTTACCATCTGGGAAAAAAATTCCCCAAAAGTAAACGAGGCTGCTTTTTAAAAGTGATTCTTCTCACCTGCCTGCCAAACCTATTGATTCATTTGTGTAATACTGATAACTGCAAGTTTAGTAATTAATGAAGCATACCATTGTGTTCTCAGTCCATCACACTTCCTATTAGGTAATCTTCAATGAAAGATGATTTGGATCCTGTGTGTGTGCTAATATTGTGATGCGTCAATGTGTCTGTATCATATTACATGCTCCCCCCATGGTCTGTCTGACGGTGACCTTCTCGCCTTCTGAAAACCAAACTCACCTCTGTGAAAAGTGAGATGGCTTCCTGCTCCTATAAATGCAGAGGAACGACCCACTGATTGTAAGCGACCCCGCGGAGGGAAATTACCCCGTCCTCGCCATGCAACTACAAAAAGTAACGACGGCCACCGTGCCTGAGGTGTAATCGCTCAATCTGCTTGTTGTACTGTTTGAAATAATAAAAACGACGTAAGTACTGCAAGCCTATGTTGTGCCAGGACACCTGCAATGTAAATATAAACCAGCGCTCAGGTGGTCTGACGCCCGCAGTGCTATGACTCACTATGGGTATTTGAATGCCTTTCAAATGAATTCCAGCTGGCCGGTCTCACCACACTCTCTATCAAGCTTGAAAGATTACAATCAAATCCACATAGTTCTGGACGTTGCTGCCTATCACACCACGCAGGTCAGGGGTGTTTGCATGCTCCACACACCAGGCTGATCCAGCTTGGAGGAACGGAGGTGGCTACAGGGGAAATTCTGCACACTCTTTCTACTAAGGATGCAGTTAAAGGAAGTGTTTAAAGCTGTTTGCTCAGGAAAAAATAGCACAATTTAACATTAGAACGTATGGAAATGAACAGTAGTACAATAAAAATGTTCTGCAGAAAGTTACTGAGATCTTGTTGGATGGCTAGATGAACATCGCATCTGGTCCCAAACCTCCCCTCAGGAGCACCTCAGCCATCCCATGTACTATATATGTTAAATTTCACCACCAGTTCAGTTTATGAATAGAATTAATTAAATAACTCAAACAGGTATTAATTAGTCAGTCAAGATGTGCCAGTGGTCTAAAAAATGCATGGGATTATTGGATGGTTGCTGCAGATACTGGGGTGACTTTAGGAGAGGTTTTGAAATGGCTAAGCTGTCATAGTTTTATCCCACTACTATACTATTATACTACATAAAACTCTGGGATATATTACAATTAGAGTTGCATTACACAACAGCATTTAGTAACATTTTTTTGTTTTTTGGGGGGGAGGGGTGCCACCCTGGCCCCCACATTAATGCTGCCATTACTGAGGAGCCTTTCAAAGTAATATCCCGCCTTACGTCATGGATCCGTGCCCATGTGA
>JAODKL010000135.1:12295953-12318347 GCA_026780765.1 Petrocephalus schoutedeni
GTAGCTTCCGGGATAGGCTCCGGACCCCCCGCGACCCTGAACGGATAAGCGGGTTGGAAAATGGATGGATGGATGGTATACATTGAGGGGTGGTATTCCGGTGTCTTCCCATAACTGTGTAGGTGAACTGGTAACTTGTATGGTAAGTATGGTAATACATGGCTACCTCCCCTCACACAATACCAATTTCTTACTATGATTGTTTTCTGCCTACACAGACGGGTCCGACGGACCTAAGATAAACAGAGACGCGGAAAGATAAGTGCAGAATTTGTACGAATCCTGCGCCTACCCTCAAAACTGACATCGAAGTGACCCGAGGGCCATTTAACTAGATATATCACTCGAGTCACCACGTCGCAGCCCAACGGTCAGGTTCACGCAAAGCACCAGAAGTGAAAGATTGAGGTCAGAAATAAACCCATTACTTGCGTGCCGCGTTTGCAGCATGTGTTAGTCCATCTGGAAATTAGCAGGCAGGATGCGGGCAAGCGGCGTAAGCACGTGCTGCCGTGGGAAAAGCGCAACGTGCGCTGCGGTCGAACGGTCCCACGTGTTACCTCGGCACCGCTATTTCAGGCTCCGCTGATTATTATTGTTATTGACTTTACTTAGCCGTAGCCACAAGACTGTGCAAATGCAAGGAACCTTTGGGAAATTTGAATCATTTACGGTAAAATGGAGAACACATCTCAGTGGCGAATAGTGCAGACAGATGGATGACCGATGATACCCGTTCAGTGATTTGGATTTTGGGTCTCTCTCACTCACACTTTGGGTCCAGGGTTCGAGGGAGCCGTGGTGCGCGAACTCCCCGGGTGATGCTGTTAGTGGGGGTGAAATGCCACGCGGAATTACAGAAATGCTTTTATGTGACCTACATTCCAGTTTTGCTTCAAGCAGTGCTTTGTCAACTGCGCATTTTGTAATTCTCTGCATCGACATTCATAAAGTCTGTCATTTAGTTATTATTATTATTTACAGTTTATCGTAATACCTGTACCATAACGTTATTTTCTAAATAAACTTTCAGAAAGTGACAAAATATTTACATAACGACAAAACACATATCTCCGAACATTACTTTGGCACTGAATTTGACAACAATGTATTTATGTCATAAATGTGAGTAACACACGTTGTATTCCCAAACGATATGATACATTTTAAATGGTACGCTTAACAGCGAAGCCTTACCTCGGCGCCACACCGCACCAGCTTCCCGTTTAACCCGCCGTCGTTCCCGCGCTCGAGCGCCGCTTCCGGTACCGACACGCGGTTTTAAGTCATTTCGAACGACTTCAGCGGTTCGCGATCCACCGCGGCCGCGGGACGCCGCAGCATTCCTGCATTTACTGGTTATGTCATTAGTATCAGCCGAAACTAAATGCACCGCAATGACCTAAGGCTTAGTATGCCTGAATTCTCCTACTTCAACCAGTTTCGTTAGTTATCAAACCAATGTTCTGGTTACATCAAATCAATTTCAATTATATTTAGGCTACACGAAGGCAGCTAATTTAATCTGTTTCTTTAAACCACATTTAGGACTGAATGAAAATGAAGTAAACTAAATTTTTATATTCAGTTTGCGAAGAGATCTTTCAAACGCCAGGGGCACCTTTCACTTTTGTTGCGCATGTGCAGCGGCAGCCAAGTCAGGGTCGGCCCTGTAGAGGTCATGCACTTGCGTAAGTCCGTTGTGATCAATTTGTCAAGGAAGTCAAATCATGTCAGTTTATTTCTATAGCACATTTTAAAGCAACGAATGGTTGACCAAAGTGATTTACACAGAATCAATGACAGACAGCAGAAATGATCACACTATACGCAGTACAGGAGACGATCAAACTATCAAGTCACATCAGAACACAAATATAGACGACCCTAAAAGCCTCAGCAAATAGGCGATTTTTTAGCCTAGATTTAAAACCTACAAGTAGATGGTGCTTTTCAAACATGTAGCAGCAGGCTGTTCCACAATTTCGGCCCTCACACAGAGAAAGAGTGATCCCCTTTCGAGACGTACATTCTAGTTAACACTGCTTTTTGTATCGGATGCTTTCTGAAGTGAGTAAGAGTGAGCTACTACGTTCCCAGTAGCCTTCAGTTGCATTTTAACATAGAATAAATTTATCCTTGAGCGCCATCTGCTGTATGTCTCGATAGTTTTTTTAAATTGAGTCTTGTGCATGAATGTATAAAGTACATGCATTGCTCATGCCGTCACATACACAGATATATAGGTTGTTGTACAAGTCAGTGGTATTTCAACTAAATAGATTAAAACTAAAGAGGAAAGCTTTTTCTTTAAAGCCTAGTAAGAATATTATTGAAGATTATGCATACAGAGATAGGAAGGAAAAAAAGCAGCATTTGTAAATGAGTGTGCTCTATGATGGACTAGAGTCCCCAGCCTCATGTGTTTCCTGAGATGGTCACCAGCCTTATTCCTGATACAGAGTTACCTGAAAGGAGATGAATATTATGGGAATCTACAGGGGAAAGATAGGGTCAGACTCTGAGTAATATGAGGTGAAAACAAGGTCAAATATTATTGGTTACAGGTATCATTCTCTTTATCCGATGAATACCTGTAGGGTAGTCTAGTACATAGAGCAAAGGTGTACTTAAGTTGGGAATGGCTAAGACTGTTAATGATCTTTGTGTAACAATTTATTAACTGATGAAAGACTCACCCTGACCATTACTGGTACATTGTACCTGCTTATTACTCTGTAGAATTAGTTTTATTCTATCACTGCTGAAGTGTTTCAGTTACATCAGGGGGCAGGCAACCATGGTCCTGGAGTGCTGGTAAGCAGCAGGTTTTCCATCGTACCGGGTCTCTGATGAACCACACCTGATCTCAGGCAGACAGTAACTCATCAGGTAGGATAGAAACCCTGCTGGACACCGGCCCTCCGGGATCAGGGTTGCCTACCCCCTGAACTACATTAACGTATTTTGCCGATGCATTTGTCCCAAACTGCTGAGTCAGTGAGGCAGGTAATACAAAAAAGCACACAGCTTGTAGTGCGTGTGTTGAAATGGACTTGATAAAATGTGCACTTTAGTGCGTCACTAACGATCTCTCTGTAGAGGGATATTATGGGGACATTTTAATCTTCCACAATCTAGTATTGTCAAATTGCACACCCCTAAGTCATTCGTATTGTTTGTAGATTATCTGTATCCATGGAAACCGCTTTTCTGTTTACAGAATGCTACAAATAGGTTACCTGTCTGACAATCCGTGTAAGAAGGATTATCCTGGGACAATGATGCGATACCAAGGGCAGACGCCTGTACTCTTTCCAGGGAATTTCCACAGTCGCCAACATGAGCAGAACACAGGAAATGTAAACGGTAATGACAGTGGCAATGGGAGGAGTGGGACTGAGTCCCTTTTATTGATTCTGCCACCAGGGCTTACAGAGTCTGGGGCTGATAACCAATAGGAGAAAGCAAAAAGGGGAGAAGAGGTGTGGTCTCTGTCCTCCGCTCCTGGCCCATACTCTCAGCCATTGATCTGGCTGAATTTATGTCTGGTTTGGTTGGGTAGATTATTGACTGCACCTGGAGCTTCGCTTGGCCCTGTTTCCCACAATGCTTACTGGGTGCCGGCCAGCCTTTCCAACCTATTTAAACTGGTGACACTCCCCCAGGCCGTATCTTTCTGACCATCCCAATACCAGACAAAAGTCGAACAGATTTTAGACAGCTTAAGCTTCAGTGATAAATCAATATCATTTACTTGTGTTTGTGGCATCTCCTGTATTGTCGCCCTACAAACCAGTGTGTTACTAACAGACTCCATTGTTCCATGCGTGTGCAGAAATGCGACTTCTTATGACAGCATTTGAATGGGTCCTGCAGAAAGCGCACAGTAAAAAGGATCCAGCATATGGAAGGAATTTGTAGGGGCAGGTCAAATTCCCATAATGTCTTAGAATTCAATTATTTTTTCATGCAAGGAAAAATGAAAGTATGCTATAGTTTGGGTTTTATATCAGCACTATAATTTCCCGTAGAGCAAAACCCATAATTCAACTTCTCAAATTTAACTGAAAACATTTAAACATTTTAATTCATACTTCTTTATAAATGAAAAAATAATCAAACCAAACCAAGCCCTGGAGTTGCTCATCTGAAGGGAATTTTCCCCAGGAAAGTTTAACATCACAGACCACTGTTATAGGGTGTGAGCTGTGTTCTCTGCCAACAGTGACCTCCAGCTCTGCAGTGCATCCACAGGTGTCTGCTGAGTGCCAGAGAGGGTGCGTGGCTGCCTCTCTCCCGCACTATGCTGCGTGACTGGCCATGTGCAAAACCGCAGGACGTCCTGCGAACTTCCATCGCCCTCCCAGGAGGCACCAGAAGAAATCACGGGCTGTGGAGTCTGACTGATTTTGGTCAAATTGTGTCCCTGTCCTTGCCAGACAGAGGGAAATGTGAGATCCAGCAATTGATATTTGTCCTCTGTGGAGGACATTATGTGTTTGCTCCTATCTCTCATACTTTACATGCCACTATAGCTCCTTAAACAGCTCTCCTTGCTTAACAGAGCACTGTGCTAACATAACAGAGCTCTGTTCAAATGCCATGAAGCACACACAGATCAACTGTATCTCCTCCCGCAACTATTAGCCTTTTTCAGTGTTTCCCCCTGGGATCACTAAACTTAAAGAACAAGAACAATTAGGGCTTTAAGATGACATCACATGTGTGATTTTTACCAGCACTTAATTAACGTAATTTTTTTTTCCCGAGAGCTCAGGAGAATGTGGTTAAGTTTGCATTCCAAATTATCACTGTTTAGAAACTAATTTCAGCTATTTGTTTCTGTTGCATAAATTGTCAATCAAGCAAAAGGAAGCACATATGGAAAGCTGAGTAGTGGAGGAGGTAGGGGTGGCGGAGGCCCACTGCAAAATTTACCAAGACCCCCCCCCACCCCCCGAGCCAGGAAATGCCACCGAGTGCCTTTCATAATGGATGATCATGCAAAATTGGTAACAATTTACCATTAACCAAAACCAACCCCAACCACAGCTCACGGGATTGCGAGCGCAGTGTCCTGACGCCTGGAATTACCCCCGGTTTAGCCATTATGGCTCTAGGGGCTGCAGCCCAGGACTTCCTGCAGAAAACCGCACTGTCTGGCTGGTTGTCTGCACTGCTTATCCTGATACTCCGTGTGTCTCATTCTCAGTGTAGCGAAAGAACACATAGTGAGGCTGATTTTTAAATTGTTTACTTAGCATCACATTGCTGCTGTGCGAGTGAAGAAATTTAGAGCACTATATAGTTCGATGTATTTATACAGATGGGCTAAATTTTGTGCATGTACAGCTTTAGCGTGACAGTCACTGGAATCTCATTCTCCCCACCCCCACCTGCCCTTTGCTCCCCCGCCCCCAGGTCACAATTTACAGGTCTGTACATTCATGGCGTCCTGTGGCCAGGGGTATGAGTCCGCAACAAACTCCTCGTAGTCCGTGCTGTACGTCAATGACTGCACCAGTGCTTCCTTGTCCTCCGGCTCTGGGCTCAATGCTGCCATCTGGTGTTCATATGCATATTGCACTACCTGCAATGAGCATACAGACAGAAGACACACACTACTGGATCAGGACTAGCAGTGCAGGGCTGTAGAGGCTATTGCTTTAAAGGCGCATTGTAAAGCAAGGATGATATGCGTAGCCTCTCACCTTAACAGCCAGCTTACAGGAAACTTCACGGATGTGGTTGAGAGGAGGGTAGAGTCTCCCTTCAGAAAGGTCCTTCTCAGTTACCTGCTCAGCAATGGCCTTTAAAATAAACCAAGCAGAAGGTAGTATTACAGCCACATATAAAGGAGGTCACTAGCACACCAGGTGAGGAAAGTGGAGGTGGTTGAACAAGGACTCCCCTACTGTAAGAGAGGAACTGGGTGAGAGGAGGTAACAAGCAAAGGAGGGGTTAAAGGGGTTAAGATCAAATGAGAGTGAGTGGGTATGAGAGGAGCCGATGCAACAATAGAGGACATGGGGGTGGAGGGAGCTAAGTAAGAGAGGAACTGCTTGTGGGAGGGGCTAATTCAGTAAGTGAGTGTGGGAGGGGCTAACAGTATGGAGGGGTGTGAGAGGGGCTAATGCTGTAAAACAGAGAATAGATGTGAGAGAGACAAAGAAAGCAAGAGGGAGTAGGTGTGGGAGGCACTAATGGAGTTTGAGAGGAAGTGGGTCTGGAAGGGGCCAAAGCAGTAAGAGAGGAATGGGGTGTGGGAGGGGCCAAAGCAGCAAGAGAGGAAGTGGGTGTGGGAGGGGCTAAAGCAGTAAGAGAGGAAGGGGGTGTGGCAGGGGCCAAAGCAGCATGAGAGGAAATGGGTGTGGGAGGGACCAAAGCAGCATGAGAGGAAGTGGGTGTGGGAGGGGCCAAAGCAGTAAGAGAGGAAGTGGGTGTGGGAGGGGCCAAAGCTGTAAGAGAGGAAGTGGGTTTGAGAGGGGCCAAAGCAGCAACAGAGGAAGTGGGTGTGGGAGGGGCCAAAGCAGCATGACAGGAAGTGGGTCTGGAAGGGGCCAAAACAGTAAGAGAGGTAGTTGGTGTGGGAGGGGCTAAGACAGTAATGAATGGAGTGGGAGGAGCTAAGACAACAAGAGTGTGTGTGGGAGGGGCTATCACAGTAAGACTAGGTGTGGGAGGGGTTAAGACAGTAAGAGAGCTATTTGGTGTGGGACGGGCTAAGACAGTAAGAGAGGGAGCAGGTGTGTGAGAGGAGGTGTGTGTACATTTGTGTGCTAGTATGAACAGTATAAGCCTCACACCATCTTTAGGGCGAAACGCTACCTCAGCTGTGGTTAGGAAAACGGCATCGGGAATATGCCTCATTGAACAGGCAATGATGCCCAGGGCCAAGCCAGGGAACACATAGGCATTGTTGCCCTGCCCGGGGTAGAAGCACCGCCCATCAGGAAGAGTGACAGGGTCAAAGGGGCTCCCACTAGCAAAGATTCCCCGTCCCTGAAGTACAGAAGATGGTATACAAGTATTATCTCAGTATACAGATCAGTGTTGTACAATCTACTCTGCATTACCTACTCAGATCAGTGCTGCACCATCTACTCTCCATTTTCTATGCACACATTTTTGCCACACATTTAAAAAAGATGAAGAGCACATGACTGCTGAGGTCAAGACAGGTCAGGGACGAAGGGTTACCTCTGTGATTCTGTAGCACTGCTCTGCTGTGCACTCTGCTTTGCTGGTGGGGTTGCTGAGGGCGAAGATGATGGGCCGCTTATTAAAGGACGCCATGTCCTTGATAATTTGCTCAGTGAACGCTCCACCAATTGCAGCCACCCCTAGCACATGGAACAAATGACATCATCAGCGTAGGCCCAGTGAGGATAGTAATATATCAGTTATCAAACTGCCAAACCACTGCAGATGATTCAAAATGCAGCAGCACTTCTGGTATTTAGTCAGCCAAAATACTCCCATGTTAGGCTCCTCTTTGGT
Organism: Petrocephalus schoutedeni; assembly: GCA_026780765.1. Classification (NCBI taxonomy): domain Eukaryota; kingdom Metazoa; phylum Chordata; class Actinopteri; order Osteoglossiformes; family Mormyridae; genus Petrocephalus; species Petrocephalus schoutedeni. Next base: position 12,303,457 of record JAODKL010000135.1, read on the forward strand.
TCTCTGCGTTGGTTCCGCATAGCTGAAGTTCTGTATAGTTTCTGCTGGCTTTCAGAGCCATTGGCAGGACAGCACCCATCGCCCTCAAATTGCTCATCAACACCTACAACCTGTCTCATCCTCCTTGGTCAGATAGCCAACACTGCCTGGAGATCCCTTTAACATATGAGAAGTCTCACTCCAGACTTATGTGCGGTTCCATGATAGCTCACTTACTAGGTTATTGTTCTTTTGTAACATTTTATAGTTCTGGCTTCAGTGCTAATTTGCATTTGTCACTGTCAATGGAAGCTAAGCTTAGCTGGCCTTATGTCTGGCTGGCTTCTTGACAGCTCTGCGCCTGTTATGTATTGTCTGCTTCACTCGTATATTGCTTTGTACAAAAGCTTCTGCTAAACAAGTGGAATATAATGAAAATGCTATTCTGCACTGGCACATCCTGTGTAAAATGTTGGCCAGAGCAGTTAATTACTTCTATATTGATTCAGGAACCTGTGAAGAATCAACTGGTGGTTGCCCTTTGGTCTTCTGTACCTATTATAACAGTAGGCTTCACATCCCGGACGACATCCTCGAGCCTCTCCATCTGGGCGTGCTCATGAGCATACCGCTCCTTCTCATGGGTCAGGTGGCCACGCCCCTAGGAGACAGCAGGTGAAGGGCGTGAGAGAGCCCCGAATCACTTCAAGGTGTACTTCAGTCCAGCTCCTAGATCTCCTGAGGCTCAAACACAGATGTGTGTGTTGCTTTTTGGTTGCTCGATGTGAAAAAGGGAAGGCATTATAGCCGGCAGATGGAAACAGGCATAGTGCAGGTCCTCCCAGGTCAACGAGAACTTTGTCAAGAGATTTCATTAAGATGTTCGCCCACTAGGTGGCAGTACTTAAGCGGTGGCAGTATCTTCTGTTGCGTTACTAATGAGAAGCTCTAACGACAGAATAACTCTTGCAATCTTAGTAGTGTAGGCTGGATTGAACTAATTCACATCTCAGGCCTAGTTGTGCATAGGGAAGTATTCATTTTTATGAAGAATTAAATTCTGTCCCTTCCTTTAGATAAACAGAATGCAATAACATACTTCTTAGTGTTCAGAATAGAAACTGTAATAACCGTACAATTAGTAGGATTCTCATCCCAATTTAAGCAAGGGAGTTCAGCTCCGATTTCATACATATAGTAAGTCAGAGAGGCCAGAGAAACCACATAAAATCAACACCAATCATCACTGATAAATCAGCCATGTTGGTAACCTTGACGATGAGGCCCTTGGAGTCAACCATCCAGATCTTTCTGAGGCACTCTCCTGGAGGGAGGCCCTCCTTCTCCATCGCCTTGGTGATGAGATCAGCGATTCCCATGGCAGCCTGCAGAACAGCAAAACAAGTGAGCGCTCCACGTAGATCGTATGCTGCCCTGCCCACAGCCTGGCACCCGATCAGAGAAAGCAGGACCAGGCTTTTCAGAACTCCACCCTGGGCGGGCCGTCGGGTGCCATGTCCCTATCACAAACATCTCTCTGTAAGCAAATATGATGACACACTTTGTAGTGCAAGCCAGTCAGGCACCAGTTACTTGTCTAACATTAATAATAGTTCCAAACCAACTACACAAACACCAGTGAGTACTTATCCAGGCGCAATTACAAATGAGACTGGTGCCGAATACAAATTCTGTTCAACAGTTTTCAGTTTTATGACAGTGTTTTATTTTTACAAGCATGCTGGGTGGCATGGTCACGGAGCTTTGTGAGGGCCTGGCACTCTGCTGTTTCTGTGGTACAATTAAGAGTAGAAAATTCCACTGACACGTCCACTTCCCCCCACAGAGGCACCCGACCCGTACCTCCCCCGCACCCTGGAACACAATGGTATGGTCTGACATCCTGCTCTTGGTGATGCGCAGGGCAGTAAGGAGGCCAGCCACTGCCACTGCAGCGGTACCTGCGGTTGGGTGGGGAAGGGAGACATATAAGCTATACCTTTGGATGGGTGGAGACGGAAGGACAGAGAGGGCACAGCCAATCACACGAGGCAAGCTTGATTGAACCATTAGTCTAAGCTTCTGTGCGGTAACTACAAACAGATGTGCTCAAACCAATCAGGAAGAAATGTGTTTCAAATTACTGTATTTGAATTGCTGGCTACTGTGATTAGAGACAATTCTCAGAGAATGCAGTCTTTCATTTGTAAGGAGACTGCCGAATGGTCACAAAGGTGTAGGGAGACAGATGCTTCGGTGCAGATTACCCACAATACACCAGCAGTGTCTCAATGCAGACGCTTTCCTGCCAGGCCAGGCGTCAAGCTGGCATGTGTGAGACTCGTGTTTATTCTGTCTGAGGGTTAATGTAGTGAGCGAACTGAAGGGTCATACAGGGTTTGTAGTACATTACTGTCCTACCTGAAATGATGAGCATATATGTACAGTACTGTGCAAGATGTGGGAAATGTTAAAAGATATTCATCTGGGTAGTAAGTTCACTTTTGCCCAGAACAAAAAGCACAATTTAACATTAGAGCAAATTAAGAGTAACACAGTTCTCCCGAAAGCCACTGACATCTTGTTGAATGGTTAGAACAACTTCAGGGGCAGCCCAGCTATTACATGTAATCTATTAAATTTCACCACCAGCTCACATAATTAATTAAGTTAATTGGTTAATAACTCAAAGAGGTATTGATTACTAAATACCAGCGTAGTAGTGGTCAAGTCACAAAATATATGGGTATATTGAATGGCACTTTGAGTTGAAAAAATTTCTGAGTTTGACTGCCTACTGTGTATGTATTTGATCATTAACACTGTACCCTGTACTGTGACTGCAACAATGTCCAACTTGCACCCTGAACACTGTACTACTGTATATACTATACATTGTCCACACTGTACCATATAATCTTCACACTGTAACCTGAACACAGGATCCTGTGCTCCACGCTAAAGACTGTCCACACTGTGCCCTATACTGTACACCAAACACTGTCCACACTCTACCCTTAGCTGTATGCTGACAGCAATCACATCCTACCTTGGATGTCGTCATTGAAGGTGCAATACTTGTTGCGATACTTGCTGAGCAGACGGAAAGCATTTGTGTTGGCAAAGTCTTCAAACTGGATCAAGCAGTTATTCCCATATCTGAGGAACACAAGACAACAGGTGATCTGGTACTCGTGAAAGGCAGTGTTAAATATGACGGATCTGTGAGTGTAAGTTATGATAAGCGGCTAGAACCTCAGAAACATGGATGATTTCAGACCATCACTACAAATAAGGGTCAACAGAAAGATGTGTACGATCCACCAGAGGGCCAGTAATAGAAGAACCACTTCCCATGACTGCACACCCAGCTCCACAAAGTCACTGCATTTCATGGGTAATCATGATAGTAGTGGTCTTCTTGCTGGAGGAACAGCATGTACCCTGGAGCCTCTTCCCTAAAGACGGTGCTCTGTTCCCAGTCACAATGAACCGAGCATCTGAGAATAAATCAGAGCTGAACCTCAGAACGCATTAGACTTTATTATTATTTATTTAGCAGACACTTTTATCCAAAGAGATATAAAAACGAGAGCCCAAAAGCAGGAACAACTGGGGGTTAGGGTCTTGCTCAAGTGCCCAACGGTGAAGTGATCCCTTCGCCTTCCCATCACGGACTCCAAAGTCGCAGGGTCGCACGCCACCCCGTGTTTGAAAGGTGAATGTTTCACGTTTAAAAATGTCTATTTTAAAACCTTTGTGGTGACTCAACATCCTCTGCCACAGTACAAAGGTACAGGGTCATCCTCTACTGGTGCTCTAGCCATAGGTCCACACACACACACACACACACAGACAAACGTACCTATCTAAATAGGGACCGTCCATTCATTTCTATGGGAACAACCCTAATCCCAGTCATGCCACCCTTAACCCCTACCCAGCCCTAACCGTAACCGTAATTAATTAGGCATTAGGCTTGCATCCTCCTCATTACACTCAGGAGCACTTCAGAAACCCCTGTGACCTGAGTCTTCTTTAACATCTCTGTAGGTTCTGGGATGCCAGTGGTTAACAAAATTAACCATTTTTATTCAGCAAAAAACAAGAGAACACAGCATCAAGTTCCCTTTTATAATGGCAAACAAAACGACCTCAATTAACAGTAAAATGGCACTAACACAAATAAGCCGCCCAGCCAGCATGGCAGACACACCGAATCCCTGCAGAATCCATCCAGCTGACCCCAAACTTTTCTATGTCAAGCATTCCGATCAGGGCCACCTAGATTTCATTCATTCATTGTGGTCGGGTAATTAATTTCCCCCAGCAATACAAAACGTCAGCAAAGCTCAGCCCTCCCTGGTCACCGTTTCTGCTGCTCACTCGCTGATATCAGATCAGCCTCAGTTTCCCACAGAAACCGAGCAAATCAAAAATCCATTATGCGCCGAAGAAATTCTCGGTCACGCGCTGGACGCCATGAAACAGCATAGCCTAAACAGAATCAAACTTTCATTTCAGTGCAATAAATCTGGAAAGGAATGTAATCCAAAACGAGACGGCGTTCTCCGTTTGTGGAGGCGTTGGATTTCGATAAAAAGGCCAGAGTGGAATTTAAGGACAGCAGAAAAATGAACCAATGAGAGGAACAGCTCCATTAGTCACGTGGTGGAGAGTAATTCAGTGTCCAGCTCGTCCACCGAGATGGAGCACTTCTGCTTTAAATACCATGCCCATGAGCCCACTGCCATTTCTGTTTATTGTCAAGTTCCTTAGTTGTTCACCTTCTGGCTCATAAATTCAACTGCAGTCTACATGAGTGCTAATGTTCTGACGTCAGTATGACGCCTGTGCTGTGTGGTAGGTCTAATGTGAAGGCACATCGAACAGGCTTCTTCATATCTGTGATGCAGTTCCATAGGAGACACTGGACACTGAGTGCCTGTGAGAATAACAGCCTCTGAGCCCTGTGTAATACAGCCCACCCCTTATCCATTTCCTACATTTTCGACCCAAGCATAACATAATGCATGGTTCCAGTTTTTCATTCACAATTTAATACGAAGCATACATTAGTCTGAATTATTTAATCAGCTACCCTAGCTGGTTTGGCTGTCGACAAATGGGAAGTGCTCATTCACTGGAATATATTCAGAATTTTCATCTCAAATCTCTGACACTTTCCATAACTAAAGAATGAACTCACATTGGTGCCAGTGTTCCTGAGAGACTGACTCGTAATTTGTAATGGAGATGATAAATATCCTGCCCTTGGAAACAGCTCTTCGAAATACACAAGGCACTCTGAAGAGGAACTCTCATTTACACAAAATATTTTTATTCCTGTCAGAAATAACTCACAATGTCTGTGACCTTCCAACTTTATCTCATTCAGTTTCACATATTATGAAGAGCAAACTTCAATCATGTGAGCATGTTTCACTGTGGACATTTTATAATTTTATAAATTTGGATGCAGTTTTAGAACAATTATTTACATTTACATTTACTTTATTTAGCGGACACCTTTCTTCCAAGCTTTGTGCACGAGGCAAAAGAGCACATTGCAAACATACGTGCTGTTGAGGAGATGATTAGGTATAAGTGTGGCTCGGCTGAGCTTCCAGCAAATGCCCAGATCATCTGGCTACACAACACTCAAGTTTGTTGATGATATGAACTCAAAATAAAATCAATAGTTTGATGCATTTTTAGCATTGGGGTGGTGCAACCCTGTATAATAACTGCAGTATTTACTTCAATGTGGCCAATAATTTCCGCCTCAGCGGAAGAGATATGGACATCTGGCTTTGTTCGAGTTGTCATTTGTGTATGCTTTTGGGATCTTTTAATGACAGGACCCATTCACGACGCATTAATATCGGTTTCTGGCTTACCCCCGTGACTGTCACGCGTCCACCAATCAGGCTCTGAGACCAGCTCAGCTGATCCCTTGCAGCAGGGGTCACTTCCTGTGGAAGAAGCCCTCAGAGACCTGCCTCGGCAGATGATGCCGCGGAGGGTGAATAAAGGCCCGGCTGGGGCCCATTGTGCTCACACAGCCGTTCTCTGTGCCTGGACCCCATACCCACAATGCACCTTTCAGAGTGCTGTGAAACACACACAAAAGCACCGTGCCCACGGGGCTCCGAAGCAGCTCAGCTGGCCTCTCTCTGGCCCTTTGCTGAAGGCAAAGCCACTCACACGGGGACACGGAGGCGAAATGGCCCAGCTTCAGCGGCACATGTAGGACCCGACTCCCCGTTTAGCTTACGCTCTTTTCTTAGGATGCAATGAGGTTTAACACTGTGGCAAACAGCTGAGTGAGACTGGTGATGCTGAATTATCTTACAGGGTTTGTGGTGTTTGGTCGATGCCCTCTGGTTTTGTTTTTCAAAACTTTAAGCCTTCAACTTGCAGTTTAAATTAAAGACGAACTAAATTCAAGAAAAAAAGCTCAATACAGCTGCAGTTACAACATCATATGGCATCATATGGGGCTTATATAGGAAGAGCTTTTCCCCCAATGAGGAGCTTTTCCCCCCAGGTCATAAGGCTCCTATACCAGGACAGCACTCAGTGCATCTAGGAACTGCTCTCACACTGTCCAAATTGTTGGCACATACCTCAGGCCTCTTGTACATTGCACTGATATCGCACAGCATCACTAGACAGTTGAACATCTCATATACTTTTATCTTATATTGTTACTTTTCCTTATCTGTTTCTCTATATTTTGTATATTTTCTATTTTGCACAGCTGCTCGGAGTGACCAGGGTTACATTCCACTACATATTGTATGTGTACAATTGTGTATGTGACGAATAAACCTCTTTGAATCTTGAATCTCTTGAATCTACGGCACTGGGGAAACCAGAGTCCTCCTCTACACAAGCAGAACAATGGCCGAGGCATGGAATGTGGCGATTTAGTATTTCCATGGTGACAGGTCAGCAGCCCGGGATCCAGGAGATGTATTAAGTGATGCTCAGTTACCTCAGACTGGACAGGTGACACTGTTTGTCATATGCAGGACCAGCTGAGTGGGTTAAAAGAGAGGAATTCAGGAAGTGACCAGCAAGTGCCCTTTGGTAGTTTATACAGTGGAAGAGCTTCTCAGCTTTCCATTAGAGGGCTGTGTCTTATAGTCTGTGCTGAGGTGAACTAACCGCAGACAGATGTTTTGTCCATGACTTTACCCTGAATACATTCCTTTCTGTGCCTTTTGTCCCAGGTGTACGGCAGAGCTGGAGCCCGCAACCCCCTCATCACAATACTCTGAGAATCACAAGGCTACCTGAGCCCAAACAAATTATACAAGACGTGTGAATGTCAAAGGAAGCCACCAATAAAATAGGGAGCCTTGGATTATGGGCCTGCACAGGAATCAATATGCCATTGTGGTCCAGACGGTGGGGTTTTTAACTGAAGACCTGGAAACCACTTAACAAACACTTAAGTGGCCAAAACATAATGACGTAGCTTAAAGACGCCAGTTCGAGTCACAAATTGGTTCCATTTAAACAAATTGTTTGCCTGTGGAAAAAGATGTTCAATAGTGAATTAAATAAAGACCTTGTCTGGCAATTGGTCAGCTTTTCCTTAGCTTGGTATTTTATTGTCATTTTGCGAAATCGCTCTGGCAGGTTTACCGCTTTCCCACTAAGCTTAGCTAATATCATGCAGTATTTTGGCTGACTAGTATAATCGAGATGCGACGTAATGTGTAAACAGTCATTAAAACTGAACTGAGCAGTACCTGGCCCAATGTTCCAACCACATCTGCCTGGATCCACACAATGAATAATAAATCCATCTCCAGCTTTCCCCTGCCTCTATTGATGTGTCCGTCCTGACAGTTACATGACAATGGTTTTTGTCATGGAAATGGAGAAACGCTTATTTACATTTCCATTCTTTCAAAGGGACTGTCGATTCTCCCAAGGGCCATTAGCGGTTTCCAGCCCCGTCCATCACACAGGAACATCAGCGTTAAGCGTTGGTCAGATTTACTGAGCACTCCTCAAGCCAAACTGGGCTTTTAACATTATACCAAGTGGCGTTTCATATAACTGAGTCTCAAACCACCATGCTGCGCTAGGTAAGCTGCTATGGACACGGATAGACGGATGGATGGATGGGTGGATGGATGGATGGATGGGTGGACGGGTGGACGGACGGGTGGACAGATGGGTGGATGATGGATGGATGGGTGGGTGGATGGATGGATGGATGGATGGACAGACATGTCTAACTCATTATAACAGATAACAAGGTGGTGATGAGGTAATACATAGCTGGCCTAAAGGAAGCAGAAATTATAGTGGACAAAAGTTAATAACTTAGGTATGTTAACCCCTGTAATAACACTGAGTATAATATTTAGCTTTAAAAATAAGGTTACAATATAGGCACATACTTGGCACAGAAGCAGTGCAGAATAAATCACAGCTGACGGTGACTTTGTGAAAGATGAAAAATGTGCATGCAATATATCTCTGTTGCTCCACCCAGAACTGCCGGGGTTTTTCTATTCTTTTTTTTGGGGGGGGGGGGGGGGTCTCTGGGTGCCAAAATGGTCACTATCCAACTATCATGCAGAGTGCCGCTTAAGCCCAGGTCATGTGATCCCTGTTGCACAAGTGAGGAGCTTCACAGGCAAAGACTCATCCCCTGGTGTTATTCTGTCCATAGGGGTAAAGCAGTGAAGCTTTGTCATTTTAACGGCCACCCGAGAGCCCTGTGAGGCAGGTCCCCTCAATCAGGCCCTCCAAGCATTTCTGAATGGTACTCATAAAAATGGCTACATGAGTGTCACTCAAACACACGGCTGAACAGAGCAGGGGCCCCAAGGCCGGTCGGGCTCTCTCTGCAGACACACTGCTGGTGCTCCCTGCCGCCAGGCTGGTTCCAACGGCAGGCTGGCCCATTTATAGAACCTAATGGAAATTCTTCATGGTGGAATTTGACATTTCTCCTTTAGAAAACATGCCCTCTGTTTCCATCATTACGTTAACTTCCGCAGCATCCACCCTCGCAGGTATGACCATAACCCCTCCCATGTAGCGAAACGCTCACCCTCCGCTCAGGGCCCCGGGCCCCTTCAGTAATCCTAACCACAATCGCCTGCCGTTCAACTGAGTTCGGCCGTGTCGGCCCTCCCTCTGATGAAAGCCCTCCAGCCCAGTGCCACACGCGTCTGTTGCCTTGACAACAGCTTAATATGTCCTCAGCTTAATATAGCTGAAAGTGGGATGGCTGGCAATTGGCCCCGCGGGCATGGGGAGGATAGTCTGGGCAGAGTAAAGGGAATAACTGGAGGGTTACTCAGAAAGGCTGAGAATGCGGCCTTGTGGGTTTAATTAAGTCGCCTGGGCTGCATCAGAAAGCTCGTCGCTTCCGTCCAGTTGTGCAGACAGCGTCGGACATTTCTGAGCTGAGCAGGATCTATTTCCCAGCCTCGTTTGCGACCCGAGGGACTGTCTGTCCGATGCCGCGCCGTACGCCCGCCGGGACCAGGCCCAGCTGTACAGACTCGCATTCCACACCGTGCGTCTGGTCAGAAATATCCCAGACTGCAGAGGGGAGGGTGCTGGCCTTTTGAGATCTCGCGGGGCCAGTGCCACTCCTGTGGAGCCTCTCTCACCCACAGCGCCAGTTTCCCATGTCACATCCTCCAACCTGCAGCCCCCGAGAAGGGAGACGCTCCGTCGTTCTCACCCCCCACCCTCCACGGCTCTCTGCTCAGGCAGCTGCATGGCCATGAAAGTCATGGCGCCCTTAGCAGGCTGGAGTGCGCCTCACCCTGTCTGCAATCCTTAAATAGGCACGACTGCTCTGACCCAGGGGCGTACTTCCCAAAAGGCATCACAGAACTTGGGTCCTGCTCCAGCTGTGATGTGGCTTATGAGATGGATGCCAGGCTGGAGCTCTCTGTAAATAACACAATTTCTCACATGGCCATGGGCTTCCCCGAGCTTTCTGCTTTCTAACTGTGCTGTGACCTCACCACAACCTTACCATGAACTCACCGTATGAGAATTTCTGAAATTAGGAAGGCAGGTGAAGACTCATTAATATTCATGAAGGCAGCGCTATAGCAGCATTTCACTGACCAGACAAGTAGCAGTTCCTTTTTCAATATTAATGAGCTGAGCCTTCTCTTGCCATCCAACTCACCAGCAAATCAGATAGCACTTCCTCCATATATACGAGTCTTCGCCTGCCATTCTGCTGACTAACCAATCAGGTAGCATTTCCTTTATGAGTATTAATGAACCACCCCATGACATCCTAAATTTTGGAACCTGCATTTAATGATGGCTTCCCCGACACCGTTATGGATGAAAGGCTGTTATTTCTAATGTGGCTGCTGGCACCCACGGTCATCAGATACTTCGGAGACTTGACTAAGAGCGAGAAACTCAGCAGGCGAGCTGAGGTTCACAGATCTGCTGTTCTGGCCCGTCCAGCATGGAAGTGTAACGCTGCACATGACAGGGAGCACAGCTCCGGCACCCTGGCCACGTGCCGGTCTCTGTGAGGGACGACGGCCAAGACTCCCCTACCCCGAGTTCTTCTGCATCGCAGTGGCCTGCCTCCAGCGTCGCTGACCTCCGTCGTGCATACCGAATGCATGAGGCTGGACACCCGGGGTCACCTTACTGCGATGACGTCAGCGTAGTACCTGTCTGTCACAGCCTTCATGAATTCATCCAGCAGCTCGTCGTAGGCCTGGCCCCGCACTCGCTTCTGCCGCAGTCCGATGTACAGGGGGTCATTCAGGAGGGCCTGTGAAAGAGAGCGGCCTAATAGCGCCTCATTTGTGGCTGTACAAGCGTCCCCGAAACTCCGGCTAATGGAGAAATCCAGCCAATTTAACTGTACTGTGGACTGTACCACTGACAGTATTGCATGGGGAGAAGTGAGAGATCTCAGCGAGTTTCTGTCCAGTTATGCGTTTCACTGCTGACAAAAGGACAACAGGACTCTCTGCAGCCGGAATAATTCTCTCTGCTTTAATATGAATGTGGGTAAAGGGCTTTTATTTGCATACGCGGTGTGAAATGTGCACCTGCTTTCCCACCCCGCCGGTGTCAGAGGGGCACGCCGTAATCTGCGCTCATTTCACACGGGGCAGCTCCACTCCTGCCGTGGGGTCGGCTCCGCTGAAAACGAGGCCCTGTCTAATCTGCAAATCTGCATTCCTTCTAAAAGACCAGAGGCTGGCCGATGGCTGCCGAGGCCAGGAATGAATTGGGCTGAAATGGTGCGGAACCGCGTCGCGCCTCATTGAGAGCCGTCCTCGCCGACCCAGATTCTGCGGGGCAGGAGAGGCGGGCCGCTCGGCCGTCTCTATGCACGTGCACGTGTATGTACGCTTACGTGTGAATGTGCGCGCTCCTGTCTGGGCTGTGAGTGTGCCTGGGATCGGGTGCAGGGGCCATGATGAGGCCACAGGTAATTACAGGCCTCTTTCTGTTAGAAGCACGGGGACATTTCTCCTGAATAAAGACAATCGAGCTCCCACTGGGCTCTAGACATGGCAAACAACTGCAGAGTGCCACTGTATCCATTTTACAATATTCCTGTTCTGCCGCTGTGCCTGAAGTAGCAGTCTGGTGAAATTCTGCGTCTGTGGGTTGTGTCTGTGCACTGTGACCCTGCACCCTACACCTTTCATCAGCCCACCGTCCAGCATAAAGCTTTCCCCGTGAACCTGTGCCATGGGCCGATTAATCTGTAATCAACTCGTCTGGCCTGTTGTATCTTTCCATCTCACTTGCTGCCAGTCAGCGCTAATCAGTCCCAGAGAGGTCAGAATATGCGTGGAAGGAAAAGGAGGATGTGAAAAAGATTTACCATCTGCGGTGAGTGCCAGGCTCCTGGCACCAGTGATATGACCACATGTGACCAAAGCAGGCCTACTCGTGTGCACATGGCTTAGCATCTAGCAGCACAGGCTAGCTGTGGCCAAAGCATCTATATGCTGGTCAAAGGTCCCTGCTTAGCACTTAATGCTGCTGCAGGATGCTCTGTTTAGACCTCCAGCTGCATTCTGAGGGCTCTCTTAGTGACCCTTTCTTTGGTGGGCCTGACATACCTGGTTGTCTGTCCCAACATCCAGGATAACAGGCAGACAGTGCTGGGGTGGCACGCCTCCACAGGCTGTGTACAGTGCCAGCTTGCCTACTGGGATGCCCATGCCATAGGTGCCCAGGTCACCGAGGCCTAGGATTCGCTCCCCGTCTGTCACGACTACAGCCTGCCAATCAAAACACAGCATGCATGGTCAGCACACTTTTTCTGTCCTGCACAACTGGTCAATGTGTCAATGATATTGGATTAGACCAATCAGCTGAAACCACTTGGGCAGCTCACCCGGATATCGTTCTCCGGCCAGCTCTGCAGCAGCGTGGAGATGTGGAAACGGTCGTGGATGGAGATGAACAGCCCCCTGTAACACAAAAGCAAAACATGCAGAAGTCCACACTGTGTCAGCCAACTGTACAGGCAATTCTGCAACCTAGGTGTCAAAAGAGAAGAATTACTTTCAAGGTTGACCCCCTCAAAACTTTCACTATATTTTTTAACCTTTTCAAGCAACTATCTTTGCATGATTTTGTATTACACACCGACCTTAAACATACATTTCTGTCACTGTATGCAGAAATCTACCAGTACTATTGTTTTTTCCTTCAGCTGTTTAAAAACTTAATTGGCAAAGTACTAAATACTTGTGTATAAGCGTGAGAGAAAAGAGAGATTTCAGTCAGACAAACACTATGCAGAAATCTACCAGTACTATGTTTTTTCCTTCAACTGTTTAAAAACTTTTAATTAGAAAAGTACTAAATGGTTGCGTATAAGCGTGAGAGAAAAGGGAGACAGAGAGCTCTCACAAAATGGCTCTGGTTCACGCAGAACCCCTGTGAATACTGTAACCCGTCTGTAGTAGGTATCAGTGTGTAATCAAGCTAGCTAAAGCAGGTACGCTGCTCAGAGAGTCATGTGACCACCTGACAGCCACTCTCCCATGCAAGCAAAAAAAACAAAAGACATAATGATAAAATAAGCAGAAATTACAGGAGGTCTGAAGGAGCTGCAGGTGCACATGTGCTAATTTCCCTGCAGGGGGCAGTATGTGGCTTAGCAGGTTAGGCTTCTGTGCCAGTGATGGCAAGGTCTCAAAGGAGAGCATGATGGGATATCTGCAAAGAGGCATTCCAATGTACCTGTATTTCTGCATATGGGAAGTAAATCATCAGTGGCTAACACTGACAGGGGAGTTGTATAACTCATCCTTATGTAACTGCATGAATGGAAAGGCCTTCGTGCAGATCTCCCTGGGAAATGAATCAGACGTCAAGCTAAGCGGAGTCATGGAGCCGCACGCGCTGGAGCCGTCAGCGCGCGGGGAGTTCCCATTAACGGCACCCGCATGCGTGAAGCCGAGTCAGCAGTCAGGCCCGAAACTGACCGGCATGGTTCAGAATATGGCCAATCAGAGAGGAGGTCTTTACTGGAAGGCATGCAGTCAAGTGCCAAAGCGGAGAGGTGGGCAGCTCTCAGGGACTCGTTTTCTCGGTCGGTTTTGCCAGTAGCCAACTCCGAAACCTTATTGCTACTTCGCCAGCTCCAGAGCCCAAGGCAGCACCATCATTAAGGAGCAAGGTCCTTAAACCTTGCGGCTAAATGCTCCGTATTTCCCATTTTGTGGGGGTATTTTCCCCATAAGGACAAAAACAGACCTTGAAGGGTGTGTCTCTTGCATTTAATATTTTTATTATCAGGTCAAGTTTTCAATTTAACCTAACTTTGTTTGCTATGTGTTTTTGCACCTTGACAGAGCAGTGTGGAGCGGTACAGTATGCCCTTGAAATGAACAAAAATATATCCATGAGCACGTGTTTGTGTGTCTGCGTCCCCCCCGAAGGAAAACCACATCACAGATTAAACGAGCCAATTATTCCAGGCTGAAGTATAAACACATTTAAATGCGTGATGAGAGGAGCTTAGAAAAGCCTAATTCATACCAATCTGTGCTTTTTGCAGGCCAGTGCTATAAACAAATTCAGAAAAATGTCTGCCTGCATCATTTGTATCAAGCTCTTTTTATTGTATCAAGCTAGTGTGAGACTCAGTGGGTTCGACCTACTGTGACTGTGATCAGAAGGTCACTGGTTCAAACTCCCCAAGCCTCGCCCTCAAAATTCAGCTAGATAGGCTGTGTACAAAGAAACATTCCATTGCACAGTATCCTTTTGCAAATAAAGCATTATTTCATTTGTTCATGTTATAGCCATCAGGGCTTCTGGGAAATGGATGCTGGGAAATGGTTCGTGTTTGCATCCTGTGTCAACGCGTTGGGGGGGGCTGGGTTAAGGACACCAGGAGAGTTAAGGTGGGTGAGTTTTGGACAGCAGGAGGCAGGGATGGAAAGGGGAGCTCAGGACACATCGGTCCTCTGTGCTCCTCCCACCTAGACCACGTGATGCTCTAACGAGTCCCAGTTGATCTCTCCTATAAAATCTCATTCTCTGTGAGAAGCAGAACAACCACAACAAAGGCTAAATATGGAGTCTGTGAGGGGAAAAAAGGAGACATTTGAAACCTGAAACATTCTGGGACTCAGCACACAAACAACAGCAAACAACAGGGACAGAATTCTCACAGAGCTCAGATGGTCATTAACAAACTTCTAGTGAAAGTTCCACCGGAGACGTCATATCCCTGCACGGGCCTTCCCGTTCTGCTCTCCCCAACGCCAGCGGAAACAGCAGCACTGGCAGGGGAGTTCAGCGGGGGTCGCTCAGTCCAGACGTGCTGCACGACGCCGAATCGTCCTCCTCCGCGCGTTACTGCTGCTGGAAGCTGCCAGCGTGATAAACATCATCCTTGTGAAGCT
>JAODKL010000135.1:12325462-12342460 GCA_026780765.1 Petrocephalus schoutedeni
AAATCGTTGGTGTGAGCCTATCTGTAAATGATGAAGCAGAAGATGTTCTTGTGTGTGTCAAAAGGCCAAGAGGCCCTGTAGGGAAATGAAAGTCTGGGTTCAGTCCAAGCCAGTCAACATCCACCTCTGGTGGTTGCTTGGACATCGTCGTGGCTGCTAAAACTGGCAGCTAAGTCAAAGGTTACTGCTGCACCAATGTTTCCAAAGCAGAATGGCATAAATACATTGCAGCTAAGTGAGAATAACCAACTGAAGTAACCTTCCTGTCAGAAATCAATATTTAAGTTGTTTGTATTCTCAAAAACTAATTTCTCAAAAACAACTTTATTTTGTTCTTATCCACAAACTTGGCTCCTTCAAATTTGTGCTGGGAAGAGGAGTTCTGATTTTCCATGACACTGGCAAGCACCCAACAGATTCAACTGGGACATTTTGTAGTGTGATACCTTAATCGTCTGCTCATCTTCTGTAACTACTCATCCTATTCAGGGTGATGGGGGATCTGCAGCCTATGGACTAAAGGCAGGGAACAACCCAGGATGGAGCACCAACCCATCACGGGGCACACTAACACACCATTCACTCACACGTGTACACCTATGGGCAAGTCTGTAACTCCAATTGACTCAAAATGCATCTGGACTGTGGGAGGAAAGCAGAGCACCTGGAGGAAACCCTGATATGGGTAGAACATGCAAACTCCACACACATGGAGCCAGGGTGGAGACTTGAATCCTGGTCCCAGAGGTGTGAGGCAACAGTGCTAATCACTGTGCCACCAGGCCGCCTCCAACACCTTGATCAGTGTTTTAATTCCCATTGTTTCTCTGGCTCTCCTGATTCAGCACAAGCCAAGATAGAGGCCTGACATGACTGGTCTGTGTCTCCCTGAATGTCAAAAAGCCACAGAATCAGCTGTTGATGTGGACAGCGCTGCCATATGCGAAGGTGCCATGTTGAGGGTGCAACTTGCAGGGCTTCCTTTGGGACTCATACCAAAGGCAGCCGATTCCTCCCGCCAAACCAATGCTTGAAGAGACAGCAGAACTGGTAGAAGGCAGCCAAACCAGAGGTTAGAAATAGACAAACTCTGCAGGGAGACAGATTTCAGAAAAGCTGTCCGAAAGAAGCGAGTCAACGGAAGCGTCAACTGGAATCGAATTCAACCAGCCCGATACCGTCATGTGATCCCACTGCCAGACAAATTATAAGACTGGTTAATAAGTTATGATAAATTAAGGCAGATTATGGAGTACAACTTCATCTTTTTTTGAATGCTTTCGTTTTGGGCCACTATATGGCTGAGATGCACAACATCTGGAGGTCAGTCTTCCTGTCATACAGGTGAATAGACACACCGTCAGGCACATGACTGCATACTGATGCAGCGCGTCCTCCATGTGTGAAACAGGCATAAGTGAACCAGCATGCACTCAAGTGTCCACACACAGCGGACCTCTCCAGGGTAATGCAAGCTTCAAGCCCTTTAGTGCTCATTAATCCCACACTGTCCTTTCCCATAACTACGATTTGTTTTACCCACTCAGTCTAGACACAAGGAAAACAGTGTGAGCAGTGGAGGCTGCCAGCTGCAGACAGGAAAGACAGAATGCAGAGCGGGGTGATCAGAGGCTAGATGGATGACATCATCCAGCCGGGAGAGCTGCTTTTCTGCAGCATCAGGATCAGACAGGTGCTTGCAGAGCAGCCTTGCCACATCTCCCCAGAGAACCAGGGCCTCCATCAGCGGACTTGACAGCCTTCGTCAAAATGCCTTTCCCTTGCCACTGGACCCTGTCCCTCATCATGTTACAGGGTTATTTCCTTGTCACTGGACGTGTCCCTCGTTACTGGACCTATCCTTTGTGAAAGGGCCTTTCCCTTGTCACTGGACCTGTCCCTCGTTACTGGACCCATCCTTTGTGAAAGGGCCTTTCCCTTGTCACTGGACCTGTCTCTCGTTACTGGACCCATCCTTTGTGAAAGGGCCTTTCCCTTGTCACTGGACCTGTCCCTCATCACTGGACCCATCCTTTGTGAAAGGGCCTTTCCCTTGTCACTGGACCTGTCCCTCATTACTGGACCTATCCTTTGTGAAAGGGCCTTTCCCTTGTCACTGGACCTGTACCTCATTAAAGAGCCTTTCTCTCACCATGGGACCCTGTCCTTAGGACTGTTTCTCCATTAGCATTTGCGGGTTGAGGGACCCGGGGAGCCTGCGTTCTCTCGCTCGCATGAACACACGAAAAGTCTGCAAATGTCAACATAAGCAAGCGTGGCTTCTCCGTTAGCTAAACTCCTTCAAATAGTGGAGATGCTGATCCCCCTGACTCCCTTGGGAGCAAGCACATGGTCCAAGGCTAATATTTACATACTTCAAACCAAGGGTTCTTGAGTACTCATTGACCCAGCTGAACTCAAGGCCCAATGGACTTGCCACACTTCACACTGAGCCCCCGCACAACCAGAGCAGTCCCTCTAGGTTTCCCAGGACACCCCTGACATCCTGCTGAAACTCTGAGTCAGGAACCACAAGACTGCACATGTCCAGTTATTTACTCTCCATTTAATCAGCTCACTCTAAATAGTTACTGAAGACAAAATCAACTCAGCCCAGGGTAAAAAGTGCATTGGGTTCTGGATTATCAATCTCATACAGACCTAATGTTGATGTTGGGTTACTTCCCTGACCTGATGAGCGGGGACCACCCTTTCATCTACACAACATTGTTTCCACCATTGATTATAGGATTGTGATATTAATCTTCTGAAAACCTTTGTTTTTCAAGCTTTATTTTGGTACCTACTTTACTGGATTTTTGTAGATGTCTATGAGAAAATTGAAGGTGAAACTGACCAATATTTGTGGTCCAACTGCTGAAAAATCTTTGCAGTTCAAAGGGTAACTTCAGTGTATTTCAGTGCAGAAATAATGACAAGGCATCGGCTGGTGAAATGAGTAAGAAATTTCCATTGTTCCTTTATCCTCATGTTCAATTATTTTAATGTGCCATTTCTGGATAGTGAAATGATAAGCTGGGGTCAGTTTTTACACTTACTTCCAGTCAATGTGCTTACCAGCTGGTACCTACTAAACAGAAATCAGAAAACAGCTGCCTGGTCCTGGTGAACCAAACCTATCAAGCTACAGGCCAGCAGCCGATCAGGCAGCCACAGTACAGCGCTGCATTTAAATCTCCTTGCTTATAGGAACTGCTGTTCTTCAAACAAGCCAGAGCAAACATCTGGCCTGAGAAGCCCCTGCCCAGCCCAGCCTCACCACAGCCCCTTCCAGCAGCCAATCCTCAGGGAAGGAAGCTCAGGAGAGATCTGCTACTGTGCGAGAAAAACAAACAGCACTTCCATCACAGCGGGGAGCGCACTGGGACGGGAAGCAGCCCCACGCAGGCGTGACCCACAGAAGGCGGTGCCCCACTACTGGCATGAATTGGAGGCATTATTAGAGGCACAAGTGGGGAGAATCAGGTTTAAAAAGGTTACTTTTAACAGGATTATGCACATTTAATTTGAGGACCTTCGCCAAGCAGTGATCCCTAGCCACAGTCATTACAGGCTGATATGCATGTCAGTCATTTCAGATGACAATCTACAGTCTCTCCAGGATAACCAGTACATGCCACAAGAGGCTCTAACCTTATTTTTGGTGGCTTCAGCCATCCTATTTTTATATCTGCCCCTGTGAAAATTATTTTTTGAAATCGATTTATCAATTTTTTTCTGTATTTTTGTTTACATTGTCTTACAAACTTATTTTGCACATCCATCCATCCATCCATCCATCATCATCTGTACCTGCTTGTCCTACTCAGGATCACAGGGGTCCGGAGCCTATCCCGGAAGGTATGGGTGCAAGGCAAGGAATAACCCAGGATGGGGCGCCAATCCATAGAGGGCACATTCGCACCTACGGATAATTTAGTAGCACAAACTCACCTTAGCATGTTTTTGGACTATGGAAGGGAAACCAAAGTACCTGTAGGAAACCCCCCAGTGAAATGGGGAGAACATGCAAACTCCACACACATGGATCCAACATTGCTAAGGGGACTATATTAGATTATATTTTATTATGGGGGTCATCATGGAACCAGGGTGTTCTGACCCTACTGGGTCAAATTCTAAATAAAAAATCTAAGTCAAAATCACCCCTGCAACATACTATAATAATAAAAAAACTCTAGTTTGGATGCCTTGCCTAACCCCATTCCTCTAAAATTCAGGACCTCCTTGCGACAGGTGCAGTGTCAGTTCATTACGGTTTCATTACAAGTCATGGCCTCCAGATTGGTGTGCAGGCAAACCGGGGCCCACCCAAGATTACTACATACCCCGGTGCCAGCAAACTCTGCTGTAAGACTCCAGCAACCTACACCTAGCATATCAGAAGGCAGTAGTAACACGTCCATGCCTCCAGGGGGCTTTAGTGAGTCAGCAGCAAGTAAGTCTGCCAAACCAGCTGACTGGCCAACTGAAGTAGCAGATCTGGGTTCACTTTGAAGGGTGTTAGGAGATTGGAGGTGCCACACCTGGAGGTACCTTCTTACATCTGCAGGGGGGGGTGGAGATCCTGCTACTCTACTGCTAATGACACTCTGACGGCTGCCCAGATACTTGTGACCCTCCAGGGTCTGCTAGGATCCGCTTCATTAGCCCTCATTGGGCTCATCTGTTGAAGCTTCCAGTGAGGCCCTTAACCTTAAACTGCAGTGAATTATCCAACTGTGTAAATGGACGTGGGGCTGCACCTCTGCCAGGCTTCCCAGCATGCATTGCACAGGGTCTTCACAGAGTTAACACAACCTGCCGGGACGATGTTGGGCGGCTCAGAGGGTCAGTGCGTCAGGTCACCCCGGACACCAGGGGGCCACTCCCAGCGGTCCCAAAGCATGGGGACACAGTCACGTCAGTCAGGCGTAGACATTACTCCTCTGTTAAGGACAAACAGCAGAATGAGGAACGAGCTCTTTAGGTTCCACTGGACCGCTGCTCTGTCAGGATTACAGACTGCGATAAAAAGCCAGAACCACTGACAAGGGAGAGGGAGCTGGCAAAGTGAGAGGAATTATTGCCTCACTGACACGCTTCCCGGAGAGTGCGCCCGGCGTGAGCAGGGAGTGCTTGGCTGATACTCTGACCAGGCGAGCTGGCGCTCCTGACTGGCCGGGCCCCATCCATGCCCGATCAGCAGCTGAGATAAGCTGAGGTCTCCTGACAGAAGCCAAGTACAAGGAGCAGAGTCCTGCCGGTTTAACCCCCACAATTCCACCGACGAAGACATGGCAGTAGTGAGAAAAGTCAGTGTAAGTGGATCTGGAGGAATTGGGATGTGATCAGTATTCCATATCAAGGTGACGGGAGTTACAGCCCACCATTAGCAACACAGAGTCATGATTTCAGGAAAAAAAATCTCACAATGACCTACAACCTTCTTTATGTAATGATGATATATGTTTGTTAATCTAAGTAGTTTAGCCAAGTGCCTAATGTTGCACCCTATTATAAAAATGTGCAAAATATACTAGTTGCAGTTTCTTAAAAGTTATATGCATGAGTGGCCATTACCTGATGATGTGGGGCCAAGGGATACTTCTGAGACATTACAGATCACCTTGTCCCCCACAGTGTCGCCCTATCCGATGCAAGAATTCCGGTTGCACCAGCTGCACCAGCGGGGGGCAGTGTGGTAGGTTCCATCCCTGCAATCGCTTCCTTATTAACCACTCAGCGCTATAACTGGTGAGTGCATGATGAATTTTGCTCAAGACGGACTCTGGGCATTTCCTGTAGGCTGTGAACAGGGATGTAACTAGAAATTCTGTGACCAGACAAAATGTCACCGTGGGGGGCCGTGCCCAATTTCACATATAATTTTACATATTCAAGGACCCCTGCAAAGTGCTGCCCTCCGATTCTGTCAGCGTATTCATCTCTCTACTGCAGCCCTGGCCGTAGACAAGTAAAGGGGGGGATTATTAAGTTTAATTCATGCTTCCAATATTGATAATATCTGATTTTACCGTCCAAGGTTCCCTTCGAAATTTCACTGCCCCAGCTGACAGAACCAGAATTACTGTTGGTAGAGATGAGGTGGGGAGTCCAAGGCAATGTCAGAAATGTTAGAAAATAGACTGTAACGCGGCTAGGAATTCTGCCCTGACTGCTTCATTCATTTTGCCTTTGAAGTTAGCGGAAAAAACACTTTCTGCTTGCCTAATAAAACTGTCAAGCTCGCAGGATAAATTTCAGGCCTGGTACAGTGCCCGGCCTATGCAGCTGTGACGAAAAGTGGACAATTAAAAAAAAAAAGCCCCCGAAATCTGGCTCTAATCTTACAAAGGGAGAGTGTGTCCTGGCCGACAAGGCAGAGGTGGGGGCTTCAATCAGCCTGTGTTCCCCCAACATGGCTGGGTGAGGGAGGGGGGGTGCACACGTACCCTTGGAAAAGGTATAGTGCATCATTCTGCCTCACAGTGGCCCAGTTGTGCACCGTGACAGGAAACGGTTATGGGCCATTTCTGTTATGGTCTCCCCCTTTCCTGCTCAAAGTCAGCACAGAGCTCCATACATCTGAGCGCAGCGTGAGGGCGGATGCGGATGGTCGACGTCCTCCTCTCCAGCTTCACCCGTCAATGGTGGCGTTTGCTTTGAAAAGAAGATCGTGGCACGTGCCACAGACTTGCACACGCGCACATCAGCGCCGGTGGCAGAACTAATCTGACAGCCGGGCCAAGATTTTCACAGGGGGCGGGGGGACTGGGGGTGCACAGGTTGGCAACAGCGGCATTACCTGGGGGTGGGGGGGGGGTGGCAGTAAAGCAGCAGCAGACCACAGAATGTAATTGACATGTCACCTGCGCACCCATTTCACGTCGACACTGCTTGCCAGCAACTGCTCAGTACAAACCACAGATACAGGCAGAGCCCGCCCCCAGGGTACCGACACGACGGAGTGCGTTACCCATCTGGGTAAGATATGCCTGCATTATTTATGTGCAAGCCGTGCGAACATATTGACAGGGTTCATTTCTTAACTGTTCCGGAACGCCAGCCACGTCTTCGGGGAAACGCCCAGCGCGGTAGCAGAAAGCGAGCCAGGGAGCCTGACCCCGTCTTATCTCCCACAAACCGCCGTACTGCTCTCTGCTCAGCAGGCTAATATCCAACCAGACCGGTGCCATGGCCTCATATTGGAGAGCTGCTTTGGGTGGGCCTTATCAGCAGCTATTGCTGGACCTTTATCAGCTACACATCAGCCTTGGCTGCCAGTGTACAGCAGCTCAGAACTGCTGGACTCGCAACCGGATCTATAATACAGATTAAAAGCCAAAATGCCAGTAACACGGGTTCTTACACAGAATATTTTGTCTCCCTTATTGTACACAATATATATATTGCAAGGCCTCATAGACAGGCTGAGTGAAGGTCACAGAACAGCCCATACATGTCATTCCCCCTACGAAGCCCCTTCTTTATAACTACGAAAACACAGCAGTACATTATAGTCACGGTAACCTAGGTTTGTTGTGGAAGGTATCTAAGAAGTACAACACCAAGTGAGGCAAACTCGGATTACCCAGGCTGGCATTTGGAGTTTATTTCCTGCTGTGTAAGTCTTTCCTGAGATATGCCAGGCTGATGGGCTCCAGCCGCCGTGGGGATCACTGCGCCCTAAAAGTGCCCCTCGCCGAAGCGCAGTAGCTCGCCAGCTCGCCCGAAACACCCAGCAGCAATCAATGCGCAGCGAGGTCTTACATTTACGCGTCAAGTTACGCACCAAGAGCAAAATAAGGAGAAGCCGGTGGGGACCTGCCCTTCATCTAAAAATCTCAGTAATTAAATCGGTCAGTAATTAAACTATAACGGGTGCGATGTGTGCGATGGCAAAAGGTGACGGTATAATATAATACAGTTCGATACAATATAGCGCGATACGGCTTGGTATAATGGCACAGGGCGCCATGGACGCCGCCATGCGATCGGTGGGACGGGCTGCTTCTGCGTCTTAAAACCTAAATATAGCCGCAGATCTCGGCAGCGTCGCCGTACAAGCCCGCATAAAACCGGAGCTTCGCGAACAGCCCGTGTGCTCCTTACCTTATTCAGGTGGGGGTTTCGTGTCACTTCGTACCCCCGCTTCTTGGTATAAATGAAGGTTTTACCTCGGTCCCCCGGCTTGTTCATGTCCCACTCGGGGCTGTCCCGCTTGGCCATGCCGTGTGCCATCTCTGTTCCTTTAAATAGATTAACGGTGACCAGACTAAACGCAACAAGTGGATGGGATCGGATCGCTTGAGACAGGCGAGGTGAGCGAGCCCTAAACCTTATCGGACACCTTCAACCCGTTTTTATTAATTCTGATTAGCCCGACGTTTTATTGCTAAGCCGCAAAAGTTGATAGTTAACTAAATTCCTGTTAGCGCAATTGGCTATATATATTAAAAGACAAACAAGGGAAAATACGTTTGAAATATTTTCGCCTTTATATCAAAAGAGCGTATTTCTTTCTAAATAACTTTACCGATAATTCTGAATGTTAACTGACAACAATTTATAATACAGCGTTTTTAAAATACGCCAGTTCACCGAAAAGGTGACGTGTATTCGAAAGTGGCTCAACGTAAATAACCGTGACACGCAAGAACAAAGTGCTCCTTGGATTTTAGCGACAGAGGCTGGTTAAATTAGCCAGAACACCTCCCACAATGGGCAGAGTACCGGCCAGGTATTCTTATTCTGAGCCGCGGGGAGGGCAGGAAAGTGGTGGCCTCATGATGGACTGATTCCCTGGGCTTTCATACTGTACCGAACACGTGACCTCTACAAAGGCGCTGGATACATTACGGAGTTTTAGCTGAGGGTGGGATCATTTCACACAGATGGTCTCGAAGGACCTTTGACCTAATTTGCCTTGTGCCTGTTTTGTTTTGTATGTTTTGACTGTGTACACATGTGTATGAACCCCATTTATTTTGTTTCAGGTTACTGCTGAGTCATGCTGACTCTGGATGTCTGAAGACTCATTCTGGCACTGGATCCAGGGCTATTCGCTTGAGCTCTGTCCATATCTTTGCTATGATGGTGGGAACACTGTCAGGGATCTGTTGTATTTTACCTGCAGGTCTCTTCCCATTCTGCTTGAAAATTTCTGATTTCGACACACAGGGAGCTTTGGCTGAGCACAGATACAGGCGGCCCTGTTTTGTCAAGGTTACCTGAATGCAGAGCCTGTCACGCCAGAAGCACGTGGAGGCCAGACCCTGTCCTTGAATAACCGGCGGGAATCTCCTCTCCCCAGGGTCAAGGGAAGATCTTATTTATTTGGTCCCAAAGATCACTGGGAACAGATCATCAGTCTATACATTCATCATGGACAGGGTTGGTGGCAGGGTGGGGCTTGCTGGAGCCTATCACGGGCAGCACAGGGCACAAGCAGTTTGGATCCGACCAAAGGATTTTCTCAACTCTCTTTTTCCCCTTTTAAAAGGCAAAAAGCAGATACGGGGGGGGGTACGTAAGACACGGGCTCGTCCGGGATTTGAACCCGGGACCTCTCGCACCCTAAGCGAGAATCATACCCCTAGACCAACGAGCCAGAATAGATAATTTAAAAATGGAATTGTCCTGACCAAATTACTCTATAAACAAATTGATGGAATTGCATTAGCTATAATTATATATATATATATATATATAGTGTATAGTAGTATATATATATATATATACTTAAATATGTGTATATATATATATATATATATATACATAAATTTAGAGATTGATGCAACTGATGTGTGAACAGAGAACATGGTTATGGATTATAAAACTACGCCCTGTTTCTGGAAATTGGTTGACACAGTTCTTCAGTGCTCTGGATGTGGCCGTAGGGTGTAGCTGTAACATGGGTTAGCCCAGTAACACAGTTACCCTGGTAACAGGGCTTACCCTAGGTGTGTCACATCAGGACTGAAGCATTCTGGGTAGAGCTTCTCCTGGAGTGTGTGGAGCAGAAATTGAGTAAGGGTTTGGGGTGAGAATGTTAAGTATTAATTAATTTATGGAATTACAATGTAGTGTAATTATATACATAAATACATATCACTATATATATCACTGCTTTATACCTTGCCAAAGAAAAGCAACAATCTAGGCTACTTTTTAAACTGACCAAGTACTTAACTATTGTGTATGTTCCATTAAGTGTAATTAACATAAGACATACTGGTGTAGTTCATTTTTGCAGTAAATGTTTTTAAGACGCAAAAGGGAAATAACATGTCTCATTCCATCAGTGATTCTGGCAAAATAGAAGTATTTGTGTCAAATCAGCATGACTGTACAAGGCTGTCATGGTAAGAATATCCAAATTCCATAGCAATGTTTTTAGGACATAGAAACAGGCCGTGATAACAGTAGTGCCAGGCCGTGCTCAGTGGAGATAATGGCTTTCACACCCACGGTGGGTGGGATTATAAAGTGCCGTTAATCATCGCCGCGTTTTCTCAGTCTCCGCTTCTCATTGGTCACTGTATTGCCCTCCATTGGGTGAAAGCAGGCAGTATATGACAGCAGTAACTTCATCTCCTGTGGGTTTCAAAGGCTAATTTCTCCCATGGGGCATGGCTGGAAATGGGTGAGGCCTGTTCCGAACCACAGAGAATTGCGGAAGATACCTGAGAAAGGCGTGCACACCCTGTGGAAAGTTTTGGACCTCCCTTGACTCTTGGATTGGTGGCTTAGTCTTGCTGCTGGAGCTCCTCCTGCCTGTGGTGTCAGTGCACACGCCTGCTCATGCCTGACATGACACACCTGAGTGCCAGCGCACGGTGCCAGTCGACCCTGACTCGTCACGTAGAAGCAAGGCCGACTCTCAGCCTCAGGCCTCGCTGTGTGCAGAGGCATGCC
Source organism: Petrocephalus schoutedeni (assembly GCA_026780765.1). Lineage (NCBI taxonomy): Eukaryota > Metazoa > Chordata > Actinopteri > Osteoglossiformes > Mormyridae > Petrocephalus > Petrocephalus schoutedeni. The sequence continues at coordinate 12,336,383 of JAODKL010000135.1, forward strand.
TGTGGCTATTGTTCGGCCCGGGACTTCACACAGCCACCTTTGTTCTCGGGGTTTATTGGATTTCAGTGGCAGAGAAAGAAGAAATAGGCTGGGAATCACACGGCTGAATGAAGCAGCCGTGAGCTGGAGACCCACACCAGTCACCAGCAGCACAAGAGGATCAGGGCCAAGTTGTGCCGCAGCATGGCGTAGGGAGACAGGACCTGGTTAACCCCGTGCAGGAAGGCAGTCTATTTAACCCTGTGCAGAAGGGTAGTCCAATTAACCACTGTGCAAGAGGGTGGTCCAATTAACCACTGTGCAAGAGGGTGGTCCATTTAACCCTGTGCAGGAGGGCCTTCTGATTAACCCTGTGCGGGAGGGCCGTCTGGTTTACCCTGTGCAGGAGGGTGGTCCAGTTAACCACTGTGCAAGAGGGTGGTCCATTTAACCCTGTGCAGGAGGGTAGTCCATTTAACCCTGTGCAGGAGGGCCGTCTGGTTAACCCTGTGCAGAAGGGTGGTCCAGATAACCACTGTGCAGGAGGGTGGTCCATTTAACCCTGTGCAGGAGGGCCTTCTGATTAACCCTGTGCGGGAGGGCCATCTGGTTTACCCTGTGCAGGAGGGTGGTCCAGTTAACCACTGTGCAGAAGGGTGGTCCAGTTAACCACTGTGCAGAAGGGTGGTCCAGATAACCACTGTGCAGAAGGGTGGTCCACTTAACCACCACAATAAATGCAGCACATGGTAAGTCCTGCTCAGCTGTGCAGTAAATGCAGATCAAAAGGCATGACTACAGGTGCATGGAGCACCAGCCCTGAGGTTGTAATAAGACTGCTGTTTGGAGCCCTTGCCAGGTTCATAATAGGTATAACTAGCTGTGAAGAGTTCTGGATATTCTTTATTTTAGGGAATTTCCTTTAAATTGCTGTTGCCGTTTCTCACTGATGGAAGAAGGATGTTTGTGTTTATAGCTCGGTTTAGATGCAGTCCGGACTGGTCACATTAATTATCAATGTGTTTATCAACATCGGACATCCATCGAGGGGCAACATGCTCTGTACCAGCAGATCCTCGCCAGCTGGCAAAGGGTTAAATCGAGGGGCCTGTTACTCTAAAAAGCATTCCGCTCAACAACCTTATAATGAGGCATTAGATTGTGCACAAAACACAGGAGTCATGCACTGCTGTTAGCCTTTTGGTCCAGGATTCCAGATGTGCTGGATGTTGATACAGCTGCAGCCCCGGCACACGACACGCTGCACAGGCGTGTAAACCGACCCACCTTGAAAGCAGGATTGCATGAAGGAGATGCAGGAGTGTCAGGTCGGCCGTGTAGCTCTTTACTGGACCTGTTAGATCTAGTCAAGGATAAGCTGCTGTTCCACACTCTCTTCAAAGTGCTTTACATTCCACGTGAGTAATTGCTTGTGGAACACAGCCATGTTTTCAATGCTCTTGATTTACTGGATGTTTACTTTGGCATGTTGGGCTGAAGCACGCTTTGTGCAGGATTCCACTCCCATGCCTGCTGTGATCTCTGGGAACACACACACACACACACACACACATGCACTGGAGGGGACATAAGAGGCGTTTGTGATATGTCTGATTGCAGGTATCTGAAGTGTGCCTTGCTGAGATCCTTCTCCACTGCCTGAAGTTGGAGCCGGCCATTATCAGCCACCTCGCCGTTATCAGCAAAGCTTACCAGGGAAGAGACCTGTCACGGAACTAAAGGCCTGATCTTCAGTCATAAATCCTCACGCCAGCTTGCTTTGTGTGCATGTGGCTCTTTCGTCTTTTCTGTTTGGTCTCAGCTCCAAGTTGATGTTTTCACAAATTCACCCTTCCCCTGACCTCATAATCTTGCGGTCTTTCACCTTTTCTTCTCAGCTCTTGTTTTGTTTTTCTCTTCTTGCCCAGGTTCCAATAATCCAGTTCTTCATTATTAATCCTCCACCGATTTACTATTGCACGCGTGGACAAAGTCAACAGATCCTACTACTCTACCAACCAAGCAAACGGACAAGTGACCCCTACACAGCACCACACAGTGCAGAATGTCTCACTCAGCCAAAGGAAGCTATGCTTAAATTGTGTTTATGTCGGTGTAAAATGGTGACTTTATGTCTATCAAAGTGTGTCAGCTTAGCCATTTACAAATCTCTTTTCAAGTCATTGGATTTTGAGTTACCATCCAATATATCCATATATTTGTTGAACTCGCCCAGTAGAACCTGGAAGTGCCCCCCGGGGAATAGTTCCCATAGCATTATTCCTCTAGTCCCCCAATGAGGGAGATGAGATCAGTGGCATTTTGGAGAACAGGACAAATTCTTGTATTTTTCATTTATATATATAAAATTAACACACACACACACACCACACACACACATATATATATATATATATATAATATTTTCTTCAGTTGTGATTAATTATAGAAACTGAGTGATTAATCACATGACAGCACCATGCTGTTGTTAACATAGTTGTTCAAGCACCAAAACATTAGAGAAGATAATAGAATTTTCCCTGGTAGACAATCCGTAATATGCCTCACATACGCAAAGGCCAAAATTTAACAAGACAAAATTACTATAAGTGAGTAGGTACTATAACTACCTGTTTGGGAGGAAGAGCAAGTCAGGGTGTAAAGTAAAGAAAGATAACAGGGGAGCCAGTGGGGGGGAAATATGCGATAGACAGAGGCTGTATTACACTGACGGTGACGTAGATGCTTCTGCGATCCTTCATTACTTATACATCAAGAAATTGAATAAAAATACAATTAATGTTAGAATGCAGTCAGGCAGCATTATATGGGACAAGTCTGCATTTGTGGATAAAACACCTGGCCAGAATAGTAGTTCACGAGACTTCATAATCTATACATTCATTTTACACCAAAACTCACACACACACACACGTGTGCACAGATTCGCATACTTATCTAAATGGGGACCTTCCATTCATTTCTATGGGAAAAACCCTAATCCCAATCACAACACCCTTAACCCCAACCCAGCCCTAACCTTAACCATAAGTAACCAACCTAAATACAAGACTTTTGGCATTTTTGCTTTTTTGACTGCATTCACAGATTTTCATAAAATTGAGGTTATCGAAATGGGGACCTGAAAAAATGCCCCCAAAAGTAAGTGAGTTTCAGGCTTTACCACACTCTGGGGGCATTTTGGTCCCACTTTACATATTTTATGTTAATATATGTAGGCCTGTTTTTATCCACACACCGTTAAGGATGAAACTTATGACTCTAATGTCAGTTTTACGTGAGGGTTATTCCAAACGGCGGAATCAACCTCAGCATTTAAAAGATAACATTTGTAATGTATCATGTAACGAGCAATAAAAAGCAAAAGATTTAATTTCGTCATTTAACAATCTATCGTTTTCTATTTTTTATCAACCCTCGTAAATGAAACGGCATAAAAGGAGTCCTGCTCTCACATGCTGTGTCCAAATTGGGCTTCCGGTGAGAAGTATACGGAGGCCACTACAATAATCTCAAAACCCCAAAGAACACAACTGGAGTAGAAGAACAATTTGCTACATGAAACTCAATACTCACATTGTCCTGACCCCAAATGGGGCTCTAAGGTAGGCTGTGCAAGTATGCGTTAACAAGTTTAAAAATAATAACGCGTTACTATTTATATTTTATATTTATTATAATACCTTAATGCATTAATTCGACAGCCCTAAATCGAATATTTAAATATAATTTGACTGTCTATAGCTTTTGCTCAGTGCTGTATAATCCAACCAGCAGTCTAGGCTACATCAAATCTTAACACTCGACCAAGCTCTCAGTCAGTCAACTGTGGGAAAAGCCAGTCGGTGATAGAAATATAGTATTACGAATGTTCTTAGAAAAATTAAACAGCCCGAATACCGTTGAACAGAACTGTCGGATATTGTGGGAAAACAACTAAACAAACAAATAAAAACATGGTGCACATTTCTCAATCTCCACTGGAGCAGAATCGGCAGGGATGTTGATGTTTTTATAACGCACACGCACACACCTGCTATATGGGTACATGGATTCAGACGTAGGCCAGCATGTAAGTATACTTTGGCTCATCTGTGAGCGTTTGGTCCCGGAACACCATCACGTGATAACCTGCGCTCGGCCGGGCGTCGGTGGAGGGTCCGGGACCGATGCCTCGGAAAGTGAATGAATGGATCCGCTTTGAATGGCGCACAGTTTGCGCTCGGCAGCATCAGGACTCTCTTTGTGGAGAGCCAAACCCCCGAGTTGCGGTGCTGCTTTGTTTATGAACTTAACACGGTCCGGTCCCTGTCTTGACTGCTGGTCCCTCCCAACGCAAACTTCTCCGTCGCGAATCTCAGACTTTTTTTTTTTTTCCCCTCCACAAGCATCAAGTGTGATCCATAAAGAGTGCTTTGGACGTTGCCTCCGTCCGCGGTGCAAATGCGGACGTTCCCCATTCTTATAGAAACTGGGAATGGTAGCATTTTGAAAACAAAAAACTGCTGGTGATTGTCTGAAAGTACAGATACCGGATCTTTCACTTCCAAGCATTGAATTATATCAGGTACGTTCCCCACACAAATGTATACATTTAATGTGTAATAATTAACTTAAGGAAATTATGCGCTCAGCTTAGGACAAGTAAACAATCCGATTGTTTGACTGAATGTTTTATAGCGTGTCAACTTATTAAATGTATTTCATTTGTTTTTTAGCTGTATTTTGTGTGACTGCCGTATGTTGTGATGCATCCGTCGCTTTTGTAGCGGGACTCAGGCGCGCTGCAGCAGCACAATGCACTTGTGGGACGCTAACAATAAACTCAGGAGCCTATGACTTCACACACGTGAATTTAACGTTACATTTTCTGCATTGAAATAAACAGTGTGTTTTTTTTTCGTATGCACTTAACGCGTTTGGTTATTTTTCAGTTGATTTGATAAAAATGTATGTTATGTGACATTGATTCTGAGCGAATTCACACGAGCTTTGATGGGAGAACGACCGAGGTACCAAGTACCGCTGAAACATGTTGGGCCCCTGTCTCTGTACTTAATTTGAACAGTAACACTTAAATATGCACCTGAAAACTCTTCACCTTTGAACTAAAGATTCTCTAAAGCAAATGAAAAATGCATAGTTTTTAAATATACAATTAATCCGTTGTTCACCGGCTGTTAAAGCTCCATAACTATGGAGTTTACTTGCGGAATGATTGTCTTATATTGCGGAATCGAAATGCTCCTCAGATAAACTCAACAGATGTAATAATGTCGTTAAAGTCTTTTAAATTGAATAAGCATTGAATGTCAGTATAAAACAATCAAAATGAAAACACAATGGAAATGTGTACATAAACAATGTTTTTGGTTGTGTTCTCAGTTTTGAAAGGTCAGTATATAAAATTTTTCATGATCAATTTGAAAATTGAGGCGCAAGAATCGAAGCAAACATGCATACGAACTCGTGAGATCTGCAAATCACTAGCCGACAAAACGCAGCACCTTGTTAAATGATGCAGGTTTGATAATGCATTGGTACTTTTTTAATCCTTAAGGATCGCTTTCGCTTTATTTTGGACTGAAGAGAACCACTCACGCAATAACAGGGTGCTTATTAAATGAAATGAATATCAAGAAAGGCAAATAGGGTAAATGAACCTCTGCTGCCCTCTACTGTCAAGATTTTTTGTCACCGTTTAACAGTGCCGCGGTGGCGTTGCTAAGGCTGTTTTTTGGCGGGGGGGACTTTAGCCCCCCCAGAATATTCTTTAGCCCCTCCCCCAAATAAATGCACACTAGTTTAGTTTAAATAGTGTCTTCACATTAATTTTCATTAAAATCAGACCCCCCTACACTATCAAAAAGGTATTAATTTGTACCTTTAAATCTAGTTATCAGTTACAGTTGTCGTTGGGTCTGTACCCTCAAGGGTCTGCCAGCTGTACCCTAGCTGTAAGTAAATGTACCTTTTAAGGTACAGAAATGCACTCTGAGGGATGTTGTATGTACCTTAGGGTATAAAACTATATCAGGGCTGACAGCGTAGTTAAGGCTTTACATGAATCTCTAGTGG
>JAODKL010000135.1:12361843-12379883 GCA_026780765.1 Petrocephalus schoutedeni
TGGGTATTTTAATGGCCAATTCAACAAAAACAACTGAAACCTTTTAAATATGCCAAGTGTTCTAATAATTTTGGCCATCACTGTATGTGTAGTTAGGACCACTTACCCCTTCTTCCCTTCCAGTGTGTTCAGGTGTGTCTCCAGAGACTCCAGGAGGCTTTCAGGTGCCTGAAAACAAGCAACACAAGAGCCAAATGTAAACCCAAAGATTCAGGCCTAAAGGTTGGCATCATAGGAACAAAAAATTTGGTTCCCTCAAAGTTAGCATGACAACAATAGCAAATTAGAACAGAAACGAAGACTCTTATGACTGGCATGATAACGATAAACTATAACAGAAGCCAAGGCCCTCAAAGTTAGCATGATCGTGATTGCAAATTACACTTGAAATCAAGGCCATCAATGTTAGCATGATAATGATAAGAAGTTACAACAGTAATAAAGGTCCTTGTGATTAGCATGATAGCAATAATAAATTACAACAGGAATCATGGCCATCACAATTAGCATGATAGTGATAACAAATCACTACCAAAATCAAGGCCCTCACGATTAGCAGGATAGCGATAACAAATTGCAACAGAAATCAAGGCCTTCAAGGTTAGCATGATAATGATAACAAATTACAACAGAAATCAAAGCCCTCATGATCAGCATGATAACAATAACAAATTACAACAGGAATCATGGCCATCACAATTAGCAGGGGAGCGATAACAAATTGCAACTCAAAATCAATGACCAAAAGGTTAGAATGATAGTGGTACCATTACAACAGGACTCAAGGCCATCAAGGTTAGCGTCACAAGAAAAATTAGACAAGAGAGCAGGAGCACACAGCAGGAGCATCACAGGGCCTGAGACAATGTCAGCACACCAGGGAAGAGACGCAAGAGTGTTACAGAAGAAACAAAAGCTGCCATTTGGGGCCACTAGACAAAACACAGTCAGGAGATACAGGGAAGGGACATAAAACAACAGAGCTACAATGAGAAAATAAAAAATCAAAAATAAAGGAGTACAGCTCAACTCAGAGCTGCTAGTTTCAACTCAAAGCTTCCAATCTTCATCACAGTAACAGATGACCAGTACATGCCCATGCTCAAATGTGATCGCCAAAGCTCCCCACTTCACTGCGTTGCCCATAATACATTGCAGCATGCTCAACCAAGAACAACAGAGACGTATCAGAGCCAAACATGCAGCGACAGTCGAATGCAGCTGAGCGGCACAGCCAAACACACGAAGAAAAAAAATCCCAGAATCATAGCGAGACATCAAATTAGTCACGGTCCCTTCTTCATTATCGCTTTTCTCGGGGAATGACGAAGGACAGTAACGTCCCAGAGGATGCCCGGAATACGACAGGAGAACCCTGGAAGCTGCAGTCACCACACACGTCGATAAGGCCATACTGCTGCCCCCACCGTATGAAGTCCACCAACATAGCACTGATCACCAGCATTAAGAAGTCAAAAATTATTGTCGCCCTAGGTTTGTCAAAACACACGAGGACCTTCTCTCACTTCTAAATCCACCATCTATCTGCTACCTTTGCTGCACAATATAGAATGCAGAGTACTGGCACCCTTTGAAGCATCATTCTCACATGGGTACCATTCCCAGAACGTTAACCAAAAAACGGCAGGCGCTAAGGTCTTGGTTCTGGCCGGACCCTTGGTGCGGCTTCTCCTCTGGCTGATTGCTGCCCTGCATGTTCTAATATTTAGTTGCTTTGCAGACATTTTAACCCAAATGTAAGTTGGCTTTCTCAGGAAAATAAGCAATCCCTGGCCCTGGACCCTGCAGCCTGGACACACAGTCAGTAGCTGAAGCCTTACTGTAGCTACTGCTGCCTGGTGGTTGTACCAATGAATGTGTCTGACAGCCCTGCTCCTGGTACTCCTGGAGTGTGTACCTGAGAAGTGAGTCTTCCCCCGACCCTGTCTAAATGTTCCAAACTGATTTCTACATCCCAAGTCATTCATACCCAGGAGCACTTGATATGGAGACTGTAACAGGTTCATAGATATGTAAAACATATCAGGTTTATAAAGAGGGGATACACCGACCAGATTAGGCTTACGGATAGGAGGTATGAAGACCGCATCAGGCTTCTAAAGACGAGATATGTAGACATATGATATTGGGTTTACAGACAGGAGATATGAAGACCATGTCATGTCTATTAGACAGGTTTAATGTAAACCATATCAGATCTATAGACAGGCTTAACGTAGACCATATCATGTCTCTAGACAGATTTAATGTAGACCACATTAAGTCTATAGACAGGCTTAATGTAGACCATACCAGATCTATAGACAGGTTTAATGTTGACCATATCAGGTCTATAGGAAAGTTTAATGTAGACCATATCATGTCTATAGACAGATTTAATGTAGACCATATCAGATCTATAGACAGGCTTAACATAGAACCATATCATGTCTATAGACAGGCTTAATGTAGACCATACCAGATCTATAGACAGGCTTAATGTAGACCATATCAGGTCTATAGACAGGTTTAATGTTGACCATATCAGGTCTATAGGAAAGTTTAATGTAGACCATATCATGCCCAATGGACAGGTTTCATGTAGATCATATCATGTCTATAGACAGGTTTTATGTAGACCATATCAGGTCAATAAAAAGGTTTTATGAAGACCATATCAGGTCTCTAGACAGGTTTTATGAAAACCACATAAGGTATATAGGTGGTATATGTAGACCATATCAGGTCTATAGACAGGTTTAATGCAGACCATACCAGATCTATAGACAGGTTTAATGTAGACCATATTGGATATATAGACAGGCTTAACGTAGACCATATCATGTCTAAAGACAGGTTTAATGTAGACCATACCAGATCTATAGACAGGTTTAATGTAGACCATATCAGGTCTATAGGAAAGTTTAATGTAAACCATATTATGTCCAATGGACAGGTTTCATGTAGATCATGTCTATAGACATGTTTTATGTAGACCATATCAGGTCAATAAAAAGATTTTATGAAGACCATATCAGATCTCTAGACAGGTTTTATGAAAACCACATAAGGTATATAGGTGGTATATGTAGACCATATCAGGTCTATAAGTGGAATATGTAGACCAGGCATAGAGACCGTGTACCCCTGTCCCTCCATGCAGATTCCCCTGGCCTTGGCCCCCAGTCCCGAACCCCAGCTTCAGCCCCTGTTACCAATGAAGCCCATGGCCTTGCCTTGGGGGGCTTCAGTGCATGCTTCATTGCAAGGCAACAGACCCCGTCCTCCATGGGACTTCCAGAATGTCGGACCACTGCTGTTAAGGCTCTGCGGGAGAGCAGCTCTAGCAGGACCACCACACCTTGTAGCGGGTCTGGAAGATTGGTCCATTATAGAATCTCTACATGGACGTATGAAAGATTCCAGGGAACTGGGACACACTGGTCCACATCTGGTAAGTTACACTGTCCTGCAGTGGAGCGATATCCCAGAAAATCCCCCACCCACATCCCAGTCCAGTGAGGCCTGCACTGCTCTGGACAGGAGGGGCATCACTTGTGCATATCTGTGACTGGGATCCTGATGATGCCCCCTCATTGGCTGTCCACAAATGCGGAATGCACCAGCTATGCACTACTCACACTCTCAGCCTGTGTGATCAAGCTGCACCTCTGGAAGTGAGAAGAGAATGGGCAGAGTGTCTATCAATCAATTGGGTGAGAGTGTAGAGAGGACACAATGGAACCATGGGATCCGCCCCCGGATGAAACAAAGCGAGGGGATAGGATGACCTGTGAACTGCACCATGGATGTCTGTGATTGGCTAGGGCTGTCACAGGAATCATAATTGGTCAGGACCTCAGAGTAAGGGAGTCTGGGAGTTAGCTTTGGCCACAGGGCATGCACACACACTGGACAACACCAAACACACACAAGCGATGTTAGTAGAAGCACTGTGAAAGAAGAGGCGACAGTTTTCACGGGAGCTGACCTGAGTGAGCTCGGGAATGTCGTTCTTGTCAATTCCGACTTGCTGTTGAAAGGGAGAGAGCGTGTTAGAGGGCAAATCCAGACAGCCATCATCATTTCAAACCCGGGGCCTGGGCCTGGCCGTCAGGCACCTCAGCGATCTTGAGGAACTCGGACACGCGCGTCATCCGCGTCAGGAATCGCTTGTAGATCTCCAGAGCATCCTTGCACTGGCCCTTCTTCATCTCAAAGAACTTCTCTGTTGTACGAAGAACAAAAAAAAAAACATACCATTATGCAAAAACACATCATATATAATCATGCTTTAGATCAATTCATGCTATTTAGCAGAGGTGTAGTTAGTTAAATTGAAAACACTGAGCTTGGATCGGTGCCATTTACCATACCGGTTACTCACATGCCCTGAACAGCCCAAATGAAGCCACTTAAGCTCTTCCATGAACAAGCAGAAACAATATAATTATACTACAAATTAGCTTTTAATGGGGAATCCTCACCTAACAGATTGATGATCCCGTCGTTATAACAGGCAAAGAGCTTAATTAGGTCTTTGAAGAGCAGAAGAAAGGCTGCATTGATGACTCCATTGACAAGTTCGTTAGGATGGACCTGTCAGGGAAAGAGCAAGAGAGGCTTTATATTGGTCACTGCCTAGATGCTAAAAATCTATTAAGAAGCTTGATCAATTCCAGCGAGAGCTGTGTGCAACCACAATGAATTCTCCCAGTTCCCAGTGAAATATATAGAGTTTAAATGAATTTACTGGTTTTGAAGGCAACTAAGAGTTTTATGTACTGGATTTGTACTGGGGATTAAAGCTGCCTGAATTTACAAGCACAACACGTCGACCAGTTGCTATGGTAACTGGTACAGTAATTATGACCAGCAGATGAGAGTTTCTATCGGTTGTGTTGACTTGCAGAGAGACATCGTTGCTGATTGGCTGTGTGTCATGTAAAACACTGTGAAGTAGCTCCCCGATTTCACTCACATCAAACTCCAGCAGGGCGTCGATCTGACCCTGGAGGATCGGCATTCCTTTCAAGAGCTTCTCCGTTGTCATGGTCCTCATCACTCCATCGGAACTGGGATGCAAGGCAGACAGAGGGAAACAAGTGAGGGATTTGGCAGAAATCAGGAGTGTGGGCTTCCCACCTCGGCGCCTCGCTTCCTAGGCCTGTGCCAGTTTATCGTTCTGATCTGCAGTCAGACTCCGCCCACTGTGGGTAAACACCGTCTGAGGCCCCACAAACCCACCCACCCCCCTTCTCTTCACCAGTACCCCGACAGCTGAGTCAGCTCCAGAGCTCGGGAGAGAGCATCCTGTCAGTGTGACGCGAGACGAGACAGGGAGACCAAACAGCAGCCGTGCCAGGTTAGCCCGCGGTTGGCGACAGTGTCGACTCAACAATATCCCAGGATGCATCGCTTCTCAATGAGCAGCCGTCTGAGTACCCGCCGGCCCAGAATCACCGCCCCCCACCCGCCCCGTGACGAAGGCCGACGTACCCCTTCTTCACCCTGGCGAAGTCGAAGGCCATCTGCCGATAAGCGAACGCCTTCTCATTCAGGTATCGACTGTAGCGTCTGATGAAGGTGGACATGTCATAGCCTGGAAGAGGAGTGCAATACATGGGTGGTGTAAGAGCACACGTCAGGAGGCCCCCGAGGGGCCCGCGGCACCACAGCGCGAGGAGGACAGGAGCTCCGGGCTTCGGACTGCGGGCGACCGGGCTGCTGATCAATTAATCGATATCTGGAGCACATGAACCGTGGGTCAAACTCATTTAGTGAGCATGCCATACTCACCATGGGAGCCAGTTTTGTCCAGAAAATTACTGAGGTTGAAAAGAGTGTTCCTGGAGGCCAGGTACTGGATGAATCTCTGTGGAAATGGAGCATGCAGAACAAATGGATCAGGTCTCAGCCAGAGTACTATTCTGCCCTAAAAAGGCTGAAACACAGTAACTAGGGATGCGTGACACCAGTGATTTCTATATTCCCTAATGTCCGTAATATAAACATTTAAATGACCAGATTAAGAAAAATCTATATTTTAACATGAGAATCAATTCTCAAAATGAAACAGTCAATATCTTCAGGCAATCGATATTTCAGTATCGATCCGTACATCCTTAACTGTAGTTAGTTAGTACACTAACACTGAAACTAACTAACAACAAAGGCTTTCTCATTGGTGTTGGTGGGGGCTTTGTAGTTATTGCAATTTCCACACTCTGATTTCTTCAAAAGCAGGCAGAGCTGAGACGATTTTGATAAAACATGCAGTTACTATGTTTCGCCTTTGTAGGGCAGTATTCTCTAGCTAGGTGGAGCACCACCTTCCCAGCATGCACTGTGGCAGTGCACGGGAGCCCCCTGGCTGTCAGCTGATGGGCGCCACTCTGACACGCTGGCAGGGACGTCTTCACTGCACGCTGCCAAACAGACAGGGCGCGCGAGGAGAATCTTCTGGCAAACAGCAGCCCCGGCACCCAAGGGGCCAGTGAAGGACGTCCCAGCAGCAATGTGCCCAAAAACCCATATGGAATTAAACCGGCTCTCCTTCAGCATTGAGAAAAAAAAGTCTCAGACTGCGAAGGGCGGGGCTCTGATCTGAGCTCAGATCTGAGATACGAGCCTGTCGACCCAAATTAAAACAGACACAGGAGACCAGAGCTATTATCAAAATAACAGCCAAACAAAAATAAAAAAAACAGCTGTGATTCGGGGCCCATAGGGATATGCTGTCACATGCAGGGCCACGGTTTACCGACAAAACGTTTGACTGATGTTTGATTCTGGGAATTAATCATTACGTAAAACATTTACATTTTCACAGTGTTCCAGCTTTGCTGACACATCATGGCTAAATTTAATTTGGAGAGGTGGGCACAGCAGCCACATTCTGCATAGAATAAACATCGCAGTAATAGTCTTAGTGTTAGGCTTATTTCGTTATGGTTAGGCAATTGTACGACCAACCTTTTAACTTGTTCCGTTTAATGTGAAAGATCGGGGAAGAAAGACGGCTGCATGGACAGTGCGGGTCTCCCCAAGAGGATGTTTCCAGAGCCTCTGACATTAATCTCAGTCATCTGAGCTCCTGTAGTGCAGCCAAAATGCAGTTTGCTGGAAGGCCTGCTAATTACGGCCAACTCTGTCACTAAAGAATCAGACCAGGGCAGGCAAAAATGGGGCTTACAAGGCCATGGTGGGACAGACCATCCTGCATTTCGATGAGCCAGCTCACGCTGTTTACTTTGCCGGACCCCATTAGATTTCACCCAGGATGGCTGTCAGCAAATTGCCGATTTGGCCCACCAGAGCTCCTTGCCAAGTCCATCTCAGCCACAGAAATAAGGAATTTTTTTCAACCACATCATCAATCCAGGGAGGTGCGATTTCGGTAGGAGGGACACTGACCTCGTTGCCATGGACCATCATGTGATGTGTGGTCACCAGGGCCTTGAAGACCACCACCCAGCTGGCGCTGGTCGCCCTCTCGAAGAGCGTGTCGGCCATCTGCGGAATGTTCACGTTGGTCTCGTTGGTGGCCTGGATCAGGTCTGAGTAGAAACCAAGGAGATCCAAACGTGCATCATACACGTGTCGTGTTGCTGGTTCTACAAGAGCTGTGCCTTCACACGCGCCTGGCCTTACACGTCACGCCAGGCAGGATCACCGTGAGCTGTTGATTGTTAAGTAGACTGATCACGCTACAACAAACCGGGAATGACCCAGTGACACTCAGCTGTAGCATCCTTTTGACTGTACAGTGATGTGTTTGTCTAACACAAAGCCTAAAACCATGGCTGAACTCCTAACCTGCAAGCCAACACACACATGAGGGTAAATTTCCAGCAGAAAGAAGCTGAGGGCCAAACAAATTCTTACACAGAGTTTCCACAAGCCCAACCCAGGAAGACCCGTAAAATCAAAACAATGGCGACACAGATGCTGTCAACTACAATGATGGGGACAAGCTTTTTTATTCTATTTACTGAAACAAGATACTTCCACAGGAGGACAACGGTCTGGCAGAGGAAACACTCCAACACCCGTGGTTGTGAATGCCAGCTGCTTTGTGCTAATACCATGGGTAAGTGGCAGTTATCAATGGATCAGATTTCCTTCTGAAAGTTCCAGATCTTGGGGTCAGCGCAGGGGAAGGTGCTCCGCACACAGGGCTGTCATAACCCCAGGGAACACAAGCAGCGTCATTCAGGAGGACAGAAAGGAGAAGAGCCTCTGGAGATTTTAAACATCAACACCCCTTTTCCGAGCTTTGAACAAGGCCCTTTCCCCTGAATGCCCCCGGATCTGGCTCACCCTGCTTACTCAGTTACACGTCACTTAAGAAAAAAAGCGTGTGCTAGATAAATAAGATATGACAACCTTCATTGTGACCGACCAGAGCTCTGTGAGAACAAAAGATATGTCCCTGTTTTATTTTGTCAATTCACAGATTGTGAACATATTCTGAAAATGGCGCTTATCCTCAATTAAGCAGAGCCTCAAATATTAAAACATGACAAATATATAAGCTATATTCCTTAACATTATATCTTTCAAAAGACCAAATCACATTTTCTTTTGGCCTAAGCGATAATGTATGCATAAGACCTACGGCTCCTGCCTCTCACTTCGAATTAACATTCTTGAGACGTGTGTCTCTGATTAGCCGGAAAAAAACGACATTTAAAAACATCTCTGGCTGCTCTTCCCGTTGTTAGGTGCTCAGAGGCAGGAAGTGCTGTTGCTTTTCTGCCCTTGCCTGTCTTTCTGTGATGTTCTGAGTGATGGGACACACCTGTATGCATCCCCCGCTAGGTGCCCCCTGCGTCAGGGGGGCTGAGTCACTGTGCACCGTGCCAAGATTCGCACAAGTGCACAGAAAATTAGATGGGACTATTCAGAACCTAGATTCTTCATGCTATAATCGCGGTAAATGATTCATAAAACTATCTTGTGACACATCAATGAAATAACAGAAATGTATCGACTCATAAATGAGTTTCTACTACTGAAGAATCAGGGGTGGGGGGGAGGGGGGGCATCCAAATTGGAAAAAATATCGACTGACACCATTTTCATTTTCTGCACAAAATTAAAAAAAAAAACACATTTCCTTAAATTACACAGTCATGGTGGTCCTGATGTGCTGCTCGTGTGAGTTGTGAGTCCTGGAAAGCTATCCACCAATTCATATAGCTACCTATTTTTTAACCACTTGTCCTGGCCAGGGTCAGCGAGGTGGGGGGGGGGGGCACTTATAACTGCTTCATTCTGATAAAAATCATCATGCTTCTGTAACACATATGTCATGATTATGTCTTAGAACAAAGCTGTAGGCTATGTAGGCTAGCTACCAGCGGAATACAGTACTACAAGCACTCTCTAGCAAGCAATTTCTATTATTCATTTCCTTGCCTCTAACAGACAGAAGAGGTGAGGAGGTACTGTAAGATAAAGCTAAATGCAACGAAGACTTTCCACGAGTCGTGCATTTTGCCTGCAAAAGCCCTTGTTGCATGTAATAGGCTGGTGAGTTATTGCCTGCCAGCTAGCTAACTACCAATTAACACAGTATCCTTAAGTAAGCCATGCATACAGACCAGGACTACGCACAGGAAAATGTTAGGATATCAGTATGATATAGCTGTGTCACATATGTGCGTTTTGGGAAAACTGTTTACAATCAACATCGCTGAGAGCCAATGAAAATGAAGGGTACTTTTTATTTTGGGGGGGCCCCCTATTGGCTCCGCCTCTGTTTTTCAAACTGCAGATTTGAGTGTTCGTCAGTGCAGCTCTACAAAGATCACATCAGCCATGTTTCACCTCCGCCTCCCGGTCATGCCCATTTGTGGCACTAGAAGGTATAGTACAGAAGTGCGAGTGGCAGGGGTGCTAACAGCAGCCATAGCAGGACTAGCATTGACAGTATAGTAGCAGTAGTAGCATTAACAGTACAAGCAGCATAGCCAATGAATGCAGACAGAAACAGCTACAGCATCAAATCCGCCCCCTCCCCCGATTACAATTGTCCAATCAGAGCCCACGTTCTCCTACCACATCTAGCACGACAGATGGCGAGGCCTGTACACTGACAGAGATGGGATTCTACGTGAGCCTCAAGGTCACTTCGCCGTCACGTCGCCATATTTCTTCCACACGTCAGTTATTTATGGTCAACATTTTGCGTGCTTTTTTTTTCTATTCCCAGAATTCTGTGCAAAGCAGCGGCTGTGTTTGGGGTCAGGACACAGACCAGCTGGGTGGGAGTCCTGTAGGAGAGTCACTCCGCTGGGTAATCCTCCCGAGGTGTCCAACTGCACCCTGGGGAGAGGGAGGCACAGCCACATAACCAGGCCACAGCAAATGCAGGGCCTCTTTCACGCAACAGAACCCAGACCAGCTGTCCCAGCCTCATCTTTTTAAAAGAGTAGAATAGCCATCAATTTAACCCAGCTGGACCACAAACCCACCCAGTACATCATTCAGTAGCATTCATTCATGTTCCTTAACCACTTGTCCTATGCCGGGTTATGGGGGTCCAGAGCCTAACCCGGAAGCTACAGGCACACAGCTACAAAGGCAGGGAACAACCCAGGACAGGGCACACCCTAAGGACAGGGCACACACACGCTTCAATTCACTTCAGCGGGTTTTAGGACTGTGGGGGGAGGGGGAATTGAAGAACCCAGAGGAAACTCCATGACGACACTGGGAGAAGACGCAAACTCCACACATGTACAGTGAGGGCAGAGACCCGAAGCCTGGTCACCACAAGCGTGGTGCCCTGCCCCCATCCAGAGGGACCCGGAACCTCTCAGAAGACCTCTCAGAAGCTAAATCCGCCATAACAGAGGACTGAACCTCTAACACTCTCCCTACCCAGCACCAAACACACTGCCTCGCCTGGGCTCTGCACCGCTTCTGTTATGGCGGATGGAGCTCTTAGTTAAACACAAATATTAATTAAAATGGCGTAAAAAAGAAGCCGTACCCACATACTGAGAAACACAGCATCAGCCAAAGACTGCATCACGGGCCAGTAGACACGTGACTGACGGGTCCCCCTCCAGCTCTCCCGCGCTACGGCCAGAGCCGTCGCTACATGCCGGCTCCGCGGGAACCCGTCCAGCCCCGCTAGGCCCGACGGATCAGGCGGGGGAGGAGCGTTGCATGCCGGCTGGTGTTGCCATGGCAACCCATCTCCACGCAGCTAGCCAAAAGCAGACCGTTTAATTTCCAAACACTCGGTGTTGTGGGGCCGATAAGCTGTGATGCAATCTGTGGGGAGCAGCTGAACGGGCCCGCCTGGCGATGAAGGCGTGCCAGTACCCGCCATTTTCCATAGAGAATCTATAATAATGTACAGCGCCCCCATCAGGCCGGGTGATGCCATACGGCCATAGGGCAAATTGCCGGAGTATGGACTCGCCTTTAATCAACTGTCACCAGAATAACACACACAGTGTATGCATTTCATTTGTTTGCACGTGCGCTGTGTTCTCACTGCTTTATGCACCAGAATCTCCCCCCAATAAAGTCCATCTTAACTGTGAACACTCCCCTAGTGCTGGTTCTACCTTTTCAGTAGCCCTAGGCAGAGCAGTACACTGCATCGTGGCTCGTTGGTCTAGGGGTATGATTCTCGCTTCGGGTGCGAGAGGTCCCGGGTTCAACTCCCGGACGAGCCCGCATCACGATTGCCCCCAGTACCCTCCGATTACCTTTAAACCTTAAGAAAATCCTTTGGTACTATCTCCAAATGTAGTTCTGGCACTAGTCCCACCATCTCTGTTCTGGCAAAGAGTTGGTGGAATGAGACATCCCATTCGGCAGGTCCTTGCATGTCTTCAAACCACGGCTAAACACCGATGTCTTTTGGAAGCACTTGCTTTAGCCCTTCTGGCACTCTTTTAAAAAGACCTGTATTTCCCCAACAGAATATTAGACACTACTATTAACAACAGAATTACATAATACTAATAAATGTAATTAAATCTCAAAATTAGTAAAAATTCTTCTGTCAGTGTGGCTCATTGGTCTAGGGGTATGATTCTCACTTCGGGTGCGTGAGGTCCCGGGTTCAAATCCCGGATGAGCCCATATTGTATGTTTCTACCTTTCATCTTTGGGGTGCAATGTCACATGGGTTATAAGCAGATTGTTGTGTGCCAGCAATGACAATCAATCAATTTCCTGGTTGAAGTAAACTGATGATTTTGTCACTTCATCCACAATGCAGGTAATTCTGGGGCCCTAGGGCTGGCCTTGCACTAACCCTAACACCCCCCCAAACATCTGGACCACAGGGTTCTGTACTGTTCCTGCTCAAACCACCCCAGTGGCATTCTACAGTCTCTGACTCCAACTGCTGAAAGCACATATTTCTTCAACCATAATTAAAAACTGCCAGCCAACTTTAGATGTGACAATACACAGGACCCAACTGGATTAACGTCAGTGGTGAAAAACAGATGCTTGGTATCCATTAGCTGAACAGGGTGAGGCTCCTTCAGACATAGTTCAGAGCTACTGATGGATCCTACTCAGCTGTACTACAACGACTACAAAATCTTTAACCATGAAATCCTCAGTACAGAAGTCTACCGGACTGCACCACAGTCTTCTGCACTGCACCACCTTTACTGCATCAAAAACTCCTACAAATTAAACATCAGATACGTTTGTTAAAATGACTAATAAACACGATTTTGAAGGAGCTAGCATAATCTCTGGCTAAGGTAACAACTGAGTGACCTCACTTACACTGTGTGAGGCAATAATCACTGACCACCCCTTCAATGGCACATGTACTACTAATCACTGCTGACCATGTGGATGTAGTGATAATCCATACCCTCCCTGAACGATGGTGACCACACCCTCTCCAGGTGAGCTCCTAGATAAAGATAAATGAATCAAGCTATTACACAATGACAGAACGTGAACTTAAAACACAAAAACAGTAAACGCATGAGCATTCGGAATACTGCACTACCTGAAATGTACAGTTAAAAAAATGCAGGAATAAGGAATAAGGCGTCAGAGCCCCACTGGCAGGCTCAGCGTGTACTCTGTGACTCAGGCTATTATTACCTGCCTGGAGTGACTGAACACACTATTTTACTGTCACCATCATTCTGTTCACTCTGCCCCTGAAAGGAACTGGGGGAAGTGATACAATATTCACACATCCTGTTAAGGGTACCATTTTTAAAGAATAAACTGGTCCACATAATATTAACAAAAATGTAATAATGATGATAATAATGTTACTTTGCTGACACTTTTATATTTACATGTGTTCATTCGGATGTATTTCTCCAAAGTGCCTTACATCTCAGTTTAGATCATTATATCAACCAAACAAAGAGCATCTACACACAACCAATCAGCAAGGAGCCTGACACATAGCAGCACCACTCTATACTGCCCCACAAAGGCAAACCACAGTAACTGCATATTTTATCAATACTGAATTATGACTCAAATCGGGTCACTTACACTCTGTTTTATCTTGTGATAAAATTATCTAAGTTCAGCTATGCTTGATTTTGAGTAAGTATACTATAATTTATACCTACCTATTACACATACAGGTGTACAGTCAAAACGCTTTGTAGAGCATTTTCATTCATTGGAACTTTAGATAACCAATCAGGTCTTGTGTCAGATCATTTTTCATTCTGCCCTCGGAACATGTTTGTGTAACTAAAACTCCCAAGAACCTTTTTTTTCCACAGTTTCAGTGTCAGCATAGTTACAGTGTTTTACCTCTGTGGGGCAATATGCTGGAGAAGAACACAGCATTTTAAATGAAAGGCACCAAAGACAATTCAAGACACATATTTAAGACGCACAAAGGCATCTTCACGAGCGATAGACAGCCTGCCTAAAGCAGCTTTGTCCATGTACACAGCCGGACATGGTGCTGTCTTGTTAAGCGTCACCTGCCAGCAGAAGCAGCAGGTTACAAATCTGCCCATCATTCAGCCATAAAAAGAGAAGATGAAGTCATTAACGCTGAAAGCATGTTTCATTTTCCCGATGCATTTTTAGGAAGATGGGTTCATGGATAAAGCCTTAAAAGACAGCCAGTGGAACATTCTGTTCAATGAATTAAGGTCTGACTCAGGCCTTGATGTAACAATACCCCCAAGCCGTGTGGCTCGTGATCAGCATCTTACTGAACAAGGAGGACCTCGCGGCATGACTGCAGAAGCTATTCCTGTAGACGTGCCATGTGCACCTCCGGCCAGAGTAAGAGTGCTTAGCAGCAGCCGGCCAAGTACTGTTTATACTCATTACCGGCCGGTGTTCTTATCATTGCTTATTTTTTATTATTATTTCATCATTTATTTCCTATTTTTACATGAATCCTTACAGTTGCACCATTTTCAGCTTGGCATTAATCTGTTGCCACACACACTGGAGGCCTCAACGCGGTAACAGAGCAACATACACACACACACACACACACACACTGGAGGACAGAGAATGGCCTTGATGTGAGAGACACCACAATCTCACGCTAGCCTCAAGGCGCTAACAGAACAACATCTACACACACACACACAGGCACACACAGACACACACACACAGGCACACACACACACAGGCACACGCAGACACACACACACACACACACACACACACACACACACAGCCCATGTATTTGTATCTTTAAGGGGCCCTCCATTCATTTCTATGGCCATAACCCTATTCTCAACTATGACAACCTGAGCCCCTACCCAGCCCTAACCTTAACCTTAACCAACCAGAAAACAGAAGACTTTTGCCATTTTTAGATTGCATTCATCTTTAAAAAATTTTGGTTATCCTTGTGGGGACCAAAAAAAATGACCCAAAAGTCAAACATTACAGGGAGTTATCACATTGTGGGGAAACCTGGTTCCCACAATGTGATAATTACAAAAATGCACACACACAGCGTGCTCTCGTCAGGGCTGGGGCCCTGCTTTCACTGTACAACTGCGATGACATCCCCAACCGACCGGGAAAATGTGAGCCTGTCACCTCGTGTGGGCACTGCGGCTCAAAAGGTGCACCTGCCTATCCACTGTGCACCTTCAGAAAGAGGGGGTGAGACCATGTGAACAGGACAAGCTGACATTTTCAAACATCAGCTGAATGTTGACACTCAAGGCTGTTGACTGACAATGCGATGATTAAGGAAAACACAGGCTCTGTGGGTGGACCAGCTGTACTGCGAGACTGCGAGCTTCACTGCAGCACGCCTCTATGAAATGAGACACCCCCGAGTGACTGAAATATGGTATGTCCCAGGAATGATCCATCTTCCTTCGGGGGGGGGGAGGACATTCACGTCACTGTATAATATGCTGAACATATTTGCCATCACTGCGAAACTGTGAGACAGGCAGAAAGTATGCCCCGTGACATTGTTTGCATCAATATTAGTTCATTCTTTAAGGACGTGTATTTCTGTATACAAACAGAGATTCCTCGATTAAGAGAAACCAATCCTGAACAGAGCCTCTTCTAAAAAATCACGAATCCTCTCCATACTACAGACCCATTCCAAATTAACATCAAGAATCAACTCATCTCACTCACACCAACATACAGCCCCCACCACAAAGATACACGGTGGCCATTTTCTGCCAGTAAGCTGATCACGAGACCCCAGTTTAAATGCTCTGGCAGCATGGCACCCTCTGCAGTAGCCTCAGTATAGGTATTTTCATTTGTTTCAGAAGCAAGTGTGCCCCCTACTGGCTCTCCAACAACACAACTAGAAACAACTTGGATTTTCCTAGCAGTAAGCTATCCTGGGTGACCAGGCCCACACCTGATTAGCTATCCAGGTAGTTATCTGATGACTGCTCTTACTACAGAAATATACACCCCAAAATATACACCCCGCCACAGATCCACTTTGCATACACCATCCTTTAGCTATCCTGTAATTGAGTGCTCAGAGATACGCCGAGTGTTTCGACCAATGTGGCTGCCTGAACTGATATAACATCAGGACCTTTGACCTTGCAGACGCCGGCTGACTGGATGAATTATTATTCAGTACAAAAAAACCTGATAAAGGGGGACCCAGTTGGAGGTCTGCCAATGCTGTACCAGCTCTGCGAGCCAACTGCTTTTGATTAATAATGCCTTGCAGAAAGTCCAGCAAGTCACTGATGGATCTCTGAAGTAAAAAGATAAACGCATATTGATGGTTACGGCTCTGATGCTTGTCGGCAATAAAAATTTCATAGCATTAATGGGCCCTGTCTGGCATTACATTCTAGAGAGCAATGACAAAAAGCATCCAGGGAAGGTGCAGGTTGAAATTCAGACCGGCTAAATACACACAATAAAGGTGCAGTGTAAAATGCAAAAGTGCAGTGTTAAATTTAAAAAGAGACAGGGCAGTGTAAAATAAAGTGCAAATAATTATAAGGTGAGGAACACAGGCCACATGCAATGAGGATGCAGTGAGGAATACAGGCCAGGTAAATATGGACACTGAAGGTGCAGTGATGAATGCAGAATATATGTCTGACATATAGGGCTGTAACTGTATATATTGGTGACACATACTGTAGTGCTCGGTCACCACACAACGCACAGGCACATCCCAACCTGCAGGTGGCGAACTAGCCGCATCCCCAAACTGGCAGGGGGGAACCATTTCCTGTTCTTTAATTTCAAGCACCTCCTTCTCCTCCCCAGTTTCGGGATGTAATCCCATGGGACAGGGGGGACGTGATGAGGTAATCTCCTGGCCCAATAACCCCCCCCTCCCCCCAGGGGCAGCCCAGAGCACCCTTACACAGGCCCCATCCTGACCAGGTAGTGAGGGGCCTGCATGCTGGCCATGAGCGCAGACAGGAGCACACCAGGCTCAGTGAGTATGTTCTTGGCAGATCGGAGAGCAGCAAACGGCAGGGTGCGTGTGCGTGTGCGCGACTGTCGGCCCCTGCCAGAATGGAGTGGGGGGTGGGGTTGTGTAATGGATGTGTGTCATCCAGTCTCCATGGCTTTACAGCCTCCATTCTGCAGCATCTCGGTGTCGGTGCCCCTTCGCACCACGTCGTGCCTAAAACGTGGGTCGCACCGGCAGCCGATCGGGGCCGGCCGGCGGCGCATACTCACATTCCAGGTGCTTTTTCTTGGGGCCCATCACCTCATGAGTGGTGGCCTTGCAGACAGCCCGGGCCACCTCGGAGCCCGTCAGGCTGTACTGCGCCGCAGCGATGCGATCCGTCAGTGTCTGCCCCGACATCTTCTCCTGGCGCCTCCTTGTGCGTCCGAGGCTATCCTCTACGGGCTGGGATGCGCGGCGCTGTTCCGGGAAAGGCGAGCCCCAAGTCCCCTGGTCTAACGGAGAAACGTGCCTTTTCTCAGCGCCCCGTTAAAACGCCAGCCTCGCAGGCGACACCTGACATGGACACTCGCAGGCAAGGTTGCGCCGCTCTTATCCGCTCCTGCCCCCTTTCGCCGTTTATTCTAACACAGTCGCTCCTCTACCTCTTCCAGCGTTTAAAAGCGAGAAACTGAATTGCCGGTTATAATAAACCACCGACTCTCAACTAATCCGCATGCGACAAGCCTGCGTTTTTAAACAATAACCTGGATAGACTGAAATATATTTTTATATTTAGGCTATATATATATATTTAAATATGCTGTTTTTTCCCCTGCTACAGATGAAACCGGCGCCGTCCGGGTCGCAAGCGTATTTTCCCCCGTTGTTTCCGATTTTCCTGCGGCGGATGAGAGCGGAGAAGCCGCACGGGCTGTAAGCGGTGCTGAAATGCCTGCTGGCTCTGGGCGATGCCGATGCCGCTCCGCCGCCGATGCCCTTCTCTCCTCCGCTCAAGGACCCGTATCAGTGCAGTTCCGTGCGGCGCCGTCGCTCGCCTCTCCTCCTCTTCCTCACGCCGCTTTGTGCTGGAAGCTGCGCCGATTTAACGCGCGTGCATTTATTTCTTTATTTAGCCGTTTATTTATTTATTTATTTATTAGCCAGTCTTTCTCCTCCTCCCCC
>JAODKL010000135.1:12382947-12395795 GCA_026780765.1 Petrocephalus schoutedeni
GGTGGGTGTACGGGAGAGGGCACAGACTATAACTGACGGGGGGTGGGTGTACGGGAGAGGGCACAGACTATAACTGACGGGGGGTGGGTGTACGGGAGAGGGCACAGACTATAACTGACGGGGGGTGGGTGTACGGGAGAGGGCACAGACTATAACTGACGGGGGGTGGGTGTACGGGAGAGGGCACAGACTATAACTGATGGGGAGTGGGTGTACGGGAGAGGGCACAGACTATAACTGACGGGGGGTGAGTTTACGCGAGAGGGCACAGACTATAACTGACAGGGGGTGGGAGAGTATTGAGTGTTTAATGGGAATCAGATGCCTGTACACAAGACACAGAAATCTGGTAGGACAGGTGTTCAGAGGAACGAGGTCAAACCCTGGATGTCGGGCAGGTACTTCTGGTACTGGTCCACCTCGCTGCTGTAGACTGTGAAGGCCAGTCTCTTCATCAGCATGGCCCTCTGCTCGAGCTCGGCATCGCGATTCGAGAAGAGGTTCAAAGAACTGCTCTGGGCCACGGCCACACGTGCTGCATAGCACACACACACACAGGCGGCCCGTTACCAGCGTGATTAATGATGCAGGCGCCGAATGAACACAGTAAAGCACACGGGGGGAAGCTTAGTCGGCACGGCACTGACTCATTAGGTCTCGGAACGTGGTTTTGTCGTGGGTCATCAGGTGGTCGATGATGGCTCTCCAGCTGAAAGACAAAAGGTCAAATGGTCACGACCTGGGGGCTGGAGGATCTGGGCCATGCTCGAGGTGGGTGCTCGGGCAGAGGGGAGGCTGCACTCACTGGCTGACACAGGAGGAATCCATCTGGAAGAAGGTGTGGTCCATAAAGAGGTCGAAGGCCTCCTTCTTCCAGGCGCGGCGGGTGTACTGGTAGCCACTGAGGCTGCCAAGCAGCTGGATGCAGGCCCTGTAGCTGGGTGCGTTGTGGGCACTGTGCTCACACACAGGCAAGCGCTTCAGTCAGGAGTCCCGGTTTCACTAAGCAGTGGCCAGACAGTCGGGACGCATGGCTTACCTATGGTTACGCAGGTAGGGCACGACGTAATGCATGAGGTTGACCAGCAGGGGGATCACTCTCTCCTTCTCGTCACTGTAGAAGACCATGTCCAGGAGATGTGCCAGGACCTATGGCAATGCAGAGTGCAGTGTGGCGCCAGGGTTACACTGTGCCATTTTTTCAGTCGTTTTGTAAACCTCCAGCTCAAACTGTATGACTAAATCGCATGCGTTGAAAAGCCAAAGCTCCCGATTTACAGTTTGTGTGCACACTATACGGGCTGTCAACAGTGCGATACCCTCACGAGGGGCGACCAGAGTTTCAAACAGGTTTGATTTTCATCCAACCATACAATTGCCGATCAGGAGCTGGTCGTGAAGGGTTAAATCGGGGTATAAAAAAATGTATACTCCATGATGCACCACGCACGATTAAGCTGAAACTTGGGCTGATCCAAAAACTAGTCGCACAAGTGAAAAATTGGCTGAAAATGGGCTGAAAATCGCACCGTGTAAGCCCAGCTAAACCAGGATTATTCCCATCCTGAAGAAACCCACTTGAACCGATATTTCCTGCACTGCGAATGTAACGTTTTCCTTGGGTTTCACGTGTTTGTGGGCGTATACGCAGTCACTTTGGGTCACTTCTGATTGGTGAGCATGATTGGCACACGGGGAGCATGGCACTTCTGATTGGTGAGACTGACTGTCACACAAGGAGGACGGAATGAATTTGCAAAACTATTCTCACGACACTTTTAAACCCTGGGTCAGCCGTGCTGTATAATGCATATCCTAAATCTCAGCCTTCGCGATTTGCTAATTGCATTGCTTAAAATCGTGATTTCGATTTGAAATTGATAAATCGTTCAGTCCTAATGCAGACTCTCTACTGGTGTCCCTCAGGGCTCAGTTCTTGGTCCTCTTCACTTCTGCCTCTATACTAGATCTCTTGGCAAGGTCATATCCTCAAATGGCTTCTCATACCACTGCTATGCAGATGACATTTAACTTACCCTCTCCTTTCCTCCCTCAGACACTCAAGTCTCCACTAGGATCTCTGCATGTCTGGCAGACATCTCATCATGGATGACAGCTCATCAGCTGAAACTCATCCCCAGCTAAAATGAACTGCTTTTCAGTAACCTTAGGTTTACCACGGACCGTCACCTGTGCTTTTCCTCACCTATTGCTAGTCTTTCGCGCTCATGTCAATTTCTCCTCTTCAGCATCGGAAGGATTCATCCATTTCTTTCTACACAGGCTTCTCGGGTTCAATCCCTTGTTATCTCTAGAATAAACTAATATATCTCACTCCTAAGCAGTTCTGCCTCTGAGCACCGTCCATCCTCTGAGAGCGATGCAGAATGCAGCTGCTCAACTTGTTTTCAACCTTCCCAAGTTCTCCTACCACACACCACTGTCACGCTTCCTCCGCTGGCTTCCTGTAGCTGCCCGCAATTGATTCAAAACACTGATGCTCACCTACAAAGCCAAAATCGTCCGGCACCCTCCTACCTAAAAGGACTTATCACACCCCACAATTCACTACGCTCTCTCCAATCCTCCAGCACTGTTCGAATGGTCCCACAATCTCTCAAGGTGCAAAGACATGCATCCAAACACAGGCATCTAGGCATCTCTGTTTTCACACCTATGTGGTGAAATTAACTCCCCCTAGATGTCCAAACAGCTCAACGGGTGTCTTCAAATTGCGACTAAAGACCTACCTCATTCAGAACTATGTGGATTAGCACTTCCAGTATTACACTCTTATTTTTATAAAAAAAATAACTATTTGCCAACAGATTTTTTTAGATAGATGGTATTCTTAGCCCAGGTTCTTTTGAACCAGTATCAGAATGTATTCACTGATGGAGACTTCTGAGCACCTGTAAGTCACTCTGGCTAAGGGCATCTGCCAAATGCTGTATATGTAAATGTAAGAGGGTGAGGTGCAGGGGGACAGTCCAGTGGGTGGGGCTTTGAAAAAAGGCGGGGATACCTCAGCTAGCAGAGTGAGGGCGTGGACACTGTACACAGAGGGAGTGAAGCTGGACGTTTCCATCACAGTCAGCATCAGATCTAAAACACACACATACAGGACTGTTAGATACTAATACACACACACACAGGTTGGTATTGGGGGGCAGAGTGTGGCTCAGTGGGTTGTGCCTATGATCAGAAGGTCACAGCTTTGAGCCGTGCCTCGGCATGTCTGTGGGCCCTTGAGCAAGGCGCTTAACCCCCAGCTCCCTGGGCGCCACTCGAAGTGGCTGCCCTTCACGGCCAAGCTCGCTCTCATGGAATTTCCCCACGAGGATCAGTTAAACAGGTATCAGTTATTGTTGTTATATCTTTTGAGGAGGACTGCCCATTCATAGATTTAGGATTAGGGCTATGCTCTATTGCTAATCTTGCATTCTCAAAAAAAAGTATATCACTTTGGAAAAAAGCACCTAATCCTGACAACCTCAAGCCCAACCCAGCCCTAACCTTAAGTTTAACCATACATCACTTTTAGTTTTATGATTGCCTTCACATATTTTTATAAAATTAGCCAAGACATGTCCCCACAAGGTAAGAAGTTACAGGCTTTCATCACATTCTGGGGAAATCTGGTCCCCACTATGTAGTAATTACAAAAACACACATAGGGAAATATTAGGGACAGACACACATACACACCTTCCACGTCTCCCTCCAGGCTGGCACCATCCACCACGATCTGAGGTGAAGGCTTCACCTCCAGGTTCCTCCTCAGCCAGGTGGTCTGCTCCAGCGAGGAGCCAGCAATGGTACCGACCGCCTCCACAATCTTGTGGGTAACGTCCTGCCCGGGCGCACAAGAGTGGGCCATCCGAATTTACTGCACGGCATTCTGGGAGCTCCAGCTTCAGAAAGTGACGGGATGACGCAGTCCGAGTCTCACCTGAAGTTCACGCTGGTCCTTCTTGTTCTCTAGGTTTGGGTTCTTCAAGATGAACTCATTCAAAACCCTGCAAGGTAGACAGACAGCAACACGGAGCGCAGGGAGGCTTATACACACCGTGCTATAAACACAGCTACAAACCCTAGGCGGGTTTGGTTACACCCACTGCTGTGGTTCCTGAATTCCTAAATACCCTGCTGCCCACCTTAGCCCCACCCATCAGGATACACCACCCCTGGAACTGGTCCCTTTAACTTATTTATCCATTTATTGTTAGTTTTTACCCACTACATTTATTCCACAACATTACGCTGCTGCCTCCTCCCTCCCCAGTCACTGACTGTCTGTATGTTGCATTGTGGTCTCGGGGAAACTCATTTCCGGCCACTATATACCTGCATATGGATGGCATGACAATAAAGTCCACCTTTAATTGGCTGGAATGTCAGTCTCCATCATGGAAGACAATGCTACACAGAATATGAGCAATATGGAATGTGTGTGTGTGTGGGGAGGGGTGACACGCTACATACCCCAGAATGAGGAACTGTCCTGGGGAGGGGAGGCCCAGCTGGATGGAGTCTTTCAGCAGGGCCAGGAGAGAGGGCCAGCTGTCCACCAGGCTGGACACGGAGATCCTGCAGGGGGTGAAAAGATACTCCATGTGATTGGTTCAGGCAAACGTTCAGCCGCAGCGCCCAGCCAATCTCGTGCCGCCCGGAGAATAAAAGGGCGTGTCCCATAAGGCCGTGCTCACCTCTGCACGTAGGCGTAGAAGAACTGCAGCATGCAGACCTCCAGTGACAGGTGCTTCTGGGGAAGTAATGGACACCAGAGAGAGAGAAGCAGAGAGACTCTGTTAACATGCAGGAAGTGCCGTATGTCTATTATTGACAGTTATCTTTCCTGAAGGTGGCAGCAATGTCAACTTAATTAACCACCGCTTTCCAGTGGACACAGGAACACAATAAGGCAGAGTGTGTTGGCCACAGGGTTGAATGATTTTAAGAACTGCGATTTATCTGACGGATATTGCAATTTGATTTGTGATTTATTTATTTTTTTTTAACTCTGTTTAGTATTCACTATATGACATGTACACTAAGAGCAGTTTCTAAACAATCCTAACTTTTTACCAATCATACGATTCGGTGAGATTGTTGTTACCAGATTATACCTCGTTCTTTTCAGCTGAATCTACTATAAATTTAAGGCACATTTTAAGTGTCGCGTTCGCAAACAGCGCTCAGCCACTTTTTTTTACCCATAGTAAAGTAAGTGTTTCCGGAAAGCCCTGTGCACACAAGGGTCAAATTAGCAGAGAACAATGACGCATAAAACTACTATCACAAAAGCCGCGACTGTGTTAAGTTAAATAAAGTAACAAAAATAAAACAATTCCAGTAAGAAAACAATAGGAGTTTTGCGGCTAGCGCTGCTTGCACCACATACAACCTTTCTGTAAACAATTAAATAGGAAGGTAATACACTTACGGTTCAGCAGCAGAACCAATATTATCCTGCACGGCAAATGTAACGTTTTCCTTGGGTTTCACGTGTCTGTTGTTTGTGGGCGTATACACAGTCACTTTGGGCCACTTCTGATTGGTGAGCATGATTGGCACGCGAGGAGGACGGCATGAATTTGTGAAACTATTCTCGCAACAGTTTTAAACCCTGGCTCAGATGTGATTATATAATGCATATCCTAAATCGCAGCCTTTGCGATTTGCTAATTGCGTTGTTTCAAATCACAATTTCAATTTGAAATCGATAAATCGTTCAGCCCTAGTCTGACACATAAGCCACCTCCAGCAGACAGGAAGCTGAAACGTGTTGGTTAGTGCAGGTGGCTATGCGGCTCCTCTGATTGGCTCAGAACTTATGAAAAAGACAGTGAATTGGTAGGAGCGTGACCCACCAGACAGTGACTTCAAATCTGTGCTAATTATAAGAATAAATAAGCAGTATTGTGGCCTGATGAACCCATTGACCGCTGACCTTCTCTTTGGCGATGGCAGGGGGCTGCTTCAGAACATCCTTGACCGTCTGCATGACGGTCTCCGTGCGCATGGCGCTGACCGACCGCACCAGTTCTACGAGGATCAGCTGTTCCTCGCTCGGTGTGGGGATCACCTGCACGAGAGAAGCGAGCGCTCTCTGAACACGGACACCAACGAGTGGACAGAACTGCTCCATGGTGGGACACGTGACCGCGCCATCTCATACCACGCCTAGGGGATGACATCAACGCATGGAGCACAGCTCGTTATTGCTCACTTAATCAAAAATAAACGAAACACGGAAAATGATGGATTCAGAGAGATAACCAATCAGATCTTGCTTAAGATGTCAGACCAACCAATCAGAAGTCTTGATCCTCTTCCCGGTAGCTGCATGGACCCGTCTCCTCTATAATCTAATTAGTTATCTCTCTGAACCAATCATCTGACATTCTGCATGCAGAACATTTCTGCGCAGGTGAATAAGCCTCAATAAGCCTCAATATTTCGACGGGTCCCACTCGCCTTATTTCGGGCAGGACTCTTTCCCGCCTTCCTCTCGTTCCAGACGTAGGCGATGGCAGCCATGAAGTGTGGCCCGTGGTTCATGGAGATGGGGCCCAGGAGCTCCAGGATCTGCTGTCGGAGGTTCTGTGAGGATGGCAGGGGGAGTAAGTTCACAGCTGGGAAGGCAGACGGGACGCCGTGGGGCGTGGGAGGCGGGGCTCAGGGGGAAGGGGCGGGCAGCACCTTGGTGGAGCCTAGGTTGATGTTGGACAGGCAGGAGGCGGTGGCGGCGGCAGGGCGCTCGGAGCTGTCGGCCAGGTAGAGCACGCTCCAGAGAAGTGTGACAGAGGACATGATGGTGTGCAGGATGGAGAGGATGCCGGAGCGAGCGTCCGCCAGCTGCTTCTGATCCACGCCGGCCTGGAGCTGGGTCATAGGAGGCAGAGTGGAAAGGGATGGGGGGGGGGCTCATCGTCACTTCAGGATCATTCACAAGAACAGAGAAGAAAGTGTCCGGACATTAAGCCCCTCAAAGCGTGGGGATGATGGGAGGAGGCATGTGGCAGTGACTGGAAGGTCGCTAGGTTAAATCGCAGTGCTGGCAGTGACTGGAAGGTCGCTAGGTTAAATCGCAGTGTGGGCAGTGATTGGAAGGTTGCTAGGTTAAATCGCAGTGTTGGCAGTGATTGGAAGGTTGCTAGGTTAAATCGCAGTGTTGGCAGTGATTGGAAGGTTGCTAGGTCAAGTCGCAGTGTTGGCAGTGATTGGAAGGTCGCTAGGTCAAATCGCAGTGCTGGCAGTGATTGTAAGGTCGCTAGGTCAAATCGCAGTGTTGGCAGTGATTGTAAGGTCACTAGGTCAAATCGCAGTGTTGGCAGTGATTGCAAGGTCGCTAGGTCAAATCACAGTGTTGGCAGTGATTGCAAGGTCGCTAGGTCAAATCGCAGTGTTGGCAGTGATTGGAAGGTCGCTAGGTCAAATCGCAGTGCTGGCAGTGACTGCAAGGTCACTAGGTCAAATCGCAGTGCTGGCAATGATTGCGAGGTCACTAGGTCAAATCTCAGTGTTGGCAGTGATTGCAAGGTTGCTAGGTCAAATCTCAGTGTTGGCAGTGATTGGAAGGTCGCTAGGTCAAATCGCAGTGTTGGCAGTGATTTCACCACTGAACCCAAGCTCCAGGGTCTGACCCTGCATTCTCAAAAAAAGGTATATTGCCTCGGATAAAAGTGTCTAAATATGAACCTCAAAACCTCACAGCAGTTTCCATATAAACCCATCTCATCTGCCCATTGCAGTGGTTTTCCGTAGAACATATTGAACTGAAACTTATTCACGCATTGAGATGAAGAGCAGTGTGGACCCTTACCTGGTGATACTGGGAGGAGGGGTCCAGCAGGCAGTAATGTATGATGGCAGTCATCCCTTCCAGCATAGTCAGGATGAGGTCAGGTGGAGTGCACAGCGCCATCCACTGGGGCCTGCGAGTAACACGCGGCAAATGATTAACATGGTGCCCTCTGAAGATGGCTACAGGTGACACGCCTGTACTCTGCCAACCTGCCAGTACAGTACCTGGATTCTGAGAGGCCCGTCTCGTAGCGGTACTGCTGGATCAGGTTGTCTAGGTTCCGGCAGAGCTGTAGGGTGACGGAGGCCACGACGTGCCGCAGCAGACGGCCCATGTAGGGCAGCGTGGCCGTGATAAGGCTGATCCACTGCGGGTGCATCTTGCAGGCATAGTGCTGGTGCAGCGCCCGTATGACGGCGCACAGGAACATGCCTTGCGCCGTGATGGGCTGCCCGTGCAGGTACTGCAGCGACGTCGCCGGCTGCTGCGGGCTCACGTGCTCCACCTCTCCGAGCAGCTCAAAGCCCGCCCCCGGGCCTGAACCGGGCCCTGGGCCGCCCTCGGCCCCTTCCTCGGCCGGCACCAGCACCCGATGCTCCAGCACCACCAGGCTCTGCAAGAGGCGCAGCAGCTGCGACTGCAGGGCGCTGCAGCCGTCCAGTTGGTCCTCCGAAAGGTTGATGACGCTGTCCTCGGAGAGGCCCTCCTCCACGGCGGCCACGTTGGGCCGGCCCAGGCGCCGCTCGTGGCACTTCTGCGCGCCAAAGATGGAGGAGAGCAGGCAGTGGAGCACCACCTTCTGCACCTTGCACTTGGACAGCACGTCGCAGATGAAGCTGGCGAAACCCTTGGCCGACGCCTCCGTGGCCTTGGCGAGCTCGCCGAAGAGCAGCGTCAGCACCTCAATGCTGGTCAGCCGCATGCTGCGGTTGCCCGCCAGATCCTGCGCCGTGGCCGGAGCGTGAGCGCAATAGTAGCTGCGCAGGAAGGACAGGCAGAGGGAGATGATGATCTCGATGAACATGGCGCCACGGAAGGGGTGCGAGTGCGAGTCCGGCGGGATGGCGCAGTAGAAGTCGCGGCCGGCGACGGAGACGCGGTGGCGCGCCAGGAGATTCTGTAGCAGCGACAGCTGAGGCGTGTAGGCGTTGTTCACGCTGGTGGTGGAGATGGCACCCACAAAGGCGGCGGGCGAGGCCCGCAGCATGGCAGCCATGGCGGATAGGGCATGCAGGGCACGGGACGAGTCGTAGGGCTGCAGGTAGAGCAGCACGTGCTGGTAGAGCGGGTGCACGTTGAGGCGCGCCGGGGGGGTTGCCGGCACGGCGCCGCCGTCGCCGGGGGTACCCGCCTCGCTCTCAATTTCAGACACCTCGCCCTCGCCGCAGCTGTACCAGTTCTCCAGGTCCAGGCTCTCGCCGAAGAAGATGCCGCCCTGCCCGGCACGCTCCGCCGACGCCTGGCCCGCCCGCTCCTCCTTCCGCTTGGCTTTCTTGACCTTGGGCTTGGCACCGGGTGAGCGGTCACCCAGCCGCTCCAAGATGCGGCCCTTCAGGTTGAGCTGAGTGCTGCTGTGACTCCGCCTCCGCACCGCCGGGCCCACCTGGGGGCGCCGCTCGCCCGCGGCGTCCGCCAGCGTCACGATGGAGGGGGACGAGCTGTGGCGGGTCATGGTCCCGTGGGGCTCGTCGTCTCCGGTGTCGGAGGTCGTGGACAGGAGATCCGGGTTCCTGCCCATCTTCAGCCTGCTGAGCTGGGGGTCCTGGTGGCCAGGCGGGCCGCTGGACGAGTCCGAGGAGTCGGTGCTGTCCGAGCTTGACTGCGGCCACACTTCCAGTGCCGGCGGGTCCCGCCCACCGCATTCCTCCACCATCTTAACCACCTGATCTAGCAGGTCAGCTAGCACCTCTGCCACCACGTCATCGACAGGCTCCCCCAGGGGCGTGGCTAGGCCGTGGATGGGCGGAGCCGGGATGATGTCAGGCGCTTCCAAGGTGCTGGCTCCATCGGGATCATCAAAACTGCAGGCTGTGGAGGACTGGGAGGCAGAATCAGAGGTCTGGGGCTCCCCCTGGTGGTGGGGAAGGTGAAAGTCAGAGCCAAGCTGCAGGTTCTCACTGCTAATGCTAAGCACAGACAGACTGTCGCTCAGCGGGTTCACAGTGAGGCTGAAAGTCTCCATGTCTTCCATGGGCAGGTCCCTGCTACGCCCAGGCCCCGCAGTAGCGCTATCCACTGGCAGCTTCCCAAAGTCTGATGGGAAAAAGGGGATCATGACATTGTAGGAGCGGAGAGAAGAGAGAACCATGAGCGTAACGAACATGGGGGCGGGACGGAGCGCACTCACCGTCAGGACCCAGGTCCCGGGCGTAGAGGGGCTCAGAGGGCTGTGGGCAGCTGTGAGCCCAGTGCAGCTGGGCCTGCACGCGCTGGATGGACACGCGGTGCGTCTTGGGGTGCAGCAGCAGCAACAGCAGGGGCTCCAGGACGCGAGCGATGTCGTGTCTCTGCAGGACCTGGCTCAGCCAGGCCCGGCCCACGGCGCTGCTAGACCCGTCCCAGTAACTCAGGCTGTCCAGCATAATAAACAGGGACCTGAGCGCAAAAGTGGGATTCCAGGTTATTAGCACATCGGCGCCATCTTGAGGCAGAATGGAGGAATCGCAAAGCCTCACGGTGACCTTAATCGTCCATCTCTATAGTAGTAAGTAGTTTAAGCACAATCTTTGCTGGTGCATGGAATACCTCATTCCCCTCATGGTGTGAACAGATTCATACTGGGCCTGGGGCTCAGCAGGTTAGGCCTCTATGCCTGTGCTCAGAAGGTCACTGGTTTGAGTCCCAGCCTCAGCAGAATAGTCACATCTGTTGGGCCCTTGAGCAAGGCCCTTAACCCCCTGAAATCCTGCTGGATGCCAAGCTTCACTCTAAACAGCATATATAAATGTGTGCATATGTCTCAAGGGAGAGTAACATGGGAAAAGAACCATTTCGCTGTCAGCTGTCACTCAGAACAGCCGGCCAACACTGGAGAAGCACACAAAGGCCACGCCCACCTGTCGAAAGTGCGGTTGAAGGGTGAGGACTTGGTGATGTTCAGGTCTCTGGTCAGGTGCCAGAGTACAGAGAACTTCACATGGGCTTCCAGACGGATCTCCTGTGGAGGAAGGAGGTGGACATTGTGAGCCAGGTGGCCGCGGTGCCGCCTGCGTGTGTGTGCGTCTGTGCCCCTGTCTGTGTGTCACCTTGTCCCTGTGCATGAGCTGCTGGCTGATCACGTCCTCGCAGATGCTGGCTGAGGGCACCAGGTTGTGTAGCTGGTAGAAGAGCTCGACGCTGCGCTGGTGGTGCTGGGGGGTCCCCTCCCCGAGCTGGTCCCACAGGATGAGGGCCACGCGCTGGGGGGGGGGGAGGGCACAGGACCTCCTTTGCACACTTCATCACATTTTCATGCGTTATTTTGCAGATTTTGGACCAGCATGGATCAGAGAGCAGGGACCGTGGCTCTGACCTGGATCATATTCCTATCTTAGTGGGGGCTGTCCATTAATTTCTACGGGAAAAACACCCTTAACCCCTACCCAGCCCTGACCTTAACCATAAGCAACAAAACAATTCAAGACATTTGGCATTTTTAGTGTTTAGGTTTTATCACATTATGGGGACACATTATTATTTGGTCTGCAGAGTATGCGACCACACCCAGCCCATCTGCGAAGTACCTTGAAAAAGTCCGTCTTCTCGGCTATGAACTTCAGGATGCCCTGTGTCAGCGGCGGCCTGATCACCACGGCAACACGGCCCTGGCTGGGGCTCATTGGCTGCGCGACATCAGGCCCGCCCACGCTCTCGGCGGTCACCATGGCGACAGACTGCGTGAGGCCCACCAGATCCATGACCAGGGAAACGGCCATAGCCTGGATGCTGAAGTCTCCCCCAAAGTAGCAGGCGTCCATCAGCGTCTGCAGCCACGGGGGCAGCTGCGCATGCTCTCGGGCTGCAGGCGAGGCAGACGCGCAGCAGAGAGTGAGAGGCGGGGATACAGATGGCAGGGTGCCTGCAGGTCGCTCCCAGCGACACATACCTGTCTGCTCCTCCCATGTAGGAGAAGACTTCATGTTCCCCTCGGCGATGTAGACCGGAAAGCTGGAACACTCCAGGAAGAGCTGACACGCGGCACTGAAAGCCTCCAGCCTCAGCTGAGCCCCAGGGTCAGCCGGCCTGCTGCTCTGCAGCGCCCCCTCCTGGCCCGGCTCGTTCTGCCCCGCCTGCTCCGGGCCCGCCTCCGGAACGATGTACAGTTTTACCAGGCGCGTCAGGAACTGCTGGAAGCACTCCAGGCAGCCCTGCATGACGGGCGAGTCCTGGGGCTGGCTGTGGGCCGGGCCAGCGCCGGCACGGCCCGCCCTCGAGGGGCTGCCCGTCTCCGGGGCAACAGGCTCGTCGGAGCGCTCGGCCTGGTACTGGACGAAATCGGTGAAGCCGCTCTCCGAGGAGCGGCTGCTGGAGGCGTTCTCGTCCTCAAACACCTCGGGAGCCAGGGACTGCGGCGCGGAGGGGGGGGCTTCAGTCACTGCACAGCACTGCACGGGGGGGCGAAGCACGGCAATTTAGAAAAAGGACTCGCCACCACTGCCACTTAGCACATTGGGACAGAGCATCTGAGGTCCTCCAGCCCCGCTAAGCAGTTACCCTGGAGGCTAATCTCTCCGGGCCCAGGGACTATGAATGGATGGATGGATGGGTGGATGGATGGATGCAGCATGAGGAAAGAGATGGCCACAGACCCCCAGGACTACGGTTTTGTCACAGCCATCATGCCTTAGCAGTAGCAGACCCAGCTGAGATCGATGGGACTGCAGCAACGCTTATCGATGGGACTGTAGCAACGTCAATTGGAGCCCTCGAGCTTGCACCTTTCGTCAGTAGTAGCCATCGAGTCAAAGGGGCCGTTACAGCTCGCGAGTCAAAGGGGCCATTACAATTAGCGAGTCAAAGGGAGCTTTACAGTCAGCGAGTCAAAGGGAGCTTTACAGTC
>JAODKL010000135.1:12415778-12430467 GCA_026780765.1 Petrocephalus schoutedeni
GGTGGAGGGGGGATTATGGTGTGGGGTTGTTTTTCAGGGGTTGGGCTTGGCCCCTTAGTTCCAGTGAAAGGAACTCTAAATGCTTCAGCATGCAAAGCCATTTTGGATAATTTCATGCTCCCAACTCTGTGGGAACAGTTTGGGGATAACCCCGTCCTGTGAGCCAGGCCTTCTTATCCAAATGGTAAAAATTCCCATAAACACACTCCTAAACCTTGTGAGAAGCCTTTCCCGAAGAGTTGAAGCTGTTATAGCTGCAAAGGGTATTAAGAATGGGGTGTCATTAAAGTTCATGCGTGCATAAAGGCAGTCCAGTACTTTTGGCAATATAATGCATTTATGGCGTTTCTATCATGATACAGATGCAAGAGACAAGATACATTAAGGGTGCATTTATGAATTTGCACGTTACTGATGGCAATATGTTGTGTGTTCAGACCACGAAGATGAAAAATATATCTAATGGAGATTGTAGTGCTATTTCAGACAAATTTTTATATAGATCAGTTATTGTTTTGTAGTTAAGTCATATTTGGTTGTGGTACAGCACCTTAAACAGTTTTAGTCTTATTTTAAATGATGTTATCTTTATTATTTTTAATTATTTAAAAGTTATTTAATTATTTAAAAATTATTTCTTACATCACATACTTTCATCATGTGACCATTGCATGTGTGCCCATTGCAATGCCATGACATACACCACACCCCCCTCGCCCCCAGCCACTACCACTTTACACAGGGGTGAATTTGGTCCCCCCCAATTTCAAACACCTTCCAACGCCACTGCATCAGGGGCAAGGCCACAGGAGGACTGACCCCCCCCAGCTGAAAGCTTATTGGTCCTCGCAGTGCCGCCTCCCCTGTCACTCACCAACTGAAAACATATCATTGGCTAATCCTGGAATCTGCCCTTCCTGACATCCTGTGAAACCAACGAGGCCATCAGAGCCAATGGCAAAGGGCAGGTGGTGAAGGGAGCTGAGAGACAGAGGGATGGGGGCTTCTGGTAGTGATGTGGAGGCTCTGGCCGGTGTTGGGGGGAGGGTGGAGTGCATCCAGGGAAAACATCCCAGGGGATGTAAGAGCAGTACCTGACTCATGTGATTATCTCTGCAGAGCCAGAAGCAGATGCATCAGATTTTCCCATGAGGCACTCTGGTAGTTCCCATGGAGGTGTGACAGACAAACACAGAGAGTGATCTGCCCAGGAACTAAAAATGTCTGCTGCTGGACAACTACAGGCGCTGCAGATATTGCAGCTCCTATACACTTTGCAAGGAATAGTGCTTAACTGTCTTTTTCTGTATGACCCAAGACGGAGAGGTTTGGAGCTGAGAGGCCTCTGGCATGAGAAGCCTGTGCTGTGTACAATCATTCAGGCCAAATCCCAAGCTGTTTCACAGTTTTAGGCAGGTAATTACAGAAGCCATCTCAGCAGATCTGTCTAGCAGTCGAGTGGGTTTGAATCAGGAAAACACTGTCTCTGTGGGGCAGGTTGGGGGGGTGCAGGTTGTGAGAGCTCGCACCGAACGGAGGCGGGAGGACCGACTGCTGTCCATGTGCCTGTGCCGCTGCCTCTGCTGAATCTGCAGGCCTCCGAAGCCCTCCTAAGCTGCAGAGGTAGGAGCGTCATACTTAGCTGCTGAATCTCCCAAAATGCACATGGGCAAGAGCCGTATATATGTCACACGGTTGCTGGCTGGTGCACATTCCTTTTTTGATGTCCGTACGCAGGAGTGTAAGATGTGGGGGGTATCCGGGGACGTGTACCTCCCAACTTTTAATTTGGCTTCAAACCTCCAGACCTTTGTATTTATATTATTAAGATGTGTTCCTCCCAGTCAAACTCTCTCGTATACCATAGTCTGCATGTTCCACCTGTAGTGATCCAATTAAAATAAATTATTTAAAGACTGAGTAGAAATTCTGTCCTGGGCAGATAGTAGAGGAGAGGCAGATTGTACAGTGACCATGTGGGTCAGTTTCTGTAAAGACTGGTCTGCAGGCCATGTGTCGAATCCACTCCTACTTGTATGCATGTGCGACAGTCTCCAGAATATTATTTGTGTTTCTGCACTCACATAAATATGGCTTTAATTGAAGAATCGGGGAAAGCTTTCTCAGCGTGTTGGCCGCGATGTGATACGAATTGCGCAATTTATTTAAGTGGCAGTTTAATCAGTCATAATTAAGACCCCAGCGGTAGCAGAGCATACTGGCTGACAGCCGCCAAAGCCCAGCGCCGGACCGCCGGCGCGTAACGCTCCTTGCAGGGGGTTTGGGTGGTTTTGTGGATGCTTGGTCTAGAACAGTCATCAAACTGTGCCCTTGGGGGTCTCCTATTGGCCAGTCCGACCATGTGTGCTAATACTAGGAGTTCTCAACATGGGGGTGGCAACGGGAACAGTTTCTGACTGAGGCTGGGGTGGCAGTCAGATGGTCTTATGGGGAGTGGTCCATTTATTTATCGGATCTTTACAGAATCCTGCATGAAAACACATTATTGCACATTATTTTCTAATGTCCTGAAAATGAGCAAAAAATGTCCCAGGTATTATTAACGGCAATTACAGATAAATCGCCACTTTAGCTAAATGGTATTTCAAACAGTAACGGAACGTATTTCACATTTGTTTCGATTTATTTGTTGGTTTCAGGAGCATTATTTAAACTTTTCGTTTAATTGTAGATTTTCATTTTATTTCTGTATCTTATTTCGGTTTATGAAAACATTTCTTATAGTTTTACCCAAGGATTATATCACTGGCCCAGATCCCCCTCAGCTGGAGTCCTGGTCTGGGCCGAGCGGCTGTTAATCATACTTGGCTGCTTCTGGGCTCCGAGCTCCGGAATGCAAAGTCCCACCAGGCTACGGCGCTTCTGTGGAACCGCAGGTTATTTCACTTCGGTGATGCTATCTCGACATGGCTAGACAGGTCAGTAAAGAAAAGCAGATGCACTTACGGACTTTATTTTTAAAAAACCCCGGAAAAAGCCCGAGGTGGATTCTGTATGTGATGGGCGAGATGGGGGCTTGTGTGAGTCCTCCTTAATCACACCTGTCCGGTGATGCTGAATGTGCGACGCGCGGTAAACGGCACTTCATCGCGCGGTATATCAATCTCCCTCCCACAGCAGTAGGGAGAGGAGTAATCACGTTCCAGCGCCAGATCCACAGCATAAAGTGGTTAGCCGCTATCTTTAATCTAATATCAGCTGTTGGAAGGGACGGTTAGACCGTATGGGGGGGCGACGTGGAGCCTGGTCAGAAAGCATTGGGAGGGTGGGAGCGGCTGCAGAAGACAAGGAAGTTCTTCGGATGTTATACAAAAATATTTCAGTCTTCCCAGTCATGTGTGCCGTTTACTGAGAGCAAGTCAACCAGTAAGGACAGCCCAGGATCTGTGCTTTGGAGACAGATGATTAGGTGAACTCATTTCGGCTTGGCCGCTCCAATGTCTGTGAGCTTTGCATCTTCTAGAACATTCCATAAAAAGATGCGGGGGGTGGAGAAGTGAAAAACAAGCAGACATGGACTGGAAGTTCGCTCCCCGGGTTGGACGTGATGGAAAGACGGGCAGGGGCTCCGGGGGAGGAGCAGGGACCGGGTCAGCGGAGGAGGGGCGGGGCGGCGAGCATCGCTAATGCGCCCGTCATCCGAGTGACAGAGCAGATTCCTGGGCTGGCTACTGGGTAACAGCTCTGTTTGTGGGGTCAGCCCCCCTCGGCGGATGCGGGGAGAGACGAGGGACTGAAGCGGCTCTATTCATGGACCAGGAGGCACGGAGGAGCGCTTTGACTGTCCCGCACAGCTAAACCGAAACAATTCTAATTACCACATGTTCCCTCCGGCACATTCAGCACGAGCGTGTCAGGAAGCTGACACCAGAAAATATTAGACTTAATTATTAACGACGCTGCAAAAGCTTAGCAGCGCCCTGCGACGCGCACAACGGCGGCTGACTGTTTACACGGTAAAATGCACCGAGAACACACAGACAAGTGACGCCCGCAAAACTCCTAATATGCGTCGTAATCAAAACCACTTGGATGTCGGATGCATGCGGTGGTCCTGGTGGCTTACGCTGCGCTGAGCCCGGGAAGCGTGGCTAAGGTGACCTGG
Organism: Petrocephalus schoutedeni; assembly: GCA_026780765.1. Classification (NCBI taxonomy): domain Eukaryota; kingdom Metazoa; phylum Chordata; class Actinopteri; order Osteoglossiformes; family Mormyridae; genus Petrocephalus; species Petrocephalus schoutedeni. Next base: position 12,419,905 of record JAODKL010000135.1, read on the forward strand.
CGGCTGCATCTGGCTGGGCGTTAGGCTGGCACCGGGGTGGTTTAATTGCTCCAGATGTTGACCTAGCTCCATTAGGAGTGTCATTCCAACACTGTCCAAAATGGTACTTTTACTTTCCACTCAAGTTTCACTTCACTTTGAATATGTTATTTATTCATCTGTCTTTTTTCGAGAGAGGTGGGTCAGACTGTGCCTGTAACTGGGGGTTAATGGCCTTGTTCAGGGGCTTAATGGGGAAACCATTGTCAACTCTGGGATTTGAATATGTAATTACTGGCCTGGGATTTGTGTCCTGACCCGCTGAGCCATATCTCCTCATCTTATGTTACATTCCTCAGCATGGCAGCCTGGTCCTGGCCTGACAGACATGAGCCCAACATTCGCCCTGGGTCTCAGGAGATGATGACAGAGGTCACACTCATTGGGACGGGACACCGTGGGCAGGGTGCCTACGTGGGTCACACTTCCACACACTCCGCCGTGTGGCTCGGTAGGTTAGGGTTAGGTGTGTGATCGGAAGGTCACCGGTTTGATCTCCGCGCTCAGCAGAATTGCCATCGGGCCTTGAGCAGGGCCCGTCCCCCCCCCCCCCCAAAAATGCCCCATGCGCTCACTTGCGCGTGTATGTGCGTGTATCAGAGAGGAGCAAGATGGGATATGACGTGTAACATGACACGCAAGCGGTGGGGGAGAGTCAGAGCATCAGACCACGCCATGAGGTAGGGGGTGAGATAGGGCAGGTTGGGGGGGTGTGATAGGGCAGGTTGGGGGGGTGCGATAGGGCAGGTTGGGGGGGGTCCACTTCACAGGGCTTCACCTAACCCAAGGGTCAGCTCTGGCGCTGATCACACGCAGCTGTCTCACTAACAGGTTCCGATGGGGGCAAGACACAGAGACAGAGACGGATACAGAAGGTACTTAAAGACGGCTGAGGGACACTTAGTGACGTGGGCCTGCCGCAAAACAGCGCCTCCTCCAGGCCCGCATGTCATTTGGAGAAACACAACCTTTAAATGAGGTGGCGGCCTTGAGCCCCACTTCCTCCACGCTGCTAAATCGCTCCTCTGCGAGGCCATTACCCGGCAGCATTGGGAGCCGCTGTCACAGCCCTGCTCGCTACCACTGCTTCTGCATTTCCGTCCTCCTCTCTCTACCGGCATCTCCTCCTTTCCTGCTTCTACCTCTCCTCCGGCGCACCACCCTCACGCCTACACCGCCCCGACCACACGCACTGCCACTAGTGTGAGAAGCACACTGATATCCCAGCATGCACTTCTCATTAACCCCACAGCTGTAGAGGCCTATACGTCCGTCCCGTAAGCTGATGTTCGCTTTACCAGTTTCCTTGTGTAAAATGTTATCCGACCCCAGCTGAGCTGCTCTCATTTCAGGCCCGGCCACGGTTCGTGCTCGAACGCGGGCATCTTTTACTCGTCACAAGCATCGTTAGATAATCGCGCAGACCCTAAGTGAGTCTGCCTTCGCCCGCGATCGATGAGACGGAGTGACTCTGTCCGCATCCCAGCACAGGAACACAGGAAGCCAGGGGTGCGTTTACAGAGGTGGGCTCACAGGGGCATTGGCCCCAGGTGAAAGCTGATTGGCTGCCAGAGTATCTCCTGCCCATCACTCACTGATTCGAAGTATATCATTGGCTAAACATTAGGCTGACCCCACGCCCACAAGAAGCCTCCAGCATCACAGCCTCCCCACCACTGACTGTATCAGCCTCAGACTGTATCGTCTGCAGCTGCTCTTTGCTACTTTCATGCCGGATCTTATTGGACAGTCTACGCCTCCCTGTGCCTCACCCCCTCGTCCTCCGCAGCAGTCCTCAGGCCGAACGTCCCGTGGTCATGTCGGGCCGGGCGGCGTGGCTGCCGTAGCGAAGGGTGGGCCTATCCGTCTTCATTTAGCAGAGAAGTTTTTAATAAACGCCGGCGTGGCTCTGAGGAGAGCAGCGAAGCACTAATGAGCAGCACAATAAATCCAAATTAGGGAGCGTCTAATGAGGAGAATGAAGATCAACAGCAGAGTGGTGCCCGCGGAGCAGATAGCACACCGCAGGGCTGAGGGGACGGTGCGAGCACACACACACACACACACGCATGCACTCACACACACATACACACGCACACGGACACACAGGCAACCACATGCATACACACACACACGCATGCACGCACTCACACACACACACACGCACACAGACACACAGGCAACCACACGCACACACACACACACACACAAACACACACATGGACACACAGGCAACCACATACACACACACACTCATGCAAACAGACACACACACACGCACACGGACACACACGCAAGCACATACACACACACGCACGCACACACACACGCACACGGACACACACACAAGCAACCACATGCACGCACACACACACATGGACAGACACACGCAAGCACATGCACGCACACACACACACGCACACGGACACACAGGCAACCACATGCACACACACACGGACACACAGGCAACCACATACACACACACACACATGCACACGCATGCACACACACGGACACGGACACACACACAAGCAACCACATGCACGCACACACACACACACGGACAGACACACGCAAGCACATGCACGCACACACACACACACACAATCACACGCACACACACAGTAGACTGCGGTCACAGCTCCAACCCCAAGACAACCACAAATGAATGGCATACTGGTCTGTATGGTCAGTCTATACCAGACAAACCAGTATTGATTGACCATAATCTGAAAAAAACAGTATGAAGGGACAAGACTCTGCACAAACCAGTATAAAATGACCATACTCTGCACAAAGCAGTATAAAATGACCATACTCTGCACAAACCAGTATGAATTAACCATAATCTGCAAAAATCGGCATGAAGTGACCATAGTCTCCAAACCCAGTATGAAGTGACCCTGCTCTGCAAAAAACCAGCATAAGTGTCCCTGCACTATGCACACACCAGTATGGCTTTCTGCAAACCAGTAGACATCTAACAGCTCTTCCCACAAACCCCTGGTTGTCTAGCAGCAGCCTGGGTGGGTGGGGGCAGAGTCACACCCAGGGAGGGTGTCCACATCCACAGCAGTGCCCAATAAGTGCTCCCCCTGGGGGAAGTGGAGAAACACCACAGCCAAGGGGAGGATGGCATCCAGCATGCCAGCCTGCGTCTCGGCTGCCGTGAAGGCCTGGAGCAATAAACCGCTCCTCCATCTCCAAACCGACCGGGGGCCACCCTTAATGGGCACAGGAGCTTGGCTGCCGCAGCCCAGGGCTGCTAGAGCTACCCCAGCAGACCTAATTACACCTGCCCCACCAGGCAGGCCCAGCACAGGCAGCGCACGCCCATCAATAAAGGTCCATGCCGCACATGGGCAGCAGGACCGTTACCATGGAAACGGGAGGCAGACGAGGGCGGCGTCGTGCAGGCGTGTCACCGTGTCCCTGCGCCCACGGCCCTCTGCCGAGCAGGACCCTGGATCCCGGTCACATTTTTCAAACTTTGGCACGAAGTAGGGAGGCCAGACCTCCAGTGTAACTGCAGGGGGCGGACAGGAGCAGTTTCCAAAACAACGGATGTCTGCTTTCATGAGCAGAGCAATGAACTTCCTCTCGTTTGCCAAAGAGAGCCGTCCTGCGTACTGCCGGGGGTACTAACGACTTTCAGCCTCGGTCGGGAAAGCCGATTCCAGGGCAGGCCTGACACAGAAGCGGAGACTGAGTGAGCACCCGCACAGACAGCGAGAACATCTTTGGTTCTGTGAAGAGTCACAGAGACGAAGGCCTGAGGGACCGACTGGAACCTTGCTGAGATTTTCCCCAGCATAACCACACACAGTTTTATCAGCGCTTCACCCCACCCCCTCCCCAATTAGATTCCTCCTGGGAGGTCCTTATATGCTCCTTATCTGGATCGCTGAGGAGATAGCCAAGAACCAAACAAATAAAAAAAGGAGGTTGGTATTTTCGTCAGGAGAGCTTACTTGTGCAGTGCATTCTGGGAAGGCTGCAGGTCACTGTAGAACTTATGGTACGTTCCAGTTGTACTCGTAACTCGTATATACCGAGTTCCCGACCGGAAGTCGCAACTGGAACGCCCCCCCGGAAGTCAAAATTACAAGTTGTGAACTCGGAGGAAACGACACAACCCCGACTTCAGAATCTAAGATGGCCGCACCCTTTAATCAACATAAGCTGCTGTAGCTTTATACTACTTATTGCTAGGGTGTTTTTATGCACAAAATACTGTGTGACATTGGGGCCTGATTCAGAAAGCAGGATTTCTCGCTTAGCCGGATAACCTGTGAGATTTAAGGTACTGTAGTCCCCGGCATGGCTAAATGGCTTTCCGAACTCGTGCGTGACGTCATTCCCTGTTTCGACCTCGGAGGTAACCCGAACGCACCAATATGCTCAGAAGTCCACTTGCCCGGTGGTCAAGCTGAGGCTTAAAAACTGCCTGTGTTTATTGGGGGGACAAATTAACTAAATAATCATGACATTTTCTGTGCTTATCCGCAATGTTAATTGCACTGAATGTTAAAACGTATAAATTTTTATACATTGAATCCTCAAATTAATGTAGAATTAACACAAAGGGGAATAGTTTGAAGAGGATTCAGTTAATACAGCTTTATTATCTAAACTAAGGTTCCCCAGTTCTGGTCCTGGATGGCCAATTTTCAACACGGTTTATATATTTCCCTGCTCAGACGCACCTATAAAACCTTGGTAATTGGCTGATTAAAATGTGTTTGAGCAGGGAAATCTGCAAACTTTGTTAGATTCTGGCCCTCCAGGACCGGAACTAGGGAACCCTGGTCTAAACACTTTTGCCTCTGGAGTAATTAATCAGTTTTGTTAAGCTACCGTTTATTTCAGTAAGAAGCAAAAGTATTTAATCAAATTTACGGCTAGGGTTACTGAAAAAAATTACAAGACAAGCAAAAAAACTTGAATAAAAAAAAAAAAACTTGAACTGAATGATTTAAAAACAGTTTATGTAGTTCTGTGTTACTGATTTTTGGCTACCCATTTGGGGGAAATGGTAAAAAAGATCATTAAATCACAGCAACAAACGACATACATAACATTTCTCTTTTTCAAGTTTGTGAAAATGACCCATATTTTAATATGCTTAATTAAACTTAAATTTGTAATACACAAATTATTCACTTCCCACAAAAATTCTACTTGCAAGTAGCTGCATTTGGCAAATGGCTCTGAAAAGAGAAGTCTGACAACCATTGAAGGTACTTTTTAACATGAAAGATATAATAAACCAGGTAATATAAGCTTCCTCATGCAACGCTAACTGGGTGTTGTGATTTTGGCTCAGAATTCTGTCATTCTGTGCAATGGCACGACTTGAACTCTCACGTTGCTTACAACCAGCTAGGGATATTATGAGAGTCTTTCAAAATCTATGCTCATACTCTTCTCCCATTTGAGTAACAAATACTGTATGCGTTAACGCGATCGAAAAAAGCAACATGCCACGTTAAATGTGACAAATTCCCCAGCTCTAATCTTTCTATAATAGTGCTTTTTTTCCAGAGCTTTCATTGAATGGGCAGATTATACCTCGGAGTGGACAAGGCTTATCTCTGGGTGGGCAACGCCCACTACAGCCCACCCGCAGGCACTTTCCGGGCCAACTTTGTGGTTAGCCAATGATATGTTTTAAATCAGTGAGTGACAGGGGAGGGGTACTTTAGGGACCAATTAGATTTCAGCTGGGACCAGCACACCTGTGGCCCCACCCCTATATACACTCTGGGTATGCAGGACTGGAAATCAGCCTTCATTCTATGATGACCATATGTGCCGATTCTTCCTCTAACCACTGCTAACAGCTCAATTACTCTGAGGTCAGATTAATACAGCCTTCCTGGTTTTGGGAGGCAGGTTTATTTTCATGTCTTCCAATAAGCATGTTATTATTCCAGTTACCCCATGGACAGAGATCAGGCTCAGTTACTCCCATTGGTGTGTTTACTGAGCACCTCACACCTCAGGTAGAATTAAAGCCAGGCAGGTCCAGCTGAGCACCGCTGTAATGATCAATCTCACCCCGCGGAAGTGATGCTCTTCAAGACTGAAGGAATGAGAGGGCCGCTTGTGGAGATTAAGCAGGAGCAAAGTTCCCCGTGATCCAGCAGCTCCCCTAGCAGGAGGCCCATGGGATCCAGCCTCCCGTTTCAGACTGTGACCTTATATCATTGCCACTTCTTCATAGACGCTGTATCAACAATGGCTGTGATTTTGTACATCTAGGGGTACTTACATTTGGATAAACCAGATCAGTCATGTCAGCGTCAGGCGCTATGATAACTCCCATCGCTCTTCACAACCAAAGTCACACTGGTGCGTCCTCGGCATGTGACTGAAAGGGGGCGGGGCTCCCCTTCCTCCTTCCTTGAAAGGGGGCGGGGCTCCCCGTGCTGGTAATTTGTGCATTTCGGGATCTCACCTTGTTAAACGTAACATGACAGATGACGCATCGTACAACGCTGCTCATTCACGCTCTTCTGGGGAGACCATTACCGTTTGATGGTGGCCGGGGAGGGGGGGGGGGGTCCTCAGAGTGTGATTCTGCACGAGCACCCCCACCAAACGAATCAGCTGCAGGGTGTGCGTATCCACCCCACACAGGAGTACTCTGGACAGGCCTGTTCTCCGTTCACCTACACGTGACCATGGACTAATGCTGTTCAGTAGTCTGTTGGTTAGCTCCTGCAGGCTGAGTGCCCTGTCTGCTGCTTTCACTGTAGCGGCTAGGACAGGGGTGGGCAATCTTATCCGCAAAGGGCCGGTGTCTATGCAGGTATCCGGGCTAACCCTAAGGTCAGCTGTTCAAACCCGGGTGTGAGGACTCTTCAGCCAATCAGTCCTTTAATTAGTAATCTAATTAGGGGGTTGCAGAGAAAACCCGCAATCACACCGGCTCTTTGCGGATAAGATTGCCCACCCCTGGGCTAGGAGAAGCTATAGACAGGCAAAGTATTATAAAAGCAGACTTTAATGTCGGGCAAACTAATGCATTTTCACTTTCAGATACTTGCCAGCTGTAGCGGTAATATTTATATACAAATATCAAAATGATACAATTTCCTGTAACCCTGAAAAGTGATACATTGAGGAGGGATAATCACTAGCTTTTTCACCAGGAACTTCTGCTCTATTCCATTTGGAATAGTTATTCCTCTTTTCTCTATGAAACACCACATTCCATTAGGGATAATCACTACTTTATTTGCTCTGAATGTCTGCATTCCATTTGGGATAATCACTACCTTTCCCTCTTTGAACTTCTGCATTCTATTTGGGATAATCACTTTGTCATCATGGGTTTCTGCTACATTCCATGCAGGCCAGTGCATGAGTGTCGTGTGAACGTGCAAATCCGTGCATTTCTGAGGAATACACAGGAAGTATGTCTCGGTGTATGTGATCCACTGTTCAACTTAAGACTGCCAGTTAGAACAACTGAGGACAACTGCTGTGAAGGACATTTTATTCGACAGAACATCTTCAGGAGGATAGAGCTGGGAAGCGGCTTATAACAAAGTACACCACATTAAAGTCCAACGAGCACGCAGATGTCAAGCTCCCGTCTGAGAAGGGGACTGCTGACATAGGACACCTTCAAGAGGAACGGGGTCCAGCGACTGCGATAACTAATAATCAGGCTACATTTACAAACAGGCATATAAAAATCTGTCCCATGAGCAAGGGGCTTGGGGGGGCTGTACATTACAGGATCCGCTCCTGTACAGTCCATGCGACACTGCACAACACAAATACAGTACATCAGCCGATATGAGAAAACCCCGGATTTGGAGGAGGGGTGGACCTGGAGGGCGGCATGCATATCCAAGACCAGACCCTGACCGTTGCCATCTTCACGCTTCTGAGGTCATGCAGAGCTGAGCCAGCCGGGGATCTGGGCTGACCTCGAAGCGGTAGTGATATCCCTCCATGTGGTCCCTGCACGCGTCTCGGATGTTATGAAGCCAACGTTTGATCCCCTTCCTGTTGAGGTAGAGGACCAGCAAGAAGACCAGGCCGATGAAGGCCATCACCACACCCAGAAACAAGTAGGATGTCTCCAATACGCCCTTCATACCACTGGAGAAAACACACTGCAGGTCCAACGGATTGATCTGCAGCAAAGTGGCGTTCTGCAGCTTCATGGGAGACTCGCAGGTCAGGTTAGACCTTTCGGGCACCCAGTCGGACTCCCCGAGCCAAGAGATAAAGTCCTCGATGTTGCAGTCGCAGAGCCAGGGGTTACCGGCCAGGAGGACCTGGAGATCAGGACGCTGGCTGAGGACTGCCAGTGTACTGTTGTGGAGCACCTTCAGAGCATTGGACCTCAGGTCCAGCAGACGGAGACTGGCCAGGCTAAAGAGCGCGTTATCCAGAAAAAACAGATTGTTATTGGAAAGATTCAGAATAGACACTTGAATGGCTCTAACTTGCCATACGTCAGTTCCATTAGTTTGATTGCTGATGGAAACAGACCGGTTTGAGCTTGGATACGGTAACATATTCTTTGAGAAGAAAACTTCTGGGCTGAAGAATTTGAGTTTGTTGTTGCTCAGATCCAGGAAGTCGAGGTTTGGTAACTTACCAAACGCTTCTGGACGAATCCGCTGGATATTATTGCCAGGTAGGAGCAGCGTGGTCAGCTGCTCCAGCATGACTGGAAAGGACTCCTCTGTGAGGTTGGTCATCTTGTTCCCAGTTAGGAGAAGGTACTCGACGTTTCTCGGGAAATTCTGTGGGACGGCGAGTAAGCCTTGATTCTCGCACCGTGCAGCTGTGGCGTTACACTGGCATAGGTCCGGGCAAGCCCGACACAGAGCTGGGGCTAGTACCATGAGGAAAAGCACCAAACATAGCTTCTGCGTAATTGCATGTCTCCGATCTGACGAAAGCTGGGCGCCAGAGACACGCATTTTCTTCTGCAGTTCTGAGATCCCTTCTTTTCCCCTCCGTCAGAAAGTTGACAAATTACGCCGGTCCAGATTCAAATGTCTTCGCGCTGGAAGCCGCGCATAACTCCGATCGCGCCGGAGATAAACGCAGGAATAAACCGAACAAGACTTCGCGCACGGATTTCTACAGACGGAGAAAGTTTAAATTACACGCATGCCGATCTTAATCACTCTTTGTCGTTTTCCGATTTTAAAACAAAACGAAAAAGTAAAAGGTGTTCTTTCAGCATTCTCCTGTTGCGTTGACTTGACGGCCAAACAAATTCGGGTCAAAAGCAAAATTAAACCGCAAGATCCGTGCGTCTTTCAGGCGGTACAGGCGCTTGAAGCCGATCGGTCGCTCCGAGCGCAGCGCTTTGTAAGCAGACCTGCGTTTACGGCTGCTGCAGGGGTCCCTTCCCTTCGCATGGTCCTTCTCGGTTTAGGAAAAGGGGGGCAGTCTTTCCTGGGAGTTAAACCGTAAAGCGGAGCGGTGCCAGGGACGTACCATCAGCCGAGACCGCCCGCAACCGAGTAACCACCCACCACATACACTTTTGAAAAGTGTCAATTTATCCAGAAAATATCCCAAACCGAATGGGGAAAAAAAACTGGTGTAGTGCAATATGAAGCATCGGTTATGTTTGATTTAGTCTGCATTAAAAGGGGTTGGGGTGGTGATAACGTGCAAAGTTTTGATTCTGGATGAAATCCGACCAGCCATTTTATGTGGAAAATAGTTCCACATGTCATTAAGTGTTTTAACATCGCACATGTATGCGTGTAAACATCGCAGACGTGCAACATTTAGAAAACTGATCTATATTATTAGGGTGACCAAGCGTCCTCTTTTGCCCGGACATGTGCACTTGTTACGTCCTGTCCGGGGCGTCCTGGCGGGTTTTATAAATTCGCGAAAATGTCCGGTTTTTCATAGGACCATTACGCGTGTAGGTAAATTGACGGGCGTTTTGCACACAATACTAGGGTACTACTTTTATACGCGACGTAATTACCGGGAGGCTGATTGTGGGCAAACACACAGACAGGGGTCGGATCACCGATAGGGCGACCACCTAATCCATGTCAGGGGGGACAGTGTCAGCTACTTCAGGTTTTACAAACTACTTTAAAACCGAAAGGCTCCCGTGCTTGGCTAAATTGGTTGGTTTGCCCTGTACTTTGACGGGTTTGGTTCCTTGATTGAAAGACTCAACCAGCTGTTTCACATTAACCTTAGTGGCATATGCATGATTTTTGGAGACTGACCAATCAGCACACAGCAAGAACTCCGTCTTTAAGCGAAATCCGTGTCCTTTTAATTGAAATTGTTAAAATGGTAGTTTACAAACCCTGCCATGGCTCAAATCGTCCCCCCTGACATGGATTAGGTGGTCACCCTATTCACCGATGAACTGCAAAGAATACATTGCAAAAAAGTTTAGTAGCGCTCGCACCAAGACCGAAGCCATCGTCAATGGTGCTATAGCCCCCCACTCTGCTGAAATCACTCATGAAGCACTCAAAGAAATCCAGTACTGTGGTGTTTCCGCAG
>JAODKL010000135.1:12430567-12441045 GCA_026780765.1 Petrocephalus schoutedeni
CAAGAAGCTTGTCTGAATTCGTCTGGAGGCCGTGCCGATCGTCCTCTTTTTTGGAAATCAAAATATGGTCACCCTAATCTATATAGCATTTGATTTACATCATGAGCCCTCACTAATAACGGGTTTCAGATTTATTATAGGCTGGTTTCGTTTAATCACAGTGACTGTACAGTAGGCTATCTAGTATAGGTATGTAATTCCAAATATTCAATATTAAAATTAATATGCAAAACAGACATCTTTGGATGTTTGGGGTATTTAACGGATACCAGAACTTTGTACATAACAGGCCTGGTTTCTTTTCGTTTATAGGAAGGTGAAATTAGCGCCCCCAGTCAGCAATGGTCGGTAAAGCTACTGTATTGTTAAAATTTATAGACCATAGTACCCATGTATACACCACAATATAGGATTACAAATATGGTGTAAAATTACTTCTCAGCAACTCCTGAAGACCTGAAATGACAGCCCAGGTGATTTCCCACCCATCAACCTTCCAGTTGTGGCTCACAAATCAGCATGGTACCTGCTCTTCCTCCTGCCTGACTGGTGGTACTACACCTGTTTTGCTCCAGCTTATAGGTGCACTAAAATTCCAGGCAGCCATCTGTAATGACGTACTTTATATCCCAAAAGCCACTTTCAACCTGACACTACAGCCCTAACTGAAGAGCTACATCTAACAGAAATTTTCCAACTTATATTAGGTACCCAAATGGGTATTAGGAGAGCCACATGGTCCTCACCTTTATGGCTACATCCAAAGCAGTACTTGGATGGAAAATTACATAGCCTGGCTTTTGCCTGGAAAGAACAACTGTTGACTGGAAACTGGCCCAGTTAGTAACTCACAGCTGCAAGCACCAGGTGATGTTATTTTTCGTTGCTAATGATAATGAATTTAATTGATGGTCTGCTTGGCCGTGGATCCTACAGGCCTGGTAGGGCTTGACAATTCAACCCTGGCTTTTCAATCTCTGCGGTCCACTTTTGGAGGGGCGTTCACGAGGTGCTGTGCTTTAAGACAGGGATCACAGACAGTTCAGTCACATTACAGAGTGACGCAGATCTTCTACGGCCCCCATGATGGCCAGTGGCAGCAGGCCAGTGTTTTATGATAGTACTCATGAATTTAGATTAGATTCTAATGACATGCTAATTGGTAATCTTAATTGATTAATGATGAGTACATATGCACAAGACAAACTCCAGAAACTCCAAAAGGCCAGGCATGAGAGGAGTAACACATACACATGCATAGAGACATAAGGACACCTTGTGCCGTCAGAGGAGCCCAGAAATGATTTCCAGAGTGTCCAACAAAAGGAAACTGGACCCACGCTGTCTGGGATAGGCTCCCAGACCCTCCTGACCATTCAAAATCCAAAAGCACATATTAAAAACATTCTAGATTTTGCGTTTCATCTTTATCTGACCCTTTGTGACGATCAAAATCGCCCATTTGTTATTGCACCGGCCGTCAGTGCCTTGGGAGAGTGAGATGATTTGAAAGGTAGCAATAAAATCGGGAGTTTTGCCGTAAGCTATCGAGAGCAAACCTCAGTCCTCTTAGGCCACCTAGTGCCATAAAGAATAATTACACAACAAGCTGTTAGAGTGCATGAATCAGCGTCTAAGTAATAAAAATTAAATTAACAAAGGACTTTCACTACAAGAAGCACAGCTGTTTTTCCCTCATTGAAGCTAACTTTCAATTTAGTTGTACCGTACATGCTATAAACGTAGAATATTATATTACTTTATCATAAAATTTCACCGTGTCGTCATTACACAGTTAGTTCTCCCCCCAGAAGTAAGCACTTGCTGACTGTTAACCTTAAAGCTGGCCTTTGTGTAACTAAAAGCTGTAGTGTTTGCTCGTAAACAGGCGAGGTACTCAGTTATGAAATCTGGGACCTGAAGTTTAGGGGCTGCAGAGATCCTAGAAGCTGATGGCGTGCTGATCTGCACGGCAATCCCGCGCATAGCTATTCCAGTAAATATCCTGGCATATTAAAGCGAGCAGAGGGCAGTGTTGTGGTGGTAAGAAGGAGACCCCTTTATGCTGAACTTGTTCCGATGGCACTGTAAGCGTGCCAGGCTGCGTGAGCACATATTATCAGCGCACTGCACATGGCCCTGGGCGGTAGCTAATATAAGACCCCATGCTCATATCTCACTGCCGTTCTCGCTAGTCGACCGATTGCTTCTGACAGGGCGCTTTACTTTACGACGCCGGTCTCGGTCAAAGCGGGGAACCCTTATAAGGGCATGTGCAGCCTTTGCGACAGTCGGCCGCGACTTACGGCCGCCGTCTCCAGCCAGCCCTGCGCCTCGGTGCCTCCGCGTCCCCTCTCCTTCGCCGCACACCTCCTAGATCCGCGATCCCCCCGCACCATGAGCCCTTGGACCCGCGTCGCCGAGGCCCGCCGGAGCCCCGCTTTCAGCTTCATCTAGCGGCAGGTGAGAGGGGGTTCTGTGGGCCGGACGTGGAGAGGCGGCCGCGGCCGGCCGGCGCCCGGCGTAACGCTGCGGTCCCCGTCTGTCACTTTCCTGCTCGGGGATTCGGAGTGACTTACCCGGGCGTGAGTCCGCATCGGGCTCGGGCAGCCCGGACCCGTCAGCTTTAAGGGTGTCACAGCCTAATTACAGATGATCGGCCGGGGCTGGCAGACAGCACCGGAGCCGGGGACTGGGAAGGGACCCGGCCGGGGATTGGGGCTGTCTGGAGGGGTTAGATTGTGGGTGCGGCATTATGCAGCATAAAACGTAGCATTGCACGGTTTTGGTAAAAGTTGCAAAAGATGACTGTTCCTGGATAAGGTGCGTTTCATCACCCCAGGACGCCTTCGTGCACCGCGGGCGCGTTTCCTGTCCTGTCCTCCAGACACTTTGGTGTGATATTTATTCCCCAGGTAAACACAAACACATAAGCGTCAATGAGGGCCGGAGGAGCCTGACAAACAGAAACACTTTTTGAAAACGCTAAACGTAAAAGCTATTAAACTTGAAGCGTACGTTGTGAAACTGGGGCAGATTAGGGACTCGGTGTGGTGGAGTTGCTCGGATCGCTGGGGATGAAGGCGGTCAGCTGAGCCGCACTTCTGTAAGTCAGAGGCTTCGCGCATGTCGGAGGTTTGTGTTTACGTTTGCTGCTTGGTAAGACCTGCCCCGTATCTCCAGAATGACTCTAGTGAAAATTCACTAGTTTGCAGTATCATTTCACAGCAGTGCAGACCAGCAAGCTCTCTCTCTCTCTCTCTCTCTCTCTCTCTCTCTCTCTCTCTCACACACACACTCTATCTCAAGAAAGTTCCTCTGTTATCTGTCCATCTCCTTGTAAATTCTCCTTGTGCCTTGGTACTGTCATTTTTATCAAACAGACTGCCAAATTTTGCAATGCGTGGGGTGAAGTTGGTGCCTGTAGGTTGAAATTATTGAATTTTTGGGAATGTTAAACTGAAGCATTAGCATTAATTCCAAGGCCAGCTGTAGCTATAGACAGAATGGGCAGCCACCTGGGGGACCTGAGTTACCTGCCTAGGGTCCCTGAAAAGGTAGAACTGACCTTGATTATTTAGTGCATCTATGTATCTGTTACCAGCTAAATACCTCCTGTCTCTCCCCCCCCCCAAAATTTTTACCCAGGTTCAACCTACAATTATGGAGGCCTGAAGTTGAGTGGCGTTTGGGGGAGGTGAAGTCTTCCCTTCCCCAGGGTGGGGGCTCAGGAGACAGCGGCAGGAAGGCGGAAGGAGTCCTTGCATTTTCTATGGAACTGTTTATATAAAAGAAAAGTTTATTTTTGCCAACAGAGAGAGTCTATATTTGTACAGTTTTGTATGTATTCATGTGGACGGCTCGTCGCGTGTGTGGGGCGGCTCGTCGCGTGTGTGGGGCAGCTCGTCACGTGGGCACGTGTGAGGTGAGCTAAGGCTGTGTTGGGGCTGCTAGCGTGCGGTGGATCCTTGACACAAGCACGGTGCTAGCGCCCCCCATCTGCCGGCCAGCAGATATCAGCCTCTGGGCCCCTCCGCTTTCTGGGGCGACCTCGTTGGGCCGTGCTCGCCTTTGGGGGGTTCTTTCTGTGTGGGCACAGTTCTGGCGGTCAGGATGAGCCCCCCGTCCTGGGACTGTACGCCACGGTGCCGCTCCGCGCAGCACGCGGCCCAGGTGGTGGCGGCGCTGACCGCGGCGGACTCTGAGGGACGCCTGCGGGCCTTCCTGTCGGCGCACTGCCACAACGCGGCCACGCTGCGCGACTCCTTCGGCCGCACCGCCCTGCACATGGCCGCCTCGCTGGGACGGCGCCCCCTGGTGGAGTGGTTGCTGCAGCACAAGGGTGCTGACCTGCTGGTAAAGGACAAGGAATCAGGGTGGACTGCCCTGCACCGTAGCGCCTTCTACGGGCACATCCACTGCCTGCTGGCACTGGTCAAGGTACCTGGTGTGGTGGTGTGTGTTTATTGGCAATACAGATAGTTGCTGCTTGTGTCCTTGCTTCTCATTGGCTGATCCTTATTCAAGCTCCGCCTCAAAGTGCTCCTCTTTAATAGCCAACTGTTTCTGTCTGTTCCCTAGCATGGTGGCCTTCTCACCACCCTGGACAAGGAAGGCCTCTCCGTCCTGGACCTGACCATGAAGGACAGGCCTCAGCATGTGGTCTTCAGGAACACTGGTGAGGGGAGCTTTGGCTTCTGGTCCTGTTGCAGACTTGGGCTCGGTGTCACTGTCCCTTTACTGCTGATGCGGCATTGTAAGCGTTGGTCAGTCTTTCTGGCTGGGAATCTAGGACCGCAGAAGTGGGCTTGTGTAAAGGCTTCCCCAGCTAACACTCGCTAGTGTTTTAGCATCTGCGGAGGGGAATGGGGCAGAGCTTCTCCAGACTCCTGACTGCAGGCAGCATAATCCCTGTAAGGAAGACTTACCTGTTAGCAGCTGTTGAATGGGATGTAAGCAGAAGGTGTCCGTCGATGTCATTGTGGAAATGTAGAACTGTTCTAAGCAGCCTTGTCTCTCTGCACAGACCCCACGGAAGTCTACACGTGGGGGAGCAACACTAACTTCAGTCTGGGACACGGTAACCAGGAGAGCCGACATCATCCTGAGATTGTCGACCTGTTTGCCCGGACTGGCGTCTACGTCAAACAGGTGGGCTGTCGTTCTCGCAGTAGGTAAAGGAATCTAAATGGGCCCATTACGATGGATCTTGCCCAAAGAACGGGGTGTGCACAGCCGAGCCATGTTTCCTGTGGTACTGGGATGTGGGCGCAGACTGAGGGTGATGGTAATGGCTTGTGGAATGTGGATTGATGGTGGCTGGTTGGCGTTGGTGCTGATAGCCGGCCATTTATAGCCATAGACAGTCTAGCCCTGGACAGCTGTGCATAGAGGCTCATTGTCCCAGTTGCTCTCCTTTTGGGCATTAAGTGATTGGAAGGGGCCACGAGGAGGGTTGGGGGGGGTAACCGGTCACATGGCCGCCTCTCCTGCCAGCCGTTTCCCCATTAATCCCCCTCCCCTCCCCACACACTTTGTGAGTGTTTGTTTGACTGCCAAGCTGAAGAATGTAGTTCCTGTTCTGGCCTGCGTGTGGCAGCGTAGTGCCCTCTGGCTCACGGGGGAGTGGCTGGGGGCCTCCTAAGAGCAGGGTCTGGTGCTCATGGAGGAGGTCACTCACTTAGGGGGAGCGAGAAGGGGCGGTGACACGCACATACACGCACACACACTCTGTTATCTGACAGCTGCAGGATGACATCAGCCCCTGGCGGGGGCGACATGCCCCGGTCGCCGTGTCTCATATCTCCCCCAGCTTTGTCTTCAAGTTCAGACCTTTACCTTTCATGGGTTCAGCTGACAAGATGTACCCAGCGATGGAAAGCGCAGATCCAGAAAGTACAGATACAGACCGAGGTTTCCGTCCAACCAACCAGTTGTGTGCTCTGGAACTGAGACCCGTTATACTCAACTAGTTGGTTGAAATAAAACCTTGGTCTGGATTTGTACTTTCTGGACCTGAACTTTCCACCTCTGATGGGACCCCACCTGTGTCCCCCCAGGTGGTGCTGTGCAAGTTCCACTCTGTGTTCCTGTCTCAGACGGGACAGGTGTTAACTTGTGGGCACGGTCAAGGCGGCCGCCTGGGCCACGGCGATGAGCAGACTTACCTGGTAGGAGGGTCCTCCGTCCGCCGCTGGGTGTGGCTCCTCGCCGGTGCCACTTGGGGGCTCCCTCACCTGCGTCTCGCTGCTGTTACCCAGGTACCCCGTGTGGTGGAGGGTCTCCTCTCCCACCACTGCTCACAGGTAGCGGCCGCCAAAGATCATACCGTGGTCCTGACGGAGGAGGGCTATGTCTACACCTTCGGCCTCAACACCTTTCACCAGCTGGGCCTGACCCCACCGCCGGCTTCCAGCCATGTGCCCAAGCAGGTGAGGCGCCATTGACTCTCTATCTGGGGGTCAGTGCCCTGTGTCATGCTCTTATTTTATGGAAGGAGAGCTTCAGCATTTCACGAGTGCTGTATTCTGTTTTGAAAAGCTGATTTCCTAATCGGTCGGACATCCTAATGAGGTGAACCTTTGAATTTCTGGTGCGCTGATTGTTTGAGACGGTATGGAGCGATTTAGCTCTTTGACTGACGGGCCCTCCAGGTTTTCTCCAAGGCTTTGAAGGGGAGGACTGTGGTTGGTGTGGCAGCGGGAAGGTTCCATACGGTCCTGTGGACCAGGGAGGCGGTCTACACCATGGGCTTGAACGGAGGCCAGCTGGGTGAGAGCCCATCCCTTCCAGCAACTCCTGCTCCGTTTCGGGACCTGGCCTTTGCGATTTAAAGAGCGGCTTCCACCTGTCCTGGTGGTTCCTGAGGAATGTTCCTCTCACCTGCAGGCTACCTGCTCGACCCTAATGGGGAGAAGTGCGTGACAGCCCCTCGGCAGGTATCTGCCCTGCACCACAAGGACGTGACCATCAGCATGGTGGCGGCCTGCACCGGGGCTACAGTCTGTGTGACTGAGAGGGGAGATGTCTACCTGCTCGCTGACTACCAGTGCAAAAAGCTGGCCTCCAGGTGAGGCCCGGATGCCGTCCTTCTGTCTCTGTGTGTGGTGAGCTCCCACTGGCCACATCCACAGTCTCTGACCACACCCCTCTCCCTCTTTCCATCCTAGGCAGCTCAACATCAAGAAGGTCCTGGTGAGTGGGGGAAGCCTGGACCATCGTGTGGACCCCCAGGTGCTGATGGATGGGGGTGGGGTGAAGGTGTCTATCCTTGCCCTGGACCAGGCAGGAAGGGTAGGTGTAGATCTCTCTCTCTCTCGGCCCTGTGGGGCGAGTCCCTCTCACAGGCTGTCCCTCTCGCCTTCAGGTATTCTGCTGGAGATCAGCCAGCAGCCCCGTGAAGCCGTGCCGCTGGGCGTACGGCCGGCAGGTCTCCGTGGTGGACATGGCGCTGAGCGAGGACTGCCTGATGTTCGTCACGCAGGAGGGCGAGGGCTTCAGTGGCCAGTGGCAGCCGGAACGCAAGAAGAACGCGGATCGCAAAGGTGTCGCGCGCATCCCTCTGCCGGCTCTAAGCATCCCGCGTACCTCCTGACCTCCTTACCAGACTAAACCCCACCTCCTTCCTGTCATTCAGACGCAGGAAGCGGGCCGGAGCCGGCTCAGTCCGAGGCCGGCGGGGCGTACGAGCGGATCCGCCTGGAGAGGATACCGTTCATCCACAGGGCCGTCAGCATCACCATGGACACGAAGGGCCGCAATTTCGGGGTGTTGCAGTCGGACCCTAAGACAAGGTGCCGGCGTGGGATTGGGGGGTGAGGGGGTTGTGTGGCTCAGCAGGTCAGGATGCTGCAGCTGGCGTCAGAAGGTTGCTGGTTCATATCCCAGAGTCAGCAGAGTGATTTTTGCCATTGGGCCTTTGAGCGTGACCTTTAATCCCTAATTCGGCCCTGCTTGCTGTCAAATACGTGCGTCACTTTTGATAAAAGCGTCAGCTGAATAATTAAAATGTGAATGTAAACGGTTTGGCGCTGGCTGTCCCGAGTTCCGAGAAATGCCGGCCTCGCCTGGAGTGTCGCCATGTGCGGGATGCGAGCGTCGCGCTGACGCCCCCCCTCCCCATGTGTCTCCTCCCCCACCAGCCTGTTCGAGGTCCCCTCCGTCTCCGCTTCCTCCTTCCCCCAGCATCTCCGCAGCCTGCTGGCCGAGGCCGACGAGACGGACAGCATCCACGACGTCACGCTGCAGGCGGGAAGCCGCACCTTCCCGGCACACAAGTACATCCTGTCCACCCGCTCTGACTACTTCCGGCAGGTCCTGTACCCGCAGCCGGGCCAGGGGGAGGAGGTGGAGGGGGTGACCCGCAGCGAGGATGCTGCGGGCTGCGACCTGCTGCTGCTGGACAAGGTCCCGGCAGACATGCTGGAGCAGGTGCTGCAGTTCATCTACATGGACGGCTGCCAGATGCTGCAGCCGGGCTACCAGCCCGCGGTGCCCGGCCGGGGCCGCGGCCCGGAGACCGAACCGGACCGGCTGATCCATGACCTGCAGGAGCTGGGCTTCGACCGGGAGCTGAAGGGCCGCTCCGCCTTGGAGGTGTACCGCTCGCTGCCTGCCTCCAACTGCGGAGGGGAGGGGCCAAAGGGCAAAGCCAATAAGGGCAGCAAGAAGAGCAAAGGAAAAGAGGCCAGTGAGGGAGGGGTCAACCCGGTGAAGGCCCTTCAGGGCGTGGCCAAGAGACTGGGCGTCGGCAGCTTGTCTGCTCGGTAATGAGCGTCCCCGTTGGCCTGTCCAGTGAAACTCCACCTCTCCCTTTACTTAGCCTGTTAACTTAGTGTCTTCGTAGTCATTTAACCAAGTAGGTTTACAAGGTTTGATGTAATTGGCTAATGGAAGAAGTGGGCGGACCTTCTGAGCCGTTCTGGAAGGTGGCTAAATCAGACATGGTGTTTCTCAATGTAGCAGAAAGATGTGGTTTTGGCAAGGCCGGTCTTGCCAGCTTGTTTCCCAAAAACTTGGGGCACAATGAATGATGGGAACGGTCTTGTTTGGTGATGATGCAACCGATGTATCCTTGATATTTGGGGCGTGGCAGGGAGGACGAGAGGATTTTTAATGTCCTCCATGCTTCTGTTAGTATTGGAACTAATGAAAGGTGACGTAAAACGGGTACACGAGAACACAAGTACGGATATTGGGAAACACTCCTTGTCTTACGTCACCTCATTAATGTTTTGCTGTAAAGTGTTGAGGTATCATTTCTGTTTAAGCTTGTCTAAATCTTTGTGTTTGGCCTTTACAGGCTGGATGGAGTGAAATATGAGAACGGGAGGATCAATGTTGTTCAGAAGAAACCTGGAAACAAGCTGAAATTCAACCCAAAGAAATGGTGGGTGGCCAGGGGGTCGGCAAGGCCTGCAGATAGGTGCGGCTGTCAGCAAGCGTGATTGCCGTGGGCAGGCTCTCCAGTGTTCACCAAAAGTTCAATAGGGGGAAATTCAGCCTAGGACAGAGGACCTGTCCGTCTTATTGACCTATATCCCAGAATTCATTGCAGCTTTTCACCCTCACTCTTACCACAGCTCCTACCTCTGTGACGTTACTCTGCGATCCGAAGACGGGAAGGATTTCCCATGCCACAAGTGTGTCCTGTGTGCACGACTTGGTGAGTTTCTGTATATATATGTGTGTGTGTGTGTGTGTGTGTGTGTGTGTGTGTGTGTGCGCGCGCGCAAGCCTCTTATGGATTCTCACGCTGGTGTGGTCTACCTTTACAGAGTACTTCCACAGTATGCTGGGAAACCCCTGGATTGAGGTAATGGTTACCCATTCTAATGGTTAAAGTCCAGTTCACGGTCACTTGCTAGGTGTACTGGTTTCCAGTCCATTTGAACTCTTCAGTAATCTTCCTGCTTTATGCTGTGAGTTCATATTAGGACCATTTCCATCCTGTGTACTCCTATATCCATATATGACCAGTTTTGGGTGTGTGGCCTCACTCTGCCCCCTGCAGGCCTCTTGCTGCACTGCACTGGTGATGCCAACTAGGGCAGAGATTCTGCAGGTCATCCTGGAGTATGTGTACACAGATGAGTCAGCCACTGTCAGAGGTGAGTGCTGGACACGGGACCGTGCATGTATGAGGACACGGGGTGGTTCTGCCCTGCACAACCACTTCCGGGTTTCTACCTGTGTTTAAATGCCCTTATCATGTATGTCGTCATGGTGATGAAGGCTGCTCGTGAGATCAGAGCTCGATATACGAGATTCCATTTGCCATGCCAGTGAGGGAAATTGAAATGCAGGATAATCCTGTACTACAGCGTTTCTCAAACTATGGTACAGTTGTGCTCAAAAGTTTACATACCCTGGCAGAATTTGTGATGTTTTGGCCATTTTTCTGAGAATATGAATGATAACACAATAACCTTTCTTTCACTCGTGGTTAGTGGTTGGGTGAAGCCATTTATTATCAAACA
>JAODKL010000135.1:12474731-12487712 GCA_026780765.1 Petrocephalus schoutedeni
GGAACGCTGTGACTGATCCGGACTAATCTGGAGCTCTGTATCTCTCTTCCAAGGTACACAGTAACAATACTGTGCCTGTACTGTGCCTATAGCTGTAGTGTTAATGTGCCTGTACTGTGCCTATAGCTGTTGTGTTAATGTACATGTACTGTGCCTATAGCTGTAGTGTTAATGTGCATGTACTGTGCCTATAGCTGTTGTGATAATGTACATGTACTGTGCCTATAGCTGTAGTGTTAATGTGCCTGTACTGTGCCTATAGCTGTAGTGTTAATGTGCATGTACTGTGCCTATAGCTGTTGTGTTAATGTACATGTACTGTGCCTATAGCTGTAGTGTTAATGTGCATGTACTGTGCCTATAGCTGTTGTGATAATGTACATGTACTGTGCCTATAGCTGTAGTGTTAATGTGCCTGTACTGTGCCTATAGCTGTAGTGTTAATGTGCATGTACTGTGCCTATAGCTGTAGTGTTAATGTGCATGTACTGTGCCTATAGCTGTTGTGTTGCCTATAGCTGTAGTGTCAATGTGCATGTACTGTGCCTATAGCTGTAGTGTTAATGTGCTTGTACTGTGCCTATAGCTGTAGTGTTAATGTGCATGTACTGTGCCTATAGCTCTAGTGTTAATGTACATGTACTGTGCCTATAGCTCTAGTGTTAATGTGCATGTACTGTGCCTATAGCTGTTGTGTTAATGTGCCTGTACTGTGCCTATAGCTGTTGTGTTAATGTGCCTGTACTGTGCCTATAGCTCTAGTGTTAATGTGCATGTACTGTGCCTATAGCTCTAGTGTTAATGTGCATGTACTGTGCCTATAGCTGTTGTGTTAATGTACATGTACTGTGCCTATAGCTCTAGTGTTAATGTGCATGTACTGTGCCTATAGCTGTTGTGTTAATGTGCCTGTACTGTGCCTATAGCTGTTGTGTTAATGTGCCTGTACTGTGCCTATAGCTCTAGTGTTAATGTGCATGTACTGTGCCTATAGCTCTAGTGTTAATGTGCATGTACTGTGCCTATAGCTGTTGTGTTAATGTGCATGTACTGTGCCTATAGCTGTTGTGTTAATGTGCATGTACTCTGCCTATAGCTGTAGTGTTAATGTGCATGTACTTTGCCTTTAGCTGTAGTGTTAATGTGCCTGTACTGTGCCTTTAGCTGTAGTGTTAATGTGCCTGTACTGTGTCTTTAGCTGTAATGTTAATAATAACAACAACAACAACAATAATAATAATAACAATAATAATAATAATAATAATAATAATAATAAATAACACATTGTATTTATATGCGCCTTTCTAGACACTCAAGGACACCGTATAGTGAATACAAAAGAATAATAAAACAACAAGGTGCCTGTACTGTGCCTTTAGCTGTAGTGTTAATGTGTCTGTACTGGGCCTTTAGCTGTGGGGTTAATGTGTCTGTACTGTGCCTTTAGCTGTAGTGTTAATGTGTCTGGACTGTGGCTTTAGCTGTAGTGTTAATGTGTCTGGACTGTGCTTTTAGCTGTAGTGTTTATGTGTCTGTACTTGTCATTAAGCTGTAATGTTAATGTGTCTGCACTGTGCCTTTAGCTGTAGTGTTAATGTGTCTGAATTGTGCCTTTAGCTGTAAAGTTAATCTGTCTGTACTGTGCATTTAGCTGTAATGTTAATTTATCTGTACTTTTCCGTTAGCTGTAGTGTTAATGTGTCTGGACTGTGCATTTAGCTGTAATATTAATGTGCCTGTACTGTGCATTTAGCTGTAATGTTAATATGTCTGTACTGTGGATTAAGCTATAATGATAAAATGAATATGTGTGTTTCTGACCTAACACTAAAATACTAATCTCTGTGACACATTCATCACTGCCACACAATGACAGATGTCACACGTGGACACTCATTACACACTGACCACTGTCACACATTGACACTCATTACACACTGACCACTCTTACACACTGACCACTGTCACACATTGACATTACACACTGCCTGCTGTTATACATTGATAATTCCGGTACAATGAGAGCTAATGTTTGTTATATACATACAAGTGAACATACAGCAGTAATATTACAAAGCCTGAGTAAAATGTCGAGTACATTAGGTCAAAACCCTAAGCTCATCAGCTGTAGCTGCTGACAGGCTCTCCTACAGAGTGATGCCTTTCCAGAAAATTCCAGGGTGCTGGGGGTGATGCAAGGTGATATTCTTAGGGAGCTCTTGGCCCTTCAGGCCTTGGTGGGGCTCCCAGCTGAGGAAGAGAGGGATGGAGGTTAGTTTAAGGCAGAAACCTTAAGTCACAGATTCACCCTCCGCTGTTTAACCAAACAGGAACTACACGAAGTGAACCACGCAGAACACAGTGGGCCACACCTGGTGGCATACTGTACAGATTCCAGCATAATATACTGATGTTTTGGTCTTACCTAATAAGTCATGGTGACTTGTGACCCTCAGTCGCAGAGAAACTGAGCATTTATGATGTTCGCCATGGTGCGGCATGCTGATTCACTCCGACGTCCTCTGGTGAGTTGAGTTCTTGGACCTGGAAGGCGGAGAGCAGCTTCCAGGAAGCTCGTGGCACGGCCATGCCGTGTCTATCTGGGGACCAGACGTCATCTCTGTGCCTTAACTGGCACTAAAACCATGTGTGTTTGACTTGGCCCGATGCTGAACGTGAATCGTAATAGAGTTTTCTGGTTTTCTGACCTGTCCGTGTTGTCAGCTTTTGGCAGGAACCTCGCACCAGAGTGAGTATGGTCATGTGGCTTATGGTCACGTGCCAGCTAAATGTCTGCCTTTATTTAGATCTCAGAATCTTCTTAGCTTATTTCTCTTGTCTTTTCCTTTTCTTGTGGATGACATTGATGCCTACTTAGAACCACATCTTTTGGGCTCATAGAGTAGTTTAGTCGTGCTTTGAACCCAAAGGCAGCCTCACACATCCTGCGTCAAATTACAGATGTTCCCTGCATCTAGAGTGTTGTTTTCCATGTGATGTATTTGGTTGCCTTGTAGCAAAGGATGAAGGGATCGTTTCCAGATGAATTTTTGTTACTTTGTGACGATTTTGTGGTTACAAAAAAAAATGTGTCAAACTGAAGGGAAAACGACTGGTTTAATAAAAGAGGGAAAAGACTGAATTTGAACATTTTTGAGGATGATTGAGGATGTTTGCTGAGGTTAAATGTTGATGCTTTTTGCCCTTGACTTGGGGGATCTGGGGGCAGGAGATCACATACCATCCTATGCCATGGTGACCACCCTTTGGAGGTGAGGGGAGAAGGTGTTGCATGCTATTGACACGAGAACCTCAAGGTGCACGTGTGTTATTTATGAAGGGCGATTTGGATGGAGTTTCAAAACTCCCCTCTCCTTACAGAGGAGGCTGGAGGCTGTTGGAAGAAGGATCCAGATGCTCAGGTTAGCAATAAAAAAAATCCCACAGACGCGCTAAAGGCTGATCTGGCAACTCAGCTTGCTGGCTAACTCACACGTTTTAGCTTTTAAACCTCTGACCTTTATCCAACTGAAGACCAACATCAGATGGTGTCCCAACGAGTGGCAGCAGAGCACAGGATTAACCCACTAACCAAATGCTGCCAGTTTAGACTCTGACAACTGAGCGAGATCACAGCTGGGGACCAGACCTTGACTTAGAAGGGGTAGGGAAACCAGAGGGCCATGGAGAAACCTGTAGGTCTTACAGGAATGACCAGACAGTGTTCCTGAGGTCGAGGAGAGACCATCTTGGAGGCTGGGCAGGCCATGTGTATTTCAGCTGTGACAGGCATGGGTTTAGGGCGGAAGTGGGTCAGCCACACGCTGTGGTTGTAGATGTTTTTACGACCCGGCTTTAAAGAAGATTGACAGTTGCAAAAAATATAATTACAAATCTCAGAAAAAGCAGGAAAGCATATTACTATAATAAGAGAATCAGAAGGTACATTGGGAGAGAAGATTGTGGGTTCTTTACGCTGGACCTTGAGTTGGACCTCAGAGAGATATCCCTCAGGTCCGAGCAGTAACATGGAGCATCTGATGATTTACTAGTAACTAAAGTCAAACAATGGGGGAGACGCATATGTCTTTTCTGCACACAGAGAAGGTCCAGGCAAATTCACTCTGAAATAGGCACTGGCTCTGAGTCAAAGCCTTCTGGGATGTTATCGCTCTCGGGAGGCTCTGCCCCACGTAGGAAGCAAATCAAGCTCTCGACACCTCAATCAAGAAGGAATAGCCGTGGGGGAGGAGATTCACAAATCATGGTTTTAATCCCAGCTACCTCAAGCAGCTATGGATCACATGGCTCATCTAGTCCTTGCTTGGCGTTTTGGCCCAGCAAGGTGTGACAGTGTGGAACAGGCAGAATGAACTCAAATCAGCAGCAGCCCCTGCCTAGCGCCCCCTGGTGGGCTGGGACTTTTCCTTCCTTTGTAAATCAGATTTGCTCAGGACAAGTGAGTCATTGGAGTCACGGTCAATTCTTTCCAGTGACTCACACAATATCCTCTTCAGAGGGTGAATGACATCATCACAGGTACCATGGAGACCCAGGGTTAAAAAGTTCTGGATAGCTTGCCTTGGTATTCACATTGGTACTCATATTAGTACTCAGATAAGAACAAAGAGCCGATTATCTGCCAGCACTTTCTTAGCCAACAGCTTGCGTTCGCAGCCAGTGGTATTATGGCTTGTTCCTTTATCCGAATCCGACCTCCTTACTTGAACCCATAAAATCTGACATCCACATATAAACATTCAATCCTTATGTTTTCCAAAAAAATATCCACATTTCAGGACCTGGAGTATATGTCTCAGAAGAGAAGATCCAGCCTATTTGTCCAAGACCCTCACAGAGGAGTATTCAAAAGGTATAGATGTAGATAGCATAGCATAACTTAACTACCTCCCACACAAATAGTTACCCTCTACTGGGACTATAATTAAAGAGCAAGGAGACCCCAACTCATCCTACTATTATCTGCAACCGCATACTTCCGGTAAAACCTGAACCAGGCCCCAAATGGAGGAAACAGCTACCTTGTGTTATCAGTCCCCTGCGGCTCAGCTTGTGGAACCCCATGCACAAATACTTCCCGTGTAACACGGCTTGGCCGCCCACCATCGTTCTTTCAGTGCCGCTCACAGGTCCGGCCAGCGGGGTGCTGTTTGCCTGTCCTTCACGGAACAAACGTTTCAGCTCCTTTTAATCACTGTGAGATGTAGCGCCGATGAGTGTGGAGGCAGCCTTGGTTGGGAATCCATCTGTTTGACACATGGGGACACCTTATCACACATCACATCGAAAGTCCCGCATTGGTTTGCCTTTCCTTGGTGCCTTAAATGCTGCAAAACACCAGTGTCTTTCTTCAAGCCTAGGGTTGAGAAGTTTATTTTTTTATTTAATAACCATTCAAGCGAAGTCTGATACTTGCATCAGTGCCACAGAATAAAACCCCTGCAAAAAAATTGAGCCAGCTCACTGGTTCTGAAAAAAACATCCCTCTGGTCTCATCTGGACACGTTACACATATACACTATGCAATCTGTAAAGTCGCATCTCGGATGCGGGAGATTAAATCGATGGGCAGGCCTGTTGTTTCATGCGGATTGTCAGCCCTAATCACATCCACCATCTACCAGGCCTTCAGTGTCTTCTGAAAGACCAACAGCCACGCTTCTAGCCATGATTTCCTGCCAATTTGGAGGCAGCAAAGGGCTGCATGGTAATGAAAGTGCCGCATGCAAACAACAATGCTGGCCTGTCATCTTTCAACAGTTGAAAAATGACACAAGGAACCAAATGTTGGACGGCTATGGCCTACAGGATCTTCCTATGCCGCCAGACGGGGGCCAAGCCTGAGAAACCAGGCCTGACTTAGAACCTAGGCAAATAGGAAATGTGCTCAGCCTTGGGCATTCGTTGCCCAGAGCTAGATATGTTTGTTGGCGTGCGTTTTTTGTAACTGTTTTCTTAAGCATGACTCTATTGTTCAGTAGATAGACTGACACAGACATTTAATGAAGAGAAGATCATGAACTGATCTTGTTACCTGTAGATTTCACACCTCAAACAGACGGAACCCCCTCCCATCCATTTTCCATGACTGCTTATCCTATTCAGGGTCACTGGGGGTCTGGAGCCTCTGGGATATGGCAGGGAAAAACCAAGGATGCTGCATCAGTCCATCTCAGGGCACGCAGTCACGCACCCTTCACTCACAGAGGCAGATCTATGGGTAATTTGGTAACTCCAATTAGCCTCAGAACATTTCTAGACTGCGAGGGAAAAACAGACTACCTAGAGGAAACCCCACGACATCACACCCATGGCTCCACACCCATGACCCACTTGTGGGCGGTGACAGTGCTCACCACAACACCACTGTGCCACCTCCACAGACTGAGCCTCAGAAAAAAAATGCTTTGCATACTCAGGAACCTTCCATCTTACCTGTCGGCTGATCACGCCATCATCCGTCCAAGAAAGCTTCCAGCAGATTACGGAACGGGCTAGAAATCCAGAAATCTCAGAGGAACTCACTTTGGACAATTAAGCTTTTGGCGCTGGAGTTAAATGTGAGAAGACAGGGAAAACGGTCTTCACTGGCAAGTCCCTGTATACCACTGAATCCTTTGGAGCCTTAAAGGATCCTGGCAAAGTTCTGCAATCAATTTATTCATGTTAAGAAACAGCGGGGTTGCCGTGGGATGGTTAAGGCTTCTGATTCATCTGTAAGAAATGTATTTGGCAAACGGCAGGCCCTATTGTGTTTATCCGCAGAACGGAGACACATCCCGCAGGCATGATGGCAGCACGAGACCAGATCTGGAATGTCTATCATTGACGTATGTCCCTGTGGGTCTTCTCAGGAACGCAAAGCCAGGCTTCCACCATGAAAGTCATCGCAACGGAAAGTATGGAGATACCAGGCAGATTTGGGGGCTTGGGTTCGGGTAAGGACATGGGGTAAGGGTAAACACCGATGACCTCCTCCTAACATTTCACCCAGCGGAGAGCAGGGAAACCGCACCTATTTATAGAGCTCTGGGAGCGAGGAGGTTTGCTAAGAAGTTAGGCTATGCCATGCTATGCAAATGATGGGTTTCCTTTCCATGGGACTGAAAATGTGCCATATAATTTATAGGCCTGTGGCATGGGAACATGTTTCTGGATTCGTGAAACCTGCTGCTAGCAAAACTCACCATCCGCCCAGCCGTGTGCTGCTGTTTAAGCGGGTCGGTGTGAAGTCAGAGTTCGGGCTCGGCTGGCATTCGGAAATCACAACGCGGAGAGGGCGCCCGGCCTCGGAGGAGCCGCGGAACCGCGACGGGAGAGTACGTCCAGGTGTGCGTCAGCACCACTCCTTCCACACAAGTCCACACATACTCCTCCACACGTCTCAAGTAGTTCAGAAGGAGTGGGAGCTCATAGAAAGCATCATTTATAAGCCGCAGGGGCGTGGAGGGCGAGGTTGCGGCAGAGTCCCTCACGGTGCCATGTCTATCTGAGAGATGAAGGCAGGAGAGGGGGAGAGGCTTCAGTGAAGTGCTGACTCTAACAAACAGTAACAGCTGTGATGTGCGATGCTTCTTGTAAATATAAATCACAGGGAAAGTGATACTTTTAAAAAGTCCCCTGAATTCTGCTCCCCGTCATGCGTTCTGGCAGACTGCGTCGCAATACTCAATCATTAGGACAACATGTCAACTGTTCCTGATGTTTCACCTGGAACTAAACAGACAAAAGGAAGTTACCGCTTCCAAGTGTGAGGGAAAGCCAGCAAGAAACACCCAGAATTGGTGCAAAGCCCGCCCTGTTCCTCCCTGTCCAATAAGCTTGTCCATGACCTTCTGATCTAAGCAGCCAATCAGAGCAGGGTACCAGGTGGTCTCTCTTTTTTCTCTTCGAAAGAGAGCAGCAGTCTGTACATTGTGTCATTCTGGGATATGTTTTAGTGTTTTGTGGCTCAAGGTTTAATTTATTCATTATTAGTGAAAGTGAAGCTGACTTTCTAAATCAATTAGGTAGCTGCTAACTAATAAACACTAACCACCAAGTTCAAATCTAGTACACAATTATAGATATGGGCATCAGGCTTCTATTGGTCACCAAAGATTCCACAGAACTGAGGAGATTTTTTAAAAACCTACCATAGCATAATAACATTAGACCTCATCTCCAACTGGCTACAACTATTTGGCTTTCAAACTGTTTTTTTTTCTGTAATTGATTCCCGCTGGAAATTCTGCCTTAGCCGAACCCAAATGATTCTCTAACCAAAAATGTCTGGCCCTATAAATTTCATGGAGTGTACAATTCCCAAAAAATATATAAAAATTTGTTCTGGATAAAAATGCTTGGCATGTAATCAACAATCATAAATAAAGGATTCACACAAAAGAGAGGGGGGGGGACCTATTAAAAAAAAACAACAGGAGAACATCTAATCTATGCCTGGAGCGGGACTCAGAGAAAGTGGAAGAAATAATTGTCTGAGACTGGATGAGTGGTCTAATGAGCAGGGGAGGAAGAGGGCCGCGAGCCGCCGCGGGCTGAAGAGGGCCACGAGCTGCTCCGGGGTGAAGAGGGCCACGAGCCCTGGTGGTCAGAAGAGGGCCGCGAGCTGCTCCGGGGAGGAGAGGGCCGCGAGCCGCCGTGGGCTGAAGAGGGTCACGAGCTGCTCCGGGGTGAAGAGGGCCGCAAGCCACCATGGGGTGAAGAGGGCCGCGAGCCGCCGCGGGCTGAAGAGGGCCGCAAGCCGCTCCGTGGTGAAGTGGCTGCCTGGATTAATGCTACAGGCAGACCACGGCACTTGTTCAGGGGACCAGCAGCCCAAAGGGCAGCTGTGTTTAGCTTCATGTCAAGCACTCTTTGTTGGACACAGAGAACACCCTGAACCTGATACTTTGAAGAACAGGCGGAAACATTTAACAGAAAGGGAGAGCGGAGATACTTTAGACCTTCCTCCTACCGCAAACTGAGTCCTTTAGTAGAACAGCAGTAATCCATTTACATTTTTATTTATTAAGCAGATGCTTTTATCCAAAGTAAAGCACATTTTTTGACAAAGCAGGGTCAGACAGTCTGTGGAGCAACTAGGGGTTAAGAGCCTTGCTAAGGGTCCGACGGTAAAATTACCCTACTGACTGCGGGATTTAAACCAGCAACCATCTGATCTAAAAAACACCACCAAAACCAGCTGAGCCACACACCACCCCAAGTCTAATGGACCAGCATCTACAGTAAATGACACCTGGACCCTGACAGCCAGGCAGCTGTAGTGATTACTGATAGTGATCTTGAATATTTCCTACCTTTTATCTGTTCTGAAGCTTTCAAACATGTGCTTAGTTGCACGCTTGGCTCTGAGCACAGCAGCCCGTTAGATCAGAGTCCCTGCAGGGCTCTTGACCGTCATCATCAGATGGATTACAGAGCTTCCATGACAGCATTCAGGCAGTTTATGAAGTGGAAAAAATGGAGAGGAGGCATCCACTGTGGTGCAAACATACAGTCTATAAATAAGCCCTCCTTGGGAGTTAAGAAATTAAATTTAACAGCTTGTCTGGGTCATCAACTCATACCCCATTTTTGGCGGAGGGAAATTAAACTGATTAAAAATGGAATAGCAGGATCTGTTAGAA
This sequence comes from Petrocephalus schoutedeni, assembly GCA_026780765.1. Taxonomy (NCBI): domain Eukaryota; kingdom Metazoa; phylum Chordata; class Actinopteri; order Osteoglossiformes; family Mormyridae; genus Petrocephalus; species Petrocephalus schoutedeni. The sequence goes on from JAODKL010000135.1 coordinate 12,484,382, forward strand.
GGCAGTCAGATCAGAATGTATCATAATTACAGTACAAAACCACAGTCAGAGCATACACATCCGTCTGCTTGCCTTAAATGAAAATGTGTGTCGTGTGAGTTTAACCCCTATCCCGTGTTTGGGGTCAATCTGACCCCAGAGCATCATTAAACAGTAAGCAAATTTCACATGGGGAAATTATCACGGGAAAAGGGTTAAAACAGACAGCTCAGACTCCGGGGTGTCCCAATGCCATCTACATGTCATTTTCATACCATCTACATGCTGTTTACACACCACTTTCAGGCCATATATACATCTCATACACACCTCCTGCACACCCACAACATGCAGAACATTTGCGTGGCTGTTTCAGAAGCGCATCCGCCTAGCCAACGTCCCACATCAAGCTTGCTGGAAGGATTGAAATGTGGCATGAAATGTCCACATCGCCATGCTCTACTGGAGAAACTGCGATTTGTCTTCTCCTGGGGGGGGGGACTCCCATCTGCATGTTCAGTCCTGGAACAGTCCGGAACCTTGTCTTTGCAGCGAAAGACAACATCTAGCCTGTAATCAGACTTTTCCTCCATAGACATTGTTCCTTCCATTGTGCCTGACCCAAACTGGAGCCACACTGATCCAAAATTGGCATTTTTGTTATAATTAGAGGGTCCTGGCTGGACCAGATCTCCATTGTCTAAATATAAGTCAACTAAATAAAGGCTAATGAAAATGTTGTATGTCTGCATGGACACTGCGGGCGGGCGTGGAGTCCTTTCGGGGGCCACTGTCTGTCCTTCGGTTTACTCCCACCCGCATCGTCAGCTGTACTTAGAGCCCCCAGCCATGCTTACGTGAGGGTCAGAAATGAAGGCTGGGCTGAAGGACAACTCTCCCAATGAGTCTGAGCGTGTAATTTCTCAGCAAAATAATGAAAGCTGTCTTAATGGAGTTTAACTGAGCAGGAATCTTCGTTTGTCAGAAGGAGGCAAGGGAGCGGTGGGGGGGGGGGGGGGTGATGATGCGTACTGACATTCTGGGAGCGAATCCAGGGTGTTTAAGCTTCCTTTCTGCTTAAGGGGGCTTTTTGAGGGAGGCACATTCCCATTTGATGTGTGTCTGCTCCGTACTGCACAGGGAGCTTTGCGAGGCCGTGACACCAGAGGGTCTCTGCCTTTGAACTGGAGGCAGCATCGGGGCGTGACAGCTATTAATTCCAGGCACTAATGCGATTACAATTTTTCCTCAATTTGCTTAAATGAATTTCTCAAGACACTGACTCCACAGCAAGAAAGCCATTGGCTGCAGAAGCGTTTAATTTCTTACTGTGCAAGCACTTATTACAATTAGTAAAGCATATTTTCACTAAGGACATTTATCATTGCATCGACACAACTAGTATTGTACAGATGCAATTCTCAATTAAAAAGACCCCGAGATGCTGGTCACAGCATATTGTCATTTTATCAGTCAGCAATATACATTTCTCTTTCATATCGGCACAGTCAGTGATTGTGTAAATCGTTGCATGCTAAATACAACCTACAAGCAGCAGTATATTCACTGGGGACCTTGATGGATTGACCAGCTTCTCCCTAAAGTTCTGCAGAAGACAAAAGAGTCCTACCATTCCACAGTTTTTTTTTTTTAATTGCTTTGGCACATTTCTTGAAACATATTTTTTTCAATTGCTAAGACACAGTCTGCATTACTGAAGGCACTTCCCCAAAAGTCATCGCATAGTCTACAATACCAACACACAGCTTGGCCAAACAGTTAATCCCTCCTCCAAAATGCACTACAGCCACCAAAACAGTTAATCCGAGCCTCAAAAAGAGACGAAAACAATGTCGTCATATTGTCTAAACATGCATTCTGCAATATTTATTGGAAGCATCATGGAGATGTAATTAAATCGTGGGGCCACAACCATTTTGATAACATTCACCTTACCTCAAAGGGAGAGTTTTAGTGTACTCCATTTATCCAGATTGTTTCTAATTTTGTTCAAGAGGGGTTCAAAGTTCAACTTCATTATTTCATCTAAGGTTTAACTTAATTTAACACCCAAGTACTTAATTCCGACTGGTAACCATCCATCTGTATGTGGATGAAAGCAGGTGGACATCGGCATTACTGACTCCAGTTAACCTTACGTCCCAACACACTGGTGTGACTGGTTAACATTCATTATAGGAGGTTAAGAACCAAATGGATCACAAACTAGTAACAAAATATTATCAGCATATAACCCCTAATATCTGGGTCCTTCCTAATCATGTTGTGTTTAAACATTTGAGAATTTGTGGGCACCTTCAGAGAAATATGTTTTAGCAATTGGGCCCGCTGTTCTTGCTCTTGTTAACAGCAGTCTCTCTTCAGGTCTGGTACCTGAAAGTTTTAGTCCAACCTCTGATTAAAAAAACCTGCTCTAGATCCCACAGTTCTCGATAACAATAGACCTATTTCCAAATTACCCTTTCTTTCTAAAGTCATTGGGAAGATTGTTTACAGTCAATTAATTGCTTTTTTGGAAAATTATAATATTTTAGAAGTTTTCCAGTCAAGTTTAAAAACTTTACACAGCACTGAATCAGCTCTTTTAAGAGTTTTTAATGAAATATTTTTAGCTACAGACTCCGGTGACTGCTGTCCTGGTCGTCTTAGACTTAACGGCTGCATTTGACACAGTGGATCATGCAATTTTACTTTCTCGTTTGGAGCAGTGGGTGGGCATCAGGGGCAGAGCACTAGAGCGGTTCTGATCCTACCTGGCACACCGAACTTTCGGTGTGTGTCTCGGTGGCACCGGGGTACCACAGGGCTCAGTTTTAGCCCCCTTTCTCCTTTCTCTCTATTTGCTCCCACTTGGTTCCATCCTTAGGAAGCATGGCATTTCCTTCCACTGCCACCCGGAGGATAGTCAGATCTATGTTCCTCTTAAAAAGAAGGATTCTTACTCTGTGAGACCATTACTCGGGTGTTTTGAAGAAATAAGGGCCTGGTTGACCCTCAATTTTCTACAATTTAATGAAAAAAGTACAGAGGTGATGGTTTTCGGAGCTTCCTCTGAGAACCCCTTTGTTGATCTGGGTTCTTTGTCCCAGTATGTGAAACCAGCCATCTCAAATCTAGGGGTCAAAGTGGATGCAGATTTTTAATTTGACAGTCAGATTAGAGCAGTTGTCAAATCAAGCTTCTCTCAACATAGAAATCTGGCCAAAATAAAATCAGATCTCCCTAGAGAGCACCTAGTCTAAATACTAGAACTTGTGGCCATAAGTGGAAGTTATCAGGAGAACATTTTAAAACAAATTTGAGGAAGCACTTCTTTACACAGCGTGTAGTT
>JAODKL010000135.1:12487812-12499585 GCA_026780765.1 Petrocephalus schoutedeni
GACTTGATTACTGTAATGCACTCTATGTGGGGGTTAGTGCTTCCTCCATTGCTCATCTTCAGCGGGTACAAAATGCTTCCGCACGTCTTCTAACTGGCACACAGAAGTATGAGCACATTTCCCCTGCTTTAGCCTCACTCCACTGGCTCCCTGTACATTTGAGGATTTTAAAATTCTGCTGTTTGCTTTTAAAGCGCTAAATGGTCTTGCCCACCCTACCTGTCTGTCCTGCTACACCCTTATACGCCCACCCTGCCTGTCTGTCCTGCTACACCCTTATACGCCCACCCTACCTGTCTGTCCTGCTACACCCTTATACGCCCACCCTACCTGTCTGTCCTGCTACACCCTTATACGCCCTTTTGTATTTTCCATTAAGTCTTTTAGTTATGCCTTGGAGCTATTCTATTTATTTTTTGTACAGCACTTTGGTCCAGTGTGGGTTGGTAAAGTGCTTTGTATGGTATGCATGGTATGGTATGGTATGGTATGTATGTTATGGTATGTATGGTATGGTATGTATGGTATGGTATGTATGGTATGGTATGGTATGTATGTTATGGTATGTATGGTATGGTATGGTATGGTATGGTATGTATGGTATGGTATGGTATGGTATGTATGGTATGGTATGGTATGGTATGGTATGGTATGGTATGTATGGTATGGTATGGTATGTATGGTATGGTATGGTATGGTATATATTGTATTAGACCCCCACAGCTTTGGGGGTCTTATACAATATTCTTATCCGCGTAGTAAAGCCAGGACCAAACCCAAAGGAGGAGAGTGTCGCATGTAAAAACCGCCACTCAACCCTGTCAAATGCCTTTTTGGCATCTAAAGTAACAGCACTGGAGGCTGATAAAGCTATCCACATCAGATGCAATGGTCTCTTTATGTTGTCTGTTGAGGACCGGCCCTTTAACAAACCCGACCTGATCTGTGTGAACTATGCTTAGTAATACTTGGTAATAAAGTTACTGTCAACACTGATAAGGCTTACTGGCCTAAAATGTGGTGACATCTTTTTTTTTAGGAATTGGTGATATTAGTACCTCATTGAATGTATCAAGCAAAGAACCACAATCGAATGCTTCCAAATACACTTTACCTAATATAGGGGACAATCCATCAATAAATGTCTTATAATATTCATTGGGAAAGCCATCAGCTCCCGGGGACTTCCCTGCTTTCATAGATAATACGGCATGTCTCACTGCTGCTTAAGTTGACGAGTTTGCCAGCCCTGCTTCATTAAAATTTGTCCTTAGCCTAAATATCCCCAGAATTAGAGTTTGCCAAATCCTTTTCAAATATACAAATTTCACTTTCCAGTTTTTGTATCAACTTTATCTTTTTTCATTTTTGATGCATGTGCAGTCAGCTTCCCTCTAATATGCGCTTCAGATGCCTCCAATACTGATGCTAATCTTTTTGTTCTCCCTATATTAATAAAAAAGAGTTCAAATCCTCCACCAACAATGTACGGAAGTGGCAGTGAGATGAAAAATGTATTCCCTCTCCCCCGGATTTATCAGTAGCCTAATATGAACTAAACCAATATCCTCAGTAAACACGAATAAAGCAGCCCTATGCCTTGGTATCGGTGAGACTTTATATATACCTTCGTCAAGAACAGGGTCTAATACCTGATAAATCTCCCCGTAAAATAATCTGTTCCTTTTTGTCACACAACAGATCACTTGCCCCATTAATAAATACAGGTTCCTCCCTACTGGGGGCATAAATGCTGCACATTACCGATAACTTGTACCCCTGTGCCCTCTGAATAGCTGAGTAAACAATAAATCACACAAGATTTTACCAGCCGCTGTACCGTCTTTCATCTTTAACTTGGATTTGAGCAGCGCAACATTGAACAGGTCCCAACGTCGATCACAACAAAATTTCAACTGAAAACTAACCCAACCGAAAAAAAAATAGTCCGGCAAGACATTCGTAACACAAACTTTTCCATCATTTCTCAAATGACAAAGAAAGAAAAAGGAAATGTGAAAAAAAAAAATACTAATTGGGTCTTTCGGGGACCGCTAGCTATCACTGGCCTTGCTGATTTGTTCTCCGCTGGCGTGGGAGTGGCAACCCAATTAACAATTTATCAACCTGCCCACTTCCAAGCCTTCCTTTGGCCCACAATCCTGACATTATTGCACGGGCTCATATTCTCAAGATCTTCATTATGATTCCAGAGATTTTCAAAGGTGTCCTCCACCTACACAAGTTAAGTTTAAGGGAGGGTTCTGGGGACCTTGCTAAGGTGCCGCCATTTTGCTAAGGTGAATTTTCTTGCTGGGCGGCGCCCATGAATTTTGAAGTGTTTAGTCATTGAATGCATTTCGTATGAAAGCAACGAGAAATGATTCACAGTTTAGCCACATAAACTGATGTTATGGCAGCTGTGTGAGTTTTGAGAAAGTGACTTCAGTATTGCAGAATGTACCTTAGTGATTGAAATAAACTGTACTATTTTCACAACTTTAAGAGCATTTCTCAAATCAATTCATGTATATAAATACGTCAGTGTCAGTACGTCAGTGTAAGTATGTCAGTGTAAGTATGTCAGTGTCAGTATGTCAGTGTAAGTATGTCAGTGTAAGTATGTCAGTGTCAGTATGTCAGTGTAAGTATGCTCCTGAGCTCCATAATTCTGAATGGCAGTTATTACCTACTTTCTCATTGTCAGTGAATGATCATTCTCCTTTAGCAAACTGATACTTATTTATGTCAGAGAGTCCAGTTACAATGTCATAAGGCTCTACATTACAGTATGTAACATTCGTTAGTAAGAGAAAGCACTTAAGATTTATGACACAGCACAAGAGCAAACTAAAAAGTCACAAAACACTGCATAACACAGAAACAGCACCATGGCAATAAGAGAAAAATAAAATTGCAACAAATATAAAGTCACAGAAAATTATGTCCAATAATGACATTTGTAAGGGGTCATTTGCATACGTGTACATTAGTGTGAAATTTGTGTGAGACAATGACTTACACAAATTACAATGAATTACACAAATTCTTATGCAAATGTTAATTGTCAATTGAGAAATGCGCCAAGGCAATCAAGAAAAATTGCAAGGTGTCTTCCTGAGTGTTGCTGCCGGAAAACAATGGAGCAAGCGACACGTGTCAGAGCGAGAGGGAGTGGCCTCTGAATGCGTGGAGGAGGGAGCGAGAGAAGCACAGAGGCTGTGGGAAAACGACCGAACGTATCAGATGAGCTCAGCGCCATCGCTGTCGACCATGTAGTAAATCATGACCTAAATATGTGGCTGAGGCTGGGCTGACCATGCAGCATCCATAAACCTGATCACGTCATACTGTTACAGATTTTTGTACTGTTGCACTCAGGGAATCATATTTGTGCCATTTCTGGGTTTTACCATTTCCCTACTCTGGTGGCTCGGGCCCATTATTTATAACAGAACTCCTCTGAGAGTCTCTCTGCCGTAGACAGGGTGCTGAAGAGACATGCTGTAACAGCGAAACAGCTCTACGGGGCTCCATTTCCAGAAATGATGAGGGGGTTAGGGAGCGAAGGCTGCTGCGTGGCAAGGTACAGCAATGTTAGAATATGTCAGTGTAATCTGAGGCCGCGCAGCATATAGTATGGATGCGATTTGAAATGTTTATTTCTGCGTGGTGTGTTACGCTATCTCAGTTTCGTGTGTAATTTGATCTAATTTGTTGATGTTTACATTCACATTTACATTTAGAGCATTTGGCAGACGGCCCTTAGCCAGAGTGACTTACATAAGGGCTTGGAGACTCCATTAGTGATGTTTGCTTTGCAGCGGGTGATGGAGCTGGAGGCGAATGACACCACATACACATTTATGTATGCATCTGAAGCAGGAATCAACCGGAAAAAAAGTCAGGCGAGCCACAATGGGTGGACAGCATGGTGGTAGCAGACCTGTGTGTGCCGCCATGTGGCCATCGAGCACGGTCCCACCATCGGACACGATGACACAGCTCGTCTTGGGGGGGGGGGGGGGGGTTTATGATTCCAGAGAGAGGTGGCCAGACCTCACATGCCATTATAGGTACTTATTCTAGACTATGTCAGTTTTCACTATTCCAGTCATGTTAGGGAATGGTTTGCGGCCCACCAGCACACGTCAATGGAGTTCTTACCACCATATTGAGCTTTCCTCAACCCAACTCAGGACTTCTTCTCAGCATGGAGGTGCATACAGTGATGCCCTGCATTGTAAATACAACACAGCCCTCATTTCAAACCCTATCAGCATGCAGTTTATTCCCTCTGTTTGGTCACGATGCTTCATCGACTGGTAATGTGTGTTTTTTTTTTCTTTTTACATTGTAAAAAAACTGATTTTGTTTCACGAGTTACATTTGAAAATATAACGAATTTGTGTTGCATATTTCTGTCTACTTTTTTCATTGACAACACTTTAAACGGTGTGTCTGGTTGTGATTCAAGTAGCTAGCATTTTTGGGGGTTTACGTAGTGCTGCTCTAGACTGCTTTCTTTATGGTGACAGTATTATCGCGATGACTTATTTTTGTGTGTTTTGGCCATTTTCGGTTCTTTTGCACTTGTGATAAAGCGTTGTGATAACTGCCTTTATTGACTTGGGAAATGTACTTACAGTCTTGAGAAGCATTAGCTTTTTGGAAAATGCATTGAAGGGGTTGGAGGGAAACAAAAAACTAACAGCCACGGCGGTTACAACAAATTAACACTAGTTAGGGCCGTACAGTCTTTTTTGAAGCTCGGAATTTTGCAACGTTTTCTGTCTTCGTCCCCCTACGGCTCTCGGGTGATCAAACAGGCCCACTCTCCAGCTGGTCTGTGTGACTGCCAGATGGGGCTGAGAGCACTTGGGTCTGAAGAGCCTCTGGGTCACCGAATCTGAGTCTGCCCGTGGCGGAATCATTCCAGCAGCTGGCTCTCTGGCCCAGCCACACTTTTAGCGGCAATTCTGAGAACCGCGGAAATGTCCCGCCGGCTTCACCGTGCGCCAGGGCTTGTCGGGGTTCTATGAGCCTGGATTGCTACTTAGATCTCCTGTTATTTTATTGATAACACAGATGCAATATGATATTAAACTCTGATTTATTGACGAATGTTGGCTCAACTGGATCGTCTTTGTGGTCGTTCGCTCAAGGCAGGAAACTGGAGTCTCTTTAACCGTCTACTTTAATTGCTTCGGCTAAAAGCCCATCCACACTTTGGATGGTCGCTTTAGGAACAACTGTAATGATTTAAAAATATGATGCCCTTTAAATGAAGTAGGTAACATTGAGCTTTTAACTGGGTCTTGATAATGAATCATTTACAACCACTCTGTCGTACCGGTAGTGTAATCTAGAGAAAATGTACTTCGGTTCCATATATTCAGAGGCTGTATGCAATTGGAAAATGCCAGCTTAAATCCCATGGTCAACCAGTGATTTCACTTCGGACCGCTACTTGCTGTAACTAGGTCCAAGTCCTGCGGATGGTTCTTCTTGACCCAGTCAGCGCTGATGAACTTTGGCAGATTAACTTGGCTTGTGTGTGTGGCTAAGACTTAACATCAGTTAGTCTGACCTGTGTATTCATCACACCTGACCGCAAGAGCAATCACAGAACACCACACTGGGTTGTTACTCAGTTGAAAAAACACAGAATCAGCAGATCTGAGAAAAAAAAATCAACTCTGATAGGTGTCACAAGCAAATTGCATGGTACTCGCCTAACGATAAAATGCTGTGTGTTGTGGGTGCTTAGTAAACGATACATCACTATGACTCCAAATGCTTTTATAGTTAATGAATTAGACTGTCTAGGGATCATCCATCTGCTTCTACCAACTATCTAGGGATCACCCATCAGCTTCAATCCACTGCCTCTGGATCATCTATCTGCTTATACCCACTATCTTGGGATCATCCATCAGATTCTGCCCTCTGCTTAGGGACCACCCAATGGCTTGCAGTCTGCTAGTTTGTCATGCTGGCCTCAGCTCATTACTGCCTAAGACTGATGGTCTTCACTGGAGTGTCAACAAAGTTTGTTGAAATGATCACATTGTGTACAGTACGCTATTCCAGATAATTCCGGAAGAAAGGAAAAAAGATTGTGAGTTACTTATAATTTGGAAAGTAGCAAAAAAAATCATCCAGTAAAAAGAACCAGTAATACTGATTCAAATAAAATATTTTGTAAGGCTTCAATCAGCAGTGATCCTTACCAGCACTGGTTGTTTAAATTCTGTTAAATGATTTCTATACATCAGTGTTGCTTCCAGCTTCCTAATGAATCGTTTTCTCTCAATCCACTTAATGCATTGCAAGTTTTTCTTCTTTAAAATCATCCCAAGAGACTGGAAGTTGTTTACATACATGCATGACTTCAGTCTGAAACCTTTCTCTCATTAAATTCAGATTGAATAGGGGAAATTGTATTATGCTTCTTGACAATATGTTGTCTAAAATAGGGTTCAAGTCAACAGAAGCAAAGACGATTAGACTGTTGTTTAAAGTTTCGCTGTTCCATCATCATCATCTTCAGGTAGAGGAATATAAACCAGACGGGCGCACTTAGCCACGTATCCGTAACCCAGAGATATTCATGATTTAGAGCCCAATGCGTGTCTGAAATCTCTGAGGGACCGCTTTGAATGACGTATTTGAGTTAGAGTCAAGGCTTAAGTCAGGTCTCTGCTTCTAATGTAATACATATTCCAAGAGCTTTCACCTCTTCTGAATTGCTTCCAGTGCAGTAACTAATGAGGGTTAATAGCGTCAGAACTGCAGTTACAGTACCATTTAAGCACAATGCCCAACACCATATGTTTACAACTATATTTGCCAATGCAAGCTGATTGGGAAAGATATAAGGGTAACAACACATTATGTACAGACCAAGGCTTGAAACCAATAATAAATTATAAAACAAAAAACATAACGAAGGCACTGAGTGAGTGCTGCGAGTACTGTTTACTTACTGCCCTACCCTTTTTGTTACTGTTTGTTTGTGCCAACAACTGAATAATACATAATATAAAATGTGATTTAAAAAAAATCAACATTAGCAATAACATCATGTAGAAATGCTAGTTTCTTTATCTGACTTCCTGTATATGGGTCTGTGCATGTCTTCTTCTGATTTTTTTTTTACAACATATGGAAACATTAAACAGAAACACGTGCATGTCCCCTTAAGTGCTTTGTTGTTTTTTAGACTACAAACACATTACTGCTTTTCTCAAAATTTGTGATCTAATTTGTTAAGCACTATGTGTAATGCCCTGCCTTCCTGCCCCTCTTGCTCTCTCCCCAGGGTGGCTAACGAGCCAAGCCTGTTGCTTGTTTTGTTTTGCCTCTCGTTTCAGCCCTCATGTGGCTCACACCTGCTGCCTCTTGTTTGCACCCTCGTCAACCTAAGAGTGCCTCCCAGTCCTGTGCTTCCCAATCTGGTCACTGACATCATTCTAGTGTGTGAGCTGCTGTATGCCCTGTTTACTAGTTTTGCTTTTTATTTTGACCCCATGTGGTCTGTTAGTTTGCCCTGGTCCTCTTACCATTTAAATCCCTTATTTTATTTGCCCTTATACCTGCTCCTGTCTCCTTCCTGTTTAACTTGTGACACTTGTCTTTTTTGAGAATTCTTCATAAACTGGCAAAATAGTGAGTTCAGCAATTTTTTAAAAATAAAATCAGCATCAGTGATCTATTCGGTTGGCCTGGTCTTTCGCTGTATTTATTCCTGAGCCACGGCTGTGTGTCTGTATTATTAAAGGCTGGTTAAAATCCACAGAAGTGGGGCTGTGCAGTCAAATACATTGACAGGAAAATGTATACTTTCATTTAATGTGCCTATTGATTTTTTTTTATGTAACACTATACTATATTGCAAAAAGCATTGGGATCCCTCTCCAAATCATTGAATTCAGGTGTTCCAATAACTTCCATGGCCACAGGTGTATAAAATCAAATGAAATTTCCTTGCTAATAAATATTCCACGATCAACTGTTAGTGGTATTTTAACAAAGGGAAAGTTGGGAACAACAGCAACTCAGCCATGAAGTGAAGTCACTGAGGGGACAGCGCACGCTGAGGTGCGCAGTGTGCAGAAGTCGCCGACTTTCTGCAGAGTCAATAACTACAGACCTCCAAACTTCACGTGGCCTTCAGATTAGCTCAAGAACAGTGCGTAGAGAGCTTCATGGAATGGGCTTCCATGGCCGAGCAGCTGCATCCAAGCCTTACGTCACCAAGTGCAATGCAAAGTGTCGGATGCAGTGGTGTGAAGCACACCGCCACTGGACTCTGGAGCAGCCGAGTCGTGTCCTCTGGCATGACGAATCACGCTTCTCTGTCTGGCAATCCGATGGACGAGTCTGGGTTTGGCAATTGCCAGGAGAATGGTACTTGCCTGACTGCATTGTGCCAAGAGTGCCGAGTTTGGTGCAGGGGGGATTATGGCGTAAAAGGGCAATTTTACTCAGGCTAGGCAGCTGTTTTAGATGGTTCCCAGCTCCTCTCTGAGCAGCAAGGTAGTTGCTTGCCACTAGTGGAGGAGGACGATAGGGGACAGGCTGCATTGTGCCATGGCTGACATGAGGACCAGCAGTCCAGGATGACAGAACAGACGCACTATTACAGATGGGCATTATTTTGCTACCAGGTACAGTTGGTACACCTGACATCACTGAGGGCAGAGGTGGCCCTTCTCAAACAGGATGTCGTTCATATACAAACAATCACTTGGGTAACCGTCTCTAAAGTGACCTCCGTCCAGCGAAGCATTTTCCTAGTAACTGCTGGTGCCCCTAGCAACCACTCATCAGTCCATCTACCAACTCGGAAGCAAACAGATAATTCAGGGAATGGACATTGCTAAATCAGGTCTGCGTGTCCCCCACTGACACCGTCTTCCTCCTAAGTGCCTAGTGTTTGTGCTGCGGTGGCCAGCGACATTACCGCCGTTCCTGGTAAGGCGGCGTGCACATGCACGTCACTCGGGCTGGCAGCTTCTGCATGCGTGTGTGTATAAACAACAAGTTGGTGGGGTGTCTTCTGCCACCGACTGTTGTCTATGCGTCCAGGAACAATATAGGGACAAAAGTATTGGGACAAATGGCCAACACACCTACAGGAAGTTTTACGACATCTCATTCTAAACCCATAGGCATCAACATGAAGCTGGTCCCCCTTTGCAGCTATAACAGCTGCCACTCTTATGGGAAGGCTTTCCACAAGACTTTGGAGTATGTCTGTGGGAATTTTTTACCCATTCACCCAGAAGAACGTTATGAGGTTGGACATGAAGGCCTGGCACGCGATTTCCATTCTAGTTCATCTCAAAGGTGCACTGGGGCACAGTCATGCTGGATCAGCTATCCCCAAACTGTTCCCAAGTTGGAAGCATAGAATTGTTCAAAATGACTTGGTATGCAGCAGCATTAAGAGCTCCCTGAAAAATAACCCCATCTCTCCACTACTTTACAGTTGGCACAATTGTAGGGCCAGTTGTGGGCAGTGGTGGCACAATGGTTAGGGACATGACTGGTTAATCAAAAGGTTGTTGGTTTGACTCCCTGCCCTGTGTTAACTGCAGAGGACACATTTCATTGCTGTGCACTGTATGCTGCGGTGTGACAATTAATCACTTTCACAATGCAGCCAGGCAGGTAACATTCTCCTGGCACCCACCAAACTCAGACTTGTCCATCAGACAGAGAAGCATGATTCATCACCCCACAGAACATGTTTCCAGAGTCCAGTGGCAGTGTGCTTAACACACTCCATCTGACACTGCATTGCACTTGGTGATGTGAGGCTTGCAAGCTTCTCCTCAGCCATGGAAGACCATTCCATGAAGATCCCAGCGCACAGTTTTTCTGCCGTGGTTAATGCCAGAGGAAATTTGGAGCTCTCCGCTTATGGAGTCAACAGAGTGTTGGCGACTTTTACACACTATGCGTCCCAGCACTCGGCAACCCCGCTCTGTTACTTCATGTGGTCTACCACTTCATGGCTTAGTTCCTCTTGTCCCTAAGCACTTCCACTTTGGAATAACACCACTTACAGTTGACAGTGGAATATCTAGCAAGGAAGAAATTTCACAAGCTGACTTATTGCAAAGGTGGCATCCTATGACAGTGCCACACTTGAATTCAATGAGCTTTTCAGAATGACCCATTCTTTCGCAGATGTTTGTAGACCTGACTACATGGCTTGGTGCCTGATTTTGCACGCCAATCTGAATGAGGCACCTGAATTCAGAGGCGTATCAGAGAGGTATATCCCAAGACTTCCATCCATATAGTGTACCTCGAGTCTCAGCAGTGTTTGCATATGTTTCTTTCCCTGCCATCCAATAATAAGGGTCCAAAGTGGAATGTCTGCCAGAAACCAAAACAACCACCATGAGGTCATGTCCAAGTCCACCAATCAGCATTCAGCAGGAGACAGGAATTGCAAAGCAAACACTTCAAAGCCACGTTCCTTTGTAGCAAGAAAAAGAACCTCTAACTGCTTATCCTGGTCAGGGTCACAGAGAAGAACATCCAAGGAACCACAGGGTACAGACTGGGGGACACCATAGAGGGCATGGCAGTGCATATGTGCCATCATAGCCCACAGGCGAATTAGGGCGCTTTGCCACCACACCAGGTACTGTACTTTTGTACTGATTTTGAAAAAATGGCTATAGCATATTATAGGGTTGGACGATGTGTGATATTAATACCAACATCGCATGTTATGCACATGCAGTTCTTACATCGCTAGTCAGCTAGAGCAGTGTTTCCCAACCCAGTCCTCGGGGAACACCGGACAGTCCACGCTTTCGCTTCCTCTCAGCTCCCAGCACACCTGTGCCAGGTATTCGGTGTTCCCGACTGCCCGGTGTTCCCCGAGGACTGGGTTGGGAAACACTGAGCTAGAAATTTTTTTTTCTAACTTTCACTTCTGTACGGACATCACAGTGCAGTTTAAGCTTTCCTAAAACAGTTGTACTTCATAGGAAAAAAAAATTGCAAAGTTTTGCAATTTTATGGATTATTCTTTAAAGATATTCCAGTATATGTTTAAAAATCAGTTTACTGCCTCTGCTTCTGTGTGAGCGCTGCGGGCGCTCTCCAAGACAATCATATTCAATTTCACCCTTGCTCTTTAAATCACTCCTAGATGGGTTTGTGAGAAACTTTTTTGCTTTTTAAATAACCCAATATTTATTAAAACCAATCACATAGTGGTATTTGAGCATTTTCTAAAAGTGGAGCCAGATAGCCTGGCCTCTTTTGGGCCAGTCTTGGTCCTTCCGGGACCTGCCTCGGGGTGAGGGGAGGACATCTTCGAAAGGAATGGGCATCATCCCCTTAAGTGTTTTATATATAGTGGGTAATGACACAGTGCAAGACTGATGTATAGTATTATACCATTTGTGTCAGAGGTCATGTGGGCTGCCTCGCCCTGGGTGGGGTTCACTCCACACTGCAGTCAGGGCCCAGTTACTCTGACCAAAATGAAAAGCACTATTTTATCTTTATATTTTGTCAGTGGTTTGAGGTCAGGAAGCCTAAATGCAGAGGACTTTAGAACATTCAGGAGGTCAGGAGATGCTCAGAGATGATCAGCACTGTCTCAATCGTCTCATGTTCTGTTTGATCTTAGAGGAGGTCAGGAGATGCTCAGGAATGATCAGCACTGTCTCAATCATCTCATGTTCTGTTTGACCTTAGAGGAGGTCAGGAGATACTCAGGGATGATCAGCACTGTCTC
>JAODKL010000135.1:12524400-12539505 GCA_026780765.1 Petrocephalus schoutedeni
CAGCCTCGAGACTTGCCCGGGGGGGGGGGGGTCGGGGGTGCCAACCAAGATACAGGTACCGTGGAAAGCATAGCTTTGAGTGGCAATGCCAGTCGTCCCAAGACACCCGCACTACTCTGGGCTATGGTGTGGTGATGGGCTTGGTTGCCATCGTCACACCTCCCCCCCCCCCGCCCCCAACTTTTACCCACCAGGAAACCACACCCCACCCCCAAGAAGCAACCAGAACATTGGTACCCACCTAACGTCCCAAAATGCATCCAGCTAAGGCGCCTCAGACTGAGCGTCACCCACCTGTGTTCCCCAAGCCACCAACGTGACATCACTTCCTTCCTCGAGGACCTCGGCCTGGGACAGTGGGACCAGGTAGGGCTCCGTGGGGACCTGCTCCACTGCAGAGGGAGCAGAGACTGAGCAGAGAAGACCAGCACCAAACGATCAGAAGATCAAGCCTAAAAATCACACACAGACACAGACACACACACACACACACACAGCAGCAGCAGCAGCACCGGTTTCAAAGGACCGAAGATGCAGGCTTCTGCGGAAGATCAAGCCTCCTCATCGATTTGAAAGGAACCCCAGAAGCAGAACCAGTCCAACAGGAAGCCATTGATGCAGAAGGCCTGTCCACCCAAAATGTCGAGGAGTACGACTAGCCAGCACAAAAGCCAGTGGGTTAGGGCCCACTTTAGGGTTAGGGCCCACTTTAATCACTTTAATTTCTGTTACATACCACCTGACGCAGACATTAACTTGACTCAGGTGCGACAGACCGAAGTCCTACAAAACCAGAGGAATGGCGCGCATTGACGGGAGGGGGCTCCCCTCACTGGGCAATGAGACCGATTTTCCAATACTGACCGACTGCAGCCGTAAATCCTAAGCGGGAGGGGAGGCGGGGCGATGTCACGGCTTGTGGAAGTTCAGCGCGTGAGTCAAGATAGCATGAGGACAAGCAGTATGACGTGTGAAGGGGCATGCCCCCCCCCCCCACTCCCCCAGAGGAGCCGCTGCGTATGATTAACGCCAGTATCCGTGGCGACTGGCAAACCACACCGGTACGAGGCATATGGTCGGTGTACTTTCCTCTGGCAATGCGAGCTTTGCAGGAAGACAGTAAAATGGTCAGGACAGACCTGCAATTCGGAGCTGGAAGCGAAGAGATCGGGGGAGGGGGGGGGGGATCCTGGCCAGTGGGAACGTGGGCGACGAGGCTGTAATTACTGCTATCTGGCCCGAGAGAGGCCGCAAAAGCAGAGCTTCGCACTCACAATGGAAAAGAAAAAAAAAACACACACACACACACACACACCAAAGAAAACCGAGACTCACATCTGTCCGACACGAGGACAGGGCACTGGGGCTCGAGCACCGGCGACCCCGGGCCCCGAGTACGTGTCATCCGGAGAGCCGGTAGAAAGGCACAGAGGTGAAGGACACACCAAATCCCAGATAAAAGACGCCAGGGCCCGCCAAGCTCGGTCTTGACGCCGGTCACGGTCACATGGTCTATCCACCGAATGACAATGACGAACCCCCACAAGGGAAGGCAAAGGACGGCTCCAGCCAGCGAAAGTCCAGAAGTAGAGGAGAGCGTTTGATAATACCGCAGGTACTATCGAAAGCCCCCCAGAGCTCCGCGAGACGCCCCCCCCCCCACTGTGCTAAACACTCATACCAAGCGGTACAGCAGTCATAGCAGATGATATAACTGCCGTTTCTCCTGCCATCTGGGTCCCCAAACTCGATTCCCAGGCACGCTTTCTCCATCAATCCCTCCCTTCCTTTTACTGCGGGACAGTGATAAACCACAACAGACATTTTATTGCCCCTAGTAACACCACGGCACATTCCGCTGGCCTTTTGGGTTCACCACCATCTTATTACAGACCTGTCCAGGGGACATCGAGTGCCTAGGTCAGATTTCTAAAAGGACTTTTCCCAAAAACAAGCATTAATTTCTGCATATTTTCCACGGTCAGGCCAAGTTGTTCCAGATCCCTGTGGTACACACCATGATATCACGAGGGACTTGTATGGCACGCCGGTCAGGAAAACACCACTTGGGGGCCGTATAAGACCGTTCTCTGACGTTTGAAACGTCTCTTAAACGCGGGCCTGCCGGTCGCTCGCGGCTGTGAACGGGGAGCGCGGCAATTATCCGCGGGAATCCCCCATTCCCGTTACCCCTCCAGCATCGGCGAGCAGGAAGCAGGCGTCAGGAGACACGCTCTCCACTTCCTTGCCGCCAGCCCCCCCTCCCCCCGGCCCAGGGGGGCTCCGGCAGGAAGCTCACTGTTCTCACAGACCAACCCGAGTAGCAGCAGCAGCTAACGACGGGGCAGAGAATCGGGAGGCTGCTGGAAGACAGGCAGGGAGACGGAAAAAGAAAACACAACTTTCACTTTAATGACACTGCTATGCGGGGGGGTGGACGGGATTCAAGCTAGACAAGCAAAGGGAAACCAACAGCCCCCTCCGAGGACTCAACTGGGTGTAGGATGGGGCCACACTCCTATATGGGCAAGGCTGGGGGTGGGGTGGGGGAGAACCCCCTAGACCCCCACCGCACGGGCATGCTGGGAGCACCCAGGGCCCGAAGTGAGGCCAGTCTCAACTCCGCCACAAGACGGTGCCAATAATCGACTGATTAATGAATATTTACAGAGAAGTAGAACTGCAGCCAATCACAGGGCCAGGCTATATGCTGCATGCCGCTCCAGGTCCTCAAGCCCAACGCTGCCTGGTTCTCCTTTAGTGAGAGTAAAGGAGGTCGGCAAAAAGCTGCCCTTATGACAGGCCACTGCGGCACCCGCTGAAACCACCGGCCCCCATTACAGCACGCACACACACGCGCGCACACACACATACACACACACACACACACACACACACAGTCAGCTGCTACCATCACTGGAAAAACTAAATATATACTTCAGTTTGTTATGACTCTGCCGTCGATAGACCACAGCTGGATGGATTCCGGCCACAAGCACCCTGCCCCCCGCATACGCCATCCACAGAGCAGCTCCCCCCCCTCCCGCGTGACGGCTGACTGACGGAGGCGTCACCAAGAGTAACAAAGCCGCTGGCGTCCTCCCCAGCAGCACTGACGGAGGCGTCACCAGGGGTAACAAAGCCGCTGGCGTCCTCCCCAGCAGCACTGACGGAGGCGTCACCAGGGGTAACAGAGACCGTCAGAGAGACAGTGGCGAGCTCCTTCAGAGCGACCTGGCCTCCCCTTGCCACACAGGCTGACTGCCTACTACGCCTGAGCACCGCCCCACGGTGGCACACACAAACCCACGCGGCTACAGGCAGGATGCTAACCTGCATAAGGTAAGGGTCTGGGCTGTGCCAAGCGGCAGTGAAACGGCGAAACACCTCTGCCCCGAAATGCCATCCCTAGGAAGGGCTTTGCCAGGGAGCAACGGCCGTATCACCTTAAAGAGGGGCGGGAGGGCACAACTGTCCACCTTCAAAATAAGGGGTCATCTTCAAACAAAATCGGCTACTTTCCTGGAAATCCACGGGCGGATAAAGGCAGACTACAAATACCACAGAGGAGGCTGTATAGGGCATTAGATGTACCTGCAGCCCCTGGAGCAAAGGGCGGGTTGGGGAGGGGGGGGGGGGTGCCAGAATGGCCCAGTCTCACCCAGATAGGCAAAGGGGTAGCCAGCCGAACAGGGACTAGTGAGCAGAAGAGGAGCCGGTGTAGGCCAGCCTCAGCCTCACGCACATGGGCACGCACCTGCAGCTCTATACAGAATCTTGGGCTCGAAGAATATGCAGGGGTTCTTGTCAGCGATGCAGGAGAGGAGTAGACCCTTGGCCTGGATTGGACTCCTGGGAATCACCACCTGCACGGCATGTACACCCGGGAGAGATCACACTGCGGTTAACACTGGCAGAGTGTTAATCTTCAGGCCGGTGTGCATATTCATTGCTGGATATTAGGGGCAACTGGAGCATTCCAAGTGCATCGTATTGAGGAGGGGTGGCACACGTGTGGCACCGACAGCCGTTTCCTGCACCTTGATGCCCGGGCAGTGGGCAAAGAAGGCCTCGGGGCTCTGGGAGTGGTAGAGCGAGCCGTGGCCCACGCAGCCCCAGGGAGCCCGGATCGTCAGGTTCCCGCAGTCGAACATGTTCCCCGAACGGTAGCGGTACTTGGCTGCTTCGTTCACAATCTGGAAACACGTGAAAGAGAAAAAGCCGGACAGATATGGTATGAACCAAAGGGGCTGAAGGGTTCAGCTTCTCCAAAGCAGCTGCATCATGCAGGACCAGGGTAAGGAAAGAGCTGGGGACATACTTCTCCGAAGGTGTTAAATCTGAATTCTTATTCTGGTTTTCACACTAAGTGAGCAGAAATGCGTCTGATTGCATACGGGAGAAATAAACCGCGAAAACTCGAAATGAATACCTGCATGGAGGGAGAGCGACAGAGACATTAACAAATACCTGCATGGAGGGAGAGCGACAGAGACATTAACAAATACCTGCATGGAGGGAGAGCGACACAGACATTAACAAATACCTGCATGGAGGGAGAGCGACACAGACATTAACAAATACCTGCATGGAGGGAGAGCGACACAGACATTAACAAACAGTGAAATTTAAACCTAAAGGGTTTAAACTGATTGGACAATGAGACACCAGTCTAATTGAAGCCTTCCTCCTATGTCACGCACAGTGGTCACAGATAATGATTAAAAGGAGCCCCATGAACTGCGGATGATGCAAGCAGCTTCGAGTCTCACCTGGTCAAATGCTGGGAAGATGTAGTCGGCGAACTGGATCTCCGCGATGGCGGTGGCACCAGCCACGGCCACACCGATCCCAAATCCCACAATGCCTTGCTCACACAGGGGGGTGTTAAAGACCCGGTCTTTGCCTGAAGACAGACAGATAGACAATCAGACACGATAAGGTAACAGGGATGGAGACGGCATGGGATGCTGGGGACAGTAAGGAACTGGGGCTGCTGGGTAACTCCAGCCCGGCCTATGCGTTGACACCGCTGCTGTGAATTGCTGGGACCGTGAGACAGATACGGACCCAGAAGCTCTGCAGAGGATCCACATTCTCCATTAAGCCATAAAGCTGCTAGGGCCGGATGCTGGGACCAGTTAGAGCTCTGGCGTCAAAATTCCAAAAGGCATTTCTCACAATGAGCCATCGCAGAGAGCCTGGAATATAAGGTGGAATTTTCCAGTTACTCTACCCCACACAAACGGAGCGCCTCCTGCTGGATTTCTGCAACACTGCACCTCACAACCCCCCCCCCCCCCAACAGAAGCACAGGAATTATGACAATATATACAGGTGAGCAGCTAATGATGGATTAAACACAGATTAAACTAAACGTCCCTCTGGGCGGCGAGGGATGGCGGGTTTCCCGCGTCATCCGCTCCCAGGCTGATCGAAATCGAGCCAGAACAAAGCCAGGTGCTTCATATAGGATCTCATATATATGGAAATGCGGCGGCTGCCAGCCGATGTCAAAGGGGAGGAGGTGAGCCGCTCG
This sequence comes from Petrocephalus schoutedeni, assembly GCA_026780765.1. NCBI lineage: Eukaryota > Metazoa > Chordata > Actinopteri > Osteoglossiformes > Mormyridae > Petrocephalus > Petrocephalus schoutedeni. The sequence continues at coordinate 12,529,940 of JAODKL010000135.1, forward strand.
AGGCTGCGGGGTGTGTGTGTCACCACCAGGGGGCACCCCCAGAGCCCACGGGATTCATCAGCCAGTGACGGCTTTCAAAGTGAACCAAAATCAATGTGCCGCGGGAACTGAGCAGTCCAGTGGCGTGGCGTCAGCAGTGACACCCCCGGGGGGGGGGGGGGGGGGGGGGGGGGGGGGGGGGGGGGGGGGCGAGCAGGAAGGAGCAGTAGAAAAAAAGGCCTTTGTCGTCAGTCACAAACGGCACAAGGCCAAAGTGCCCGTTCTGTCCAAAGCGGCATCCAATCAGGGTTTAAAAAAGACCTTTGCATGATAGAGAAAAGATCTAATATAGCAGTACTAGCTAGGTTAATCATATAAACAGTGCACCAGTAATGATTATAATCATCATCTGGCTTGACTAACCTGCAGCTTAATCCAGTATATCTGGAATAAATAAATAAATAAAATGTAAATTGTTCGAGTGATGTACAGTTTTGAGAGCATCCAGTCACAGGTCACTGAAGCAACCGGGGATTGAAAAGGAAGAAAAAATAAATAAAATTACTCTATTAACCCAGGGACTTGAACTGGTGACCTTTCTATCACAGACACAGTGCCCAAATCTGCTGAGCCACACACCACCACCTAGTCACTGACAGGCACACGAGAGCAAAGAGGCGACAAAATGAATTCTCCTAAGTACAATTGGGGAGTCTTCTTTAAAAAAAAGGAGCGGAGTAAGCCACCAGGAAGGAACGCGGAATCCGTCAGCCTAAGCCGGCGGGGGCCTTGGATAGGTACCCGTGTGCTCATTGCAAAGCAGCATCCATTCTGCAAACAGACATCAACTTGACACAGTGGGCCATGCCTCAGTACACCACGTACATCAGTATCATGCACAGTCTGCGGGCACATTTCCCCAGCACATTTTAAACTGCCGTCATCAAAACTGCAATTCCATCGAGATCACAAAAAAGTCAACGCAGCCCCAAAACAATCTGCCAGCTTCAGTCCCATGAATGTCATCCACTTGTAAAATTAGCTGCTTTGCTGCCACCTAGTGGTATGACACTGAGCTACAGACTGCTGGGCTGCAGTACCAGCCAGGCTCTAACAGTTGGTGGGGTTTAGGCCATTGAACATGGCTTAAAAAAAAAAACAATGATTACGAAACTATGGGACACCTGACTGTTCCACGCAGGAGAGGATCAGACACCTAGCTTAACAACAGTACTCAGGAGAGTGATTTGTAGGACGGTGGACAGAAAAACAACCTACCGTACTTGTCTCGGAGGCCCACGGTGCAGCGAAACACCCCACCAAATGCCACATCCTCCCCAAAGATGACTAGAAGACAAAAAGTAGGCAGTGATGTCACTTCCTGGCAAATACAGGTGTTTAAAAATAACAAGACATTAATAAATGAACAGAGAAGCATCAGCAGGCGTGGATGCTAATGAGTACGAAAATGAATCAGCAAAAAGCTCAGCTGTAACTGCTTTACCAGATTTACTTTCTGCTAATGCTTTTTCCATTGACATGTAACCAACGATACAATCTGGGAGGAGGAGTGCTTGCAATAAGGTATCAAGTCATTCAAGGATTTCTCCTTAAATACGTCTTACCTCCAACGGAGTCTAGCTAGTGAGTGACACTTGGGTGGTGCTACGGCAAGTGAAAAGAGTCAAAATACAAAAACACGGGACAGAAGACAAGGCGTCATGAAGGGCTGTCCCAGACTCACGGAGTGAAAGTCCGGTCCGGGCTACCATGAAGGGCAACAGGACCGACCGTCAGAGGACATGGGGGGAATCATTTCTAGAGCAAATCTGACCTTTTATTAAACCATTCACTTTGAATCCTTTACTAAAGAGTGGGACATTAAGAAGAAAAAGGCTATCAATGGAAGAGGCCTAGACGACAGGAGGTGTGTGCAAACGACATGCATTTAACTCAGAATTCTTCACATTAGAGGACAGGATGAGGCCAGAGGGGAAAGGAGGACAACAGGCACGTCCCGCCCGCTCCTCCCGTTCGCCCAGATGTCAGTAGTGTTTATAAACATTTATAATTACAATTTTGAAGATGAAAGCACACAAACACGCGCGGCGATCATGACAAAATTGCTTTAAATAACACTGCCACGTTACGATTCATTTAGTCCGTTTCTTCCGTTCTGAAAAGCCGAAATTGTCCTGCGTGTAAACGGTAAACAAACAAAGCAGTCTGCGTTGGAACAAACAGCCTGAGTGAAAATAAACACAGCTTGGACTGCAAGGCTGAAATCCATGTGTGTACGTTATATGTCATTTGGTCAAATACACAAAGAGACGGTGTCCATCCAGGCCAGGGCGCGTGTTGGAATGCTACCCCGCCAGCAGAATTGCAGGGGTTTGGCCTTGCAAAGGAAGGGGAGGAGGGGAGCAAACAGCCCAGTAAAAGGCCAGATGGATAAGGAGGTACAAATATGCCGATAGATTCTGCGAGGTTCTCTTCTCATTCGCGACTCCAGCGTAAGCCGCCCATCCTCTCTACCAGGATGAGGCTGGACGCGAGGCTGGTACTCACCAGAGGCGATCCTAGGGTCTGTTGGGGCCCCAAGCAAAAACTTCACTGGGGGCCCCCCCTCTAACCAGTTTTTGTCATCATAACCGATAATAATGCACACGATTTGCAGGTTAATAAATTCTCTGATAAAGTTCAATGGAATGAACGTTCAAAACGTAATTGCCACTACCGTAGTTTAAAGTGTCAGCTCTCGTTCGCCATCTAGTGGCTTGGGGGCCCCAAGCAGCTGCCTGCCCTGCCTGCTGACAAGATGCGCCTCTGGTGCTCACACAGTGCCCGCCAGGATCCGACCATGTCACAAGGTGCTAATCCCATACCTGCTGTGGGGTCGCTGGAGAGGGTGTTGTCCAGGGCACTGGTCACCGACTGGAACAGGTTCATCTTCTGTGTCGGGCCTGTTCGGACACATAGCACCGGCATTTCAACAGAGGCACCTAAACGCTCATTGCAAGGACCGACAAACGGGTGAATACAACCTACTGTTCATTACCATCCATCTACAAGAAAGCATTCATCTGAAACTACTGGGAAGTAAAAATGTTTAGTACGCCACCTAAACACACCACCTAAAAAGGTGGCTTCCATGGTTATATGGTAGAGAAACCACATCCTCATTAGGACTTTGTAGTTATTAACTGAGGAAACTGCCCACCTATATTCACCTCCTTGGATAAAAACCGAAAGCCTCTCCTGAGCACGGCATCAAGCTGCATTTCCGCCACACGGCGCCGCTGTTGCGCAGCTCCGCGGCACGACTAAGTCCGTGCAGAGCGACTGCTGCAGGTAACGTGGAACACAGTCGCTCCGAGTGTCCGGACGCATTTCCATTAACAGCTTTTTGGGGAACATGTCAAAGAGACATGCTACGGATCCGCAACAGTCATTATAACGGCGCGACATCGCCTCGGTGGGTCCCATGCCCCTGGCCAGTCCATCCATTATCTTGAAGATACCTAAGTACTCCAGAGCATAAGAGGGACGGCTGTCAAAAGCGTGGTTTGAGATGGAGGGTCACCCCCTTGCAGATGGAGTACTGAAAGCGACAAACCAGCCCGAGGTCCGCAGGAAAGCCCCGGGATGACCTGTGCTTAAAGTGCGCTTGTACACAGGCACCCCAGGCTCAGAGCAATTTTACTGCCTCCGCAAGAGCGATCGCAGAGACACCAGGAGCAGATCTCGCCGGCAAAGCAAAGCCCCCGAAAGCGTGACCCCACATTATAATGTCACAGACATGTACGCTCGCATGCACCCAATAGTTTCCCCAGCAGCTCCCAGCAATGGGGGCCATCCACCAAGGTTACTTTATCAGAGACAGCGGCAGCCGGGGGGCTCCTCTCACCATAACGCGTGGGGACGGGGTCCGGCTGGAACGTGAAGTGCGCTGCGGCGTGCGGGACGCGGATCGGGGCTCCCAGCCACCCCGACCCGGCCCGCAGCGCTTTCGCCCCGGACGCGCTGCGCCAAACGAGCCGTGCGGCGGCCGCCATAGCAGTTGTGCGGAAGCCGGAAACAGGGGGGAGAGAGCAGGGCTTCCGTCACAGGGGGTGGGGTCGGGGGCGTGTTTATACGGCGCATCCGCTGGCGGCCACGGGGGGGCTTTCGTGCAGAATGCGCAGGAGCCAAACACACCTTCATACGCAAAGGCAGTAAAGCCCGCCTGCCGGGGTCCTTATGCACAGCCCCCACTGCGATGGACAAGTACACGCGAGACGCGACACCAGACTAGAGGGAGGGGCGTAAACGGGGCCACAGAACCCAGCTGAAAGTTGATTGGAGCCCAGAGTGCACGCCCCCCTGTCACTCAATGATACGAATCCTGCCATTGGCTCCTATCCTATCATGATCAGGTTGACCCCTCATTCGTAATAAGCTGGCGAGGATATGCCGTTTTAATGATTTACTACTGCTGTTTAACAGAATTAGTATTCCCAGGATATAGTCGGGGGGAAAAAAAATCCAGGGGGTTTCCAAGGGAAAGTACCTGCATAAAAATAACATTTAAACATTTTTAAATTCTCTTGTATTAAGAGTTTATTTGAGAGTGGGTAGTAATTTTGTCTCAACAGAGTAACGTACATAAAACAAAAGAAAGTGTCATAGCAATTCAAAAAGGAGTCACATGAAGACTGCACAGGCGTTTCCTGGCAAAGGTTAGAGGTCTTCCTCTCATAGTGGTCTGACGGCACCTGCCAGAGCGCCCCCAGCAGGGCACATGGGGCTGGAGGAGCCAGGAAACAGACGTTTGCAAGGCGTGTATTCAATAAGTCCAGGAAGGCATGTGTACAGAGAGGACTGGGCTGGAAAGGAACGTCCCAGGAGTGGGCATCTCCTGAGGGCTGAAGACTTGGCAGCTGGCTTCTCTTGGAACGTGGCCGAGACGTAGGCGCCGAGCGGCCTGTGGAACACCTCACATGTTCCAGGACGTCTGGCTGGGGGCCTTCAGGCACTCGGACACATCTAGTCTCTTGCCGCTGTTGCACATGCGTGCCAGATTCTGTGGAAGGGACGAGGGGGACATCATGAGACGGGTCGCCATGAGGAGACCAGGCTCCTTTGGGTGACCCTTCTCCTACTCTGTGAATCTGGAACCTTTCCCAGTTAAGGGGGTGGTATGTAACTCAGTGGGTTAATATCCCAGGGTGATTTCACGGTTGGGCCCTAGAGCATTCTACAACAGCTTCTATTGTACTACTAATGCTTTGCCATTGAGAGGCATTTACAGTCAAAAGCACTGCACAGCCCTAGTTAAAAGTTGCACTATTTTGTACAGAATATTTATTCATTGTCCGTCTTATGTGTAAAGCCGTTTTTTCAAGTTTCAGACAAATACCATTTGGTTTCATTGTGCTCCTGCATACATTCTGAAAAGACAAATGGTGCTTTTCCACTGGCACCAAGAACAGAGCCGTGCCCAAGCCGAAACACAAAGATAAAGAACCATAATTAGTCATTATTAGTAACATCGCACATCTGGATGTATTAATGCAATTCCTGGTGACTCAGAACGTGAACATTTCCAACCACCTCCTTGATAAAGTACTACAGGAGGGCCGAATGGAATGGATTTGTAACGCAGTTTAACACAAATGAATGCTAATTCCAATAGCATTCAATGTTAACATGAGGCTTCTTACACATGTTAGAGGAAATTAGCACACACTAAATCATGACATACACTGTGTGAGCAGTAAATGAAACCGGCTCTGCAGTTTTACATCACTGCTGCTCTCCAAACCCAGCAACGCCTTTAAAAATCGAGCTGACCCTACTGCAGTGGAAAACCGAAGCGTGCTGGAGCCACGCTGTAACTAGTCTCTTCTTTGTACGTCTGTGGCACGGCCTGGTTCCTGTATGCCAGTGGAAAACCGCCAAATTGCTCCAAAGAGTGTCTGGACCTACATTCACAACTGCGTGTCGCACTGGATAAAAGGATCTGATAAATCCAGTCTCAGAAGGACCCCAGGTTAAACAGCAGTGCTTCTCCCACAGGGGGGTGGTACTCACACTGGCTGCCCTGGCAATGCTGTTGGGGGACTGCAGAGCGGCCAGGTCGTTAAGGATGCGCTGCAGGTCAGCGTTGGCCGACTGAGCTGCGGGGGAAAGCGTTACGGGCATGAGGCCGACGCCATTGGGTCTGGCGAATGCACAGCGCACGCGTGTCGCACCGCGCATACGTACGTGGATCAGGCGACGGCCGCGGCTGGAGCTGCAGGTACGGGTGACTTAGGAGCTCGGCTATGGAGATACGTTCCTTAGGGTTCCTCACCAGGCAATGCTGCAAAGACAGCACACGTCACAAGAGGGAAGACGCCGGCCAGACCCTGCGCGGTCACCCCCGTCGCCCACCTTCAGCACATCCAGCAAGTCCCTCTCGGGGATGTCGGGGAAGTAGATCTGGTGCGAGGGGTCGATGATGGCGTGCAGCTTGCTGATCTGGTTGGTAATGCTCTGGAAGGGCGTCTTCCCGTAGGTCATGCAGTACAGGATACAGCCCAGTGACCACACGTCGCCCTTGGGGCTGATCTGGGAACAGGGAGACAGAACCAGGATCATCCTCCTATCCCAACAGACACTGACAGGACAAGCACAGACAACAATGCCACATACAACAATTTACACGTAAAAAAAAAAGAATAAATGTATGGCGATGATAAATTAAGTGGGCGAACATAAAAGCTGTGGTGACAGAATACAAATTTGCTGGCAATTACTGCACAAAGATAAAGAAATAGGCAGATATATATAAAAACAGGCAGCATTGCATATGTGTCTGGAGAGACACATCGATAGTGCAATCTGATGGTCGTCAAAGGGAACGATTTTCGCATTGTGAAGCAGATGTCTGGAGTTGTCCATGAGCGACCAAAGTCTGACCAGCACCGTGCTACTCCCCCAGAACTATAGTCACTGAAATCACCCCACCCCCGCACTATGGAGAGTGGGTGAGACAGCTGCAGCTGGGGCCCCACCTTAGAGCTGGGCTTCCCTCCCTTGGAGGACGTGTCCTTGATGGCCTCTGGTGGCATATAGTTCAGAGTGCCCACCTGGGAGGAGAGCAGAACCGGCGTGAGACCCTGACGAGCCTCGCACAGGAATACGCGGAGCCCGGGAGCCTCCCCCACCCCCCCCCACACACCTGCGAGTCCTTCATAATGCTCGTCACGTCCGGCTGGATGCGGTTGGCGATGCCAAAGTCGATGAGCTTCAGTGAGGCGTTCACGATCACGAAATTGGCCGGCTTCAAGTCACTGTGGACGATCCCTGCAAAGAAGCATGAAACTGCGGTGAAGACGGCTTCTGCTGCCACCACAGCCGGTGCCGAATACAATGGGAGCTGGAATTAAGGACCCCAGAAGTATCTGCAGAGAGGATCCATTTTAAGGCACATGGCTATGGCTCATCCCGTGCGGCCAGTGGCTGCTCACCATGCCGGTGGATGGTCTGCACCGCCTCCAGCATGTTCTTCCAGTAGAACTTCCTCTCCAGGGGGTTGACCTCCTTTCGGTTCCGTAGCCAGGTGTTCAGGTCCAGGTTTCCACACTCCATCAGCATGTAGATGTAACTGTTTGTGATCTCGCTGGAAGCAACACACACACACACACACACACACACACAGACATTTAGGAGCCAGGGGGGACAAATACTGTCCACTGATCCTCCACCCAGCAGGGCGGCGCTGTGAAAATGGCTGAGAGGTTACTCACTAGTCATAAAGCTTGATAATCTGATCGCTGTACTGCTGCAGGTGGTTAAGGTGCTCAATCTCATTTTTGTAACTCTCCACCGTCTGGTCGTCAGCCTCCTCCAGATTCACATACTTCACGGCAAATAACTGTTTCCGGTGGTCCAACACCTGATACACCTGGAATTACCCACAATGCCTGGAGATGAATGTCCACCACGGACCCAATTGCCGTACAGCCCACAGACACTCATAGACTGAAAGAAGAACCCATCAGGCAAAAGGAGAAAAGACCAATACCTTACTGGATCCACCTCGACCAATCATCTTCAGTATGAAGAACTGCTTCCCTTTGATTGTGATGGAGTCGTTCGAAAACGGAGCACCCAAACTCTAGAATGACAGAGTGGACACACTGGATGATGCCCATTTTTGGGCAGAGTATGTGTTGCCCACCCACACAGGACCGATGATCTTACCTGAGGGGTCTGCTGCAGGTGGGACCGCTGGTTCAGAGGGGTACAGGGCTGCCGAGAAGGGGTGGGGCCAGAGGACAGTGTACTGGGGGCACAATGAGGTGGGTTCCTTTGGACTGGAGTGGCGTAGCTTTGAGAGCCAATGGGAGAGGAGTGAGCCAGACTGACCGTGTCAAAATCGGTTGAATTTAGCTTAGCAGACATGACACCTCCCGGAGAATTCTCTCTCACCTAGTGGCACTGGGAGTTTTGTAGTTGGGCGTCTGACAGGTGAGGGTGGAGCTCCCTCTGGTGGCTGGCGGGAGGGATGGTGCAGAGGTGGGGGTCTGGCTGGGCACAGAACTGAGTGGGGCGGGCTTCCCCTGAGAGAAGAGCATTAACATAGGTATAGGTTAATCTGTACACCAAGTCATTGCAACCTGAACCCACACACTGTCATCTGCCACTTGAGGGAAGGGCACTGACCTCTGCGGACGGGTGTCTGTTGATCCGAGCTGGAACCTTCCAGTCCGCGGAGGCCTCGTTACACGGCGGTCTGTACTGGCCCGAGCTCAGGGCCCTGCCCTGGCCGCAATCCACCCTGTCCCGTGTCTCAGTCGGCACACCGGCAGAACTCCCTAAGAAAAACATTAAAAGCTTTGACGCACTTGGGCCCAAACAGTATGTGACTGACCAGACTACCTGCCACACACTGCGGCACGCCAACCTGCGGCGCTCTCCTTGTCCTCTGGGGGGAGCAGTTGAGAACGTGACACCTTCAGATTCAGCAAGGTGTACGAGTCCCCATCACCACTGCTTTTCTTGGACGAGGACAGAGAAACGGCTGGGTTGCTTTTGGGTCCGGATGCTTGCCTGAAATAAGCCATAGAAGTTCTGTTATCATGGTACCTTCTGGTACAAACAGTAAGGCATTTGGTGACATTTTAATCACAAGCTGGACATTACCAGCACGGTAACGCTTCCCTAAGGTGACCTTCAGCTGCGTCGACTCATGTTCAGGATTTGATGCTTATGTGGCAAAACAAAACTTTTCCTCATTCAGAATACACGTTAGGATTATTCGCTTCATCTGAATGTAGTTTCTTGTGATATAAGCCACATACACAAGTTAAAACGAAGGGGTTTTAGCACAAACTGTCTGTGCACGCACGTGAGTGTGTGTGTGCGCGTGTGTGTGTGTGTGTGCGGTGACAGAAAAAAAAAAATCTGCCTACCAATTTGAACTGCTGGGACCAGAGCTACTGCTCTTCTTCACAGGCCTCCCGCCATCATCATCCTCAGGGCTGGGGAGAGGCACCAGAGGCACCCGGCCTGGCTGGAGATTGGGTAAATGGGGAAACGTCAGTGAGGAGAGCAAGCAT
>JAODKL010000135.1:12560229-12570864 GCA_026780765.1 Petrocephalus schoutedeni
GTGCCATTCACAGGTCCCGCCGTTGGGGTTGCACTTTAGCTTTTAATTGGACTTTCTTAACCAGCATGCAGAGCCGGTACAGCCTCCGTCGGCTTAAAGGAGCGTCTCGCAGGACTCGGCCGCCTGCTTTCCTTTGCCGTGCCGGGGGGGGGGGGGATATTGGGCTGGGGGGGCCGGACCCTCGCCTCGTCCAGTTCGGGGGGACAGGGTCACTGCACGGTCATGGATGCTTTTTGACTTTCGGCAAAGTCACTGGGGGCAGTCCGGGTCCCCGTAGGGAAGAGATCCGGCTTCCTGTTCTGTCACTACATAATAAAGGGCATCCTTGAGGGTACCCGGTGTCCCGAAATGCCCCCCCCCCCCGGATACCGGTGTGGGATTTTGGGGGCGGGGGGGGAGGGGGAGGGGGGGGGGGGCATTATTTTAGAGTTTAGGAACAATGATGGCTTTCGCGGAAATATGTGTCGGGACTTTGGGGATGAGCCCCTTTGTGTGAGTGCGGTGGGTTTCGGCAGCAGGCAGGTATCTGCAGATAGCGGGGACGTGGCTGCTTGCGCGGACCGCACATTCACACGAGTCATGCATTAGTGCAATGGCCGATAGAAGTGTCCCTGTGAGCCCGACAGCGGAGGGCTTCGGCGCGGCGGCTTCGCCCATCGCCAGCCGCAACACCCGTGCCGCATCCGCACACTACATCACTGGGCGAAATTATTGTGATTTTTATGCTATTTTTAAACAAATCAGAAGGGAAATGTGAAAACAAAGGGTGCACCACCGAGGCGCTGTACTGATGCGGAAATGAGGGTTTTTTTTTCTTTTCAGTGACAAATAAATCTGCTTTTCTGATAATTGCCGGGTGTTTATGGAAGACGCGCGGTTCGCGGTGCCGTTCGGTCCCCGAACTCGCCGCCGCCGGGCATGGCTTAATCGGCAGGATTTCTCCGGCCCCAGGGATGCGGGGATGGACGGCGGACGCGTCCTGAGCGCTCGCAGATGACAGAATGAACCCCGCCGCCGGCGGCGCTGCCGACCCCCGACAGGCGGACCCCAGCGACAGGAAGCAGCACCGGGCGTCTTCCCCGGCCAGATTCCGAGACGGAGCCGCCAGGACGGCGCCCAAAGCCTCCGCCGCCACCAAGCCCGTCGCACCGAAGCAAGCGGCGAAGAGTCCGAAGAGCCCGGCCGCCCTCCCAGCCGCGATCCGGGACAGGCAGCCCGGCAAAGGCGCGGCCGCTGTCCCCGCCGGCGGTGCTGAAACGCTCCCTGCCAGCAGGGCGGAGGCGAGCGGCGACGCAGCGGCCGACGACGGCGGCGTCTGCACCGACGCGCCTCCTCCGAAAGGGGACGCGCAGCGCGTCGTGTCCGACCAGCCGGGCAGCTCGCTGAAGGCGTTCAAGGGGAAGGTGAAAGGCACGAAGGCGGGCGAGGCGGCGGCCAACTGCGGCAAGCAGGGCGCCCGCACTCCGGTGGGCTGCGGGCCCGCTTTCTGGAAGGAGGGATGCCTGCAGTCTGAACTGATCCAGTTCCACATCAACAAGAGCCTGAGGAAGGGGGGGAAGATGCAAACGAAGGCGCAGGGCGCTCCGGCTGCGGAGCCCGAGCAGCCGCCCGAGGCCGCGGGCACGGAGCCGGGGGCGCAGCAAGTCGCCGGTCTGCAGGACGAGATCGAGCGGCTGGCGGAGGAAAATGAGGAGCTCCGGGTAGGGATCCGTCTCCTCTGCACCCATATAATGCTGTACATGTAAATATAACACGCAGAAATAATGCAGATTTATAGACTAAGGTTTATACTTCATTGTTTGATGGCGACCCGCCTGGGCTGGAAGATGACGGTGCAAAATGCGTCTTATTGTCTGCGTGTCCGCGATTTATCGGGCGCGATAGTGCGCCTTTATAACGGGGACGGCCGCGCAGCCTGACCGGCGTCGCTCTGCTCTGCCGACGGGGCGGATTAGAGTGAGATCGAGGAGATGCGCACGGAGATGGACGAGATGCGCGACACCTTCTACGAGGAGGACGCCTGCCAGCTGCAGGACATGCGGCGCGAACTGGAGCGGGCCAACAAGAACTGCCGGATCCTCCAGTACCGCCTGCGCAAGGCGGAGAGGAAGCGGCTGCGCTACGCCCAGACCGGGGAGATCGACGGAGAGCTGCTCCGGAGCCTGGAGCAGGACCTGAAGGTAGGTAAAATGGAAGTGATGAGGGAAGGGCGTGGTGGAGAGGGTTGGGGGGGGGGCTGAGTGTGAGCATCCGTCTGTGCGTCTAATGACCATCGTCAGGATTGCAGGGGGAGTGCATGGGCCCCACGCAAAAATAAAGATTTCTGCAGTTATTTAATTCGTATTAATGTAGTTGTGCTATAGGAAATGTCTGTCCAGTTTGTGCAAAAGTTTCAGAGCCCTGTTCCTGAAGGAAAGGGTGTGTTTTGATGTGATCCTGCATTGACCCCCTCATGGTATAAATCCAGACTTTCGCCCGGTGACTGTGGTCCACCGCTCTGCTTTTCCGCACCTCTGTCCCCCTCTTAGCATCTGCTGCAGTCACGATGCAAGCTCTGTTATGGCGGACATGTCTGGCACCGCTGCCGCCGGCCACCCCAGAGGATTCTGGGATAGATCTGATTGTCCTGCTCAGCTAGCAGCCTCAGCTTGATATTCAGGTCCCATTGTATATGAGGGAGATGAAGGAATATGTGCAGTTCAAGCTCTCCATGCAGCCAGTGTACCAAGTGTGGCAGAAGCTTCTTCACCAGCAATCCTCTGTTCTGTATGTCAGTCTTCTCACCGTAAAATGAACACCACGTCTCGGTGTTTCCAGGTGGCAAAGGATGTGTCTGTGAGGCTGCATCACGAGCTGGAGAACGTGGAAGAGAAGAGAACCAAGACTGAGGACGAGAATGAGAAGTTGAGGCAGCAGCTGATCGAGGTGGAGGTGACCAAGCAGGCTCTGCAGATAGAGCTGGATAAAGCCAAGGAGGTGAGCTGGACCGCACTGACACCCCTGGGAGGGATGTCACAGGCGATCATGGAGCCTTCTGGCTGTTAATGGGACACCGCTGGCGAGAGAAGCGGGCATTATGGTTCACAATGGGGAGGCACCATTGCCCTGCTGACTGCAGTAGCAGTAGTGGGTCCTCACGCAGAGTCTTATACCTCCTAGATGGGATTGGCTTTGACTCGTTTCTGTTCTCTCCTAGCGATTTGTGCCAAACCCGTTTTTTCACAATAAAGAACCCGGTAATAATGTCTATAGTGTATGCAAACCTGCATCATCTTCCCACAGTGGTCCTGTTCTGATGCCAGTAAAAGTCCATCTCCCACTAAGCCTTTACAATGGTACAGTCCACTCTACCCCCAGAGTAATCCAGAATGGTCCAGTCCACTCTACTCCCAAAATGATCCAGTATAGATCGGCCTTCCTCCACGGCCTAGTTACTGTTTGATTTTGTGCCAAAATATTTTACATTTCAAGAAAATATAGACAAAGAAGTAGTGTTACTGCAAAGCTTGTTGTGACATTAGGTCAATTTTTATATAATTTTATGTTTAAGTTAGTATTCATTTACAGTATATTGTAAGACATGTAAACAAAGTTAGTCCTGGCATGTTTGCATGTGCACAGCCCAGTGAGGTCAGGTGACTTTCAGTCATGTGACCTGGAAGTGAAATTGTTTTTTAGACTGACATAATACACCTGTGGATCAAAATAATAATCTGCCACAGAATGACAGTTTGCTTGTAACAGTAAGGACTGAGTGATTTTGATATTTAAAATGCTAAATAAGACATTTTAAAAAATTATTTTATTAATGTTCTGTCTCAGCTGTCACTGAAACGGAGGGGAAGCAAAGATGTTCAGAAGGGTGAGAAAAGAACTCCACAGACGCCGACTGAGGTGAGCCTGCCGCACACTGACACACAAACTGACACACACAAACTGACCACACTGAGACACACACACACACACACACTGACCACATGGACACACACGCACACACTGACACACAGACTGACCACAGTGAGACACACACACACATACTGACCACACTGACACACACACACACTGACCACACTGAGACACACACTGACACACAAACTGACCACACTGAGACACACACACACACACACACACAGTTGACCTGTTGTGGGTTTTTATCTCATACCATCTGGTGGTTTCAGTCCCACTTCTAAATACATCAAACGGCTTCTGTCCCGGTTCTGGGTGTCTGCGTTCAGGAGGAGAATGAGGACCTGAGGTGCCAGCTGGCCTTCATCAAGGAGGAGGCTACCCTGATGAGGAAGAAGATGGCCAAGATCGACAAGGAGAAGGACCGGCTGGAGCAGGAGCTGCAGAAGTACCGCTCATTCTACGGGGACCTGGACAGCCCCCTGCCCAAGGGCGAGGCCGGAGGCCCCCCCAGCACCCGCGAGGCGGAGCTGAAGCTGAGGCTGCGGCTGGTGGAGGAGGAGGCCAACATCCTGGGCCGCAAGATCGTGGAGCTGGAGGTGGAGAACCGCGGGCTGAAGGCGGAGCTGGACGACCTGCGCGGGGAGGACGGCGACGGCGCCGGCGGCCTGGCCTCCCGCCAGCAGGGGGAGTGCGTCTCCGAGCTGCGGCAGCAGCTGCAGCTGGTGGAGGACGAGGCGGAGCTGCTGCGGCGCAGCCTGGCGGACCTGGAGGAGCAGAACAAGAGGGTGACCAGCGAGCTGAACAAGCTGAAGTTCAAGGCGGGCTCCCACGAGGGGGCGCGGCACGGCGGCGGCGGTGAGGCGAAGGCGGAGGCACTGCAGGAGGAGCTGAAGGCGGCCCGGCTGCACGTCAACGAGCTGAGCGGCCGCGTCATGCAGCTGCAGTACGAGAACCGCGTGCTGATGTCCAACATGCAGCGCTACGACCTGGCCTCCCACCTGGGCCTGCGCGCCAGCCCGCGGGACAGCGACGCCGAGAGCGACGGCGGCCGGCGCGAGAGCGACGACGACTCCCGCCCGCCGCACCGCAAGCGCGAGGGCCCCGTCGGCGGCGAGAGCGACTCGGAGGAGGTGCGCGGCGTGCGCTGCCTCACCCCCACCCGCTCCCTCTACCCCCCCGAGGGCCGCTTCCTGCCCCGCGGCTTGAAGGACCGCCAGCAGATGATCGACATCCGCATGGAGGCCGAGCGGCTGGGCCGCACCATCGACCGGCTCATCGCCGACACCAGCACCATCATCGCCGAGGCCCGCGTCTACGTGGCCAACAGCGACCTCTTCGGCCGCGCCGACGACGACGAGGACGGCGGCCGCATCCGGGAGCACGAGCTGCTGTACCGCATCAACGCGCAGATGAAGGCTTTCCGGAAGGAGCTGCAGACCTTCATCGACCGCCTGGAGGTGCCCAAGTCCGAGGACAGGGACAGCGAGGAGCCTTTGTCTGTAAGTCAGGTGTGTCAGAGCGCGCGTGTGTCTGTTACAGGGAATGTGTGCGTGCGATTGTGCTCTATGCGTGTGTCTCTGCGTCAGGGTCAGTATCTGTAATTTACATTTGTGTTTGGCTGTGGTGCACTGCTGTGTGTCAGTGTTAACGTGTGCTTGACTGTGCTTTTGTGGCGACTGTGTGTGTGTCTGTACGGACCATTTAATCTATTCCCTCAGAGTACTCACTCAGTGTAATGCGTCTCCAAGGCACCAAATCATTATACATGTCCATGTATAATCTTGTGATATTGGGAAAAAAATCACAGAGGACTGTGACCAGCAGCATTGGAGAGTTTGATATTGAGGGAGACACAATTTAATAATTTATTGGGGGGACTAATGAATCCAAATCCCCGCCCCCTTGCGATCGTTTGCTCTTATCTATCTATCTATCTATCTATCTATCTATCTATCTATCTATCTATCTATCTATCTATCTATCTATCTATCTATCTATCAGTACTCATAAACAATTGCTGAAGAATATCCACGCACACAAAGATCTACATTTACACACAAGCATGAAGACCTGTATTTATAGACACACACACAAAACCCCACAATCTACACACACCGAAACACACAGATCATGCTTGTACCCACAAATACAAAAACCCACATCTATGCTCCCCCACAAAAATCCACATACTCACGCACGCACAGACATGCAATGTGGACGTTCATGGTCCAGCATTTACACAGAGCCCCCTTCAGAAAACACACAAAGACAGATGTTCATACCCCGGGCCACACACTGAAAGGGAGGCAGGGAGACATATTTATACATTTACAGCGAGGCACACACATACGCACTGTATTTTCCTGTAAGACACACAAGTAAGAGTTCAGGTGTGCAGGGGCTGATGGGAATTCTGTCTGGCTTACCGCTTAATGGACTCCATGCTGTTAATTGCCCAGAGGACTGGGCCAGTACAAGATAGAGGATTTGTGATTAAACCGCCTCTTTTCCTCTTTCCCGATCCCCCCGGCCCCTGCTACACCTCTCCACCCCCAGATGTTTCAGCCAATCATTTTGCTCATCCTCATCCTCGTGTTGTTCTCCTCCCTGTCCTACGCCACCATCTTCAAGCTCGTTTTTCTTTTCACCCTCTTCTTCGTCTTGTAAACATCGCCACCCCCCCCCCCACCACCACCATTGTCCCATCCTCGGTTTTGTTTTTCTTTGCGTTGGTTTTTGAACATGTCATCAAGGTCACACGAAGTACAGAAAAACTCCTATTTCATGCATGGACCACTGGCAACCCCACAGTTACACACCTGCACCAAGCTCTGGAGACCAGCCAGCCCTGGTACACTGCATATTAAAAGGTAAGCCTTGGATCTCTGTGCAGCTGCGGTGTCCGGGAGCACAAATGGCTCCTCCGTGGACCATCAGAATAGAGGTCCACATTCTTAAAGTCTGCTTTGGTCCTTCACTGCGTGAGAAATTTAGCAATCCAGGATGAAGTATGGTTATTCTAAGCAAGCACACAGTTCATTCCTGGGTGCACATAACTCTAGTGATTTGAGCCTCTTATGGGCCGCCTGTGATGTAGCTCTGCTGGGGGTAGGACAGCATGCAGCAGGTATAGGGGGTATCTGTGTGCGGCGCTGTGCTGTGAGTCTGTAATGGGCGCCGCTCTCGAGTTACGGACAGAGTGGCGGCTGGGGATAGTGGCTGGGAGATTTCCAGATGCAGACCCCGGAATGCAGGCTGGCTCTCAGCTCCCAGTGCGTGGTATAATACCGATTGGCAGGGGCTTAGTCCCAAACTGAGGGCCTCCCCTGCTGCGTTTTAAGAGCGTCTGAC
The DNA here is from genome assembly GCA_026780765.1 of Petrocephalus schoutedeni. Taxonomy (NCBI): domain Eukaryota; kingdom Metazoa; phylum Chordata; class Actinopteri; order Osteoglossiformes; family Mormyridae; genus Petrocephalus; species Petrocephalus schoutedeni. The sequence goes on from JAODKL010000135.1 coordinate 12,567,490, forward strand.
ACGGAGGCCAGTGTTTGTCCGGGTTTAAGGGCGCTCGCTGTCCGTGTTGTCGTGCTTTGGTGTCCTGGTGTATCCTTTTTTAGATGTGCACGGTGCCTGCTTAGGAAATAGTTTGGAAGATGCTCAAGATGTGACGGTGCCAGCGATGAGGTAGTGCCTGCCGAGAGCCCCGCGGTTTGACCGCTGTAATTCTCCTTATGAATTACCTTCATTTCTATCCCCTGACATGATGTTCAGGGTACGGCCGAAGCTACTTTTAAAGCTGGAGAGGATCTTCTGCCCTATATCGAAATAGCTTTATAGATTGTCTGAACTGTGTTCTGATTCTGCTGTCACTATTAACCCTGGGAAACCCATGGGGTCGTATTTGACCCCACCTTTTATTTCTGCGGTACATTCAACCCACTCATGAAAGTAAAGTATTTTTTTTTTGTTTCGTTTTGCTTTACAGCCCAGTGTATCATATATGAGCCACAAACAAAAGTAAAATCTTTACTTTGATGAGTGGGTTAAATGTAAGGTAGAAATAAAAGGTGGGGTCATATATGACCCCGCGGGTTCCCCAGGGTTAAAGTGAATCACAAAACTAAGACGCTCAGCGGTGTTCAAAATCCAGTTTAAGGGCTCAGCCTTTTCTTCGCCACTGTCAGTAAGGGAATTTCAGTACCCAAGCAGAATGACCGAAATGTCCGCCGCTTTCACACATTAGCGGCGCGGATGTGATAACGCCGGTGACAGCGAGCGAGCGGCGGGCCACTATAATTTAACCATATAACCGCTAATTTTTCCCCTTCTCATTTTCCCCTTTAAACAGTTTTTAAAGCTTGCTATTCTGCTACACCACAGAGGATATCGTGCTAAAAGGTAAGCGCACATTCTTCTATATCATATTATATATTGTTGAATGTATTATATTCAAAATATACAGTAGTATATGCTTGCTGTAGGGACGATGGTGCTGTCCTGGTTCGTATGCAAGGGCAGCCTGTCCGAATATGAGCTCCACGCTGCTATTTTCCTGGATTTTCCAGCCGCGGAAGCAATCCGTGGAGGATTTTGATTTTCAAGCCTCACCGGAGTCAGAAAATGCCAGAATGAGCTGAGATAAAATAAAGTTTTTTACGTGGAGCACGTTGGGAAAGAACGGGACGAAAGCGACGTGAACGCGGGGGGCGTCGCGCTCCCCGCACCTGTCGCCAGAATATCCCCATAAACGATCCATCGGCGTAGATTTCACAGCAGGTCGGTGACGACAGCTGCCATGGCATCCCCATGAGGCGTACGTGAGGATATACTGGGCAAGGTGACGGGGGCGTCCCGGGACGGGAGGTGTTTCCGTCCCGATGGGGGGGGCGGGCCGACGGCGCAGCTCCGGAGCGCCGCTCCAGCGACTGCAGTGTGTGCGGGGATGCTGCGGGGTGAGCGGGCTGGGGGAGACCCAAAGTGCGGGCAGCCCAGCACCTTCCAGCCTGCACTCTGCTAGTGCTCCTCCCTATACGGCGCCTCTTTCGCTTTTTTCTGCATTAGCAGACCCAGACTCTGTTGCAGACTGAACTCTGCCGCTCACAGGTAAGGCTCCGGAAAGCGGAGCTCCTCCGATAGCTGGCGGATTACGGCTTTTCGGACGGGACGTGTTTATCGGATGTCAGCCGCTTTAATGTATGCTTTAATATAATTAAGCACATAGCGCCGTGATCCGGGGCCAGTCATGCGGGCGCCGGGCGCCTCCCGTGCGGCGTGGAAGCGCCGTGATTTGGCAGCGGCGCAGGACACAAGTGCTTATTTCAGCCGACTTGGTGCGTTAGCGTGTCGGAGCCCTAAGGTGGTGCGGGGGGCATGCGAGGCATGGATACTGGGGGTAAAAATACCCCTGTCTCTTACATCACTGGTTATATTTTTGGACCCTAGCGTCCTGGAAGGGGGCTAGTTACCGGGTGTCGTCTTCGGTCTAGGCAGAATGAAGTCTAGGGGGGCACTGTTTACCGGGAATATGGTGTTTTGGGCGCAAAAATAGAAGTAAAGCGACATGTTTTTGACTTAAGAGCAACTATGCATTGGGTGGGGGTGTGATGGAGTTAGATGCGGAGGGTGCGGTGGACCGGGGAGGGCGTTTCTGACAGCTTTTTCACTTGTAGTTTGACCTTGCCCTGTCGCGGTGGCATGGAAGGAGTGGGCGACCGAGTGGGGGGAGGCAGCGAGAGACAGACAGGCCAGGGAGATGACCGGCTTCGGGTAAAGGCAGACCGCAAGCCGTGTTTTATTAAGCGGAGAAATGTGGAGTGTTTTTAGGAACGGTTCAGGATTGCACAAGGGCGGGGGAGAGTATGTGGACAGAGCGCAGGGCTGGGAGTTCCTGCCCCGCTCCAGGCTGGGGGGTGAAAAGTGCAGGGAGAGCAGCTGCGCTCCGCTTAGGGCACTGTCGGATCCCTCGGTCGGGGGCACTCAGGTGGAGCCTTCAGGCGGACTGGGGGCACCACCCGAGGCTGAGGGAGCCCCAGGGACCTGGCAGGAGATCCGGGCCCAGCACTCCCAACTCCGCAAGAGACTGGAAGACTTAAAGCAGCAGCACGAGCTGGACAAGGAGGAGTGGATGAGGGAGAAAGAGCTTCTTTTGAGACAAGTTGCTGACATACAAGTAATCTGCACCCGACCCAAGAGCGGTTAACCGGCCGGACGCCGTGTGCTTAGCATGAGTCGGGCTCACTTGCCAAAGTGCTCCTTATATCCAGAAGACGCACACAAGATTCGTTTTAAGGGCGATTCCGGCTTTAAGCCGACAGCATGGACATGGACAAGCTTAGTATCAATGAGTCGCCTGGCATATCTGTTCATGTAACCTTTTGGGTTGAATAGAGGCAGATGCTTAATTGGTTTGGAAATATGTAGCATTTTATCGGCGTCGCATGTTTAAGAGAGGTTTTATCGCAAGTAAACGGTTCGGGGCGCTCTCGTTCTCAGGGAGGGGAAAACAAAAGGATCCTGCTGGATCTGAAGTCGGTCCTGGAGGATGTTCAGCTGGAGGTGAGGCGTGAGGAGGCGCAGAGGAGGGAGCTGCAGGTGCTGTACGCCGAGGACCGGCGTGCCTGGGAGGCGGAGCGGGCCGACCTGCACAGCCGCATCGCACAGGTACCACCAGGGGGCGCCGTCGGAACATTCGATGTGTCTTTAGCGCTGGGGTGTGGTTAACAAACAAGAGTGTGACAGTCCCGCTTGTTGGCCCCCTGCTGCAAACACAAGACAGGAAATAACCCAGGACTGGTCACCAACTGCAATCAACCTCGGCATGCTTTTGGACTGTGGGGGGGGGGGGGGGGGGGGGAAACTGGGGCCCCGGGAGGAACCCCAAAAAAAACACGGGGAAAAAAGGCAAAAAAA
>JAODKL010000135.1:12574546-12599766 GCA_026780765.1 Petrocephalus schoutedeni
TCAGTAGCCCCTCCACCAGTATACAGCAGGCCTTCAGTAGCCCCTCCCCCTCACACCAGACCTTCAGAAGCCCTTCCTCCAGTATACAGCAGGCCTTCAGTAGCCCCTCCCCCTCGCATCAGGCCTTCAATAACCCTTCCTCCGATATACAGCAGGCCTTCAGTAGCCCCTCCCCCTCGCATCAGGCCTTCAGTTGCCCTTCCTCCAATATACAGCAGGCCTTCAGTAGCCCCTCCCCCTTGCATCAGGCCTTCAGTAGCCCTTCCCCGCATACACAGCAGGCTTTTAGTAGCCCCTCCCCCAGTACACAGCTGGCCTATGGTAGCTGCCCCCTTACTACACCCCAGTCCCTTAGTAGCCCCATCTGCAGCCCAAAGGTCCTTGGTCTACCCTGTGAAACTGATAAGCAGAAGAACATCACTGCTCTTAATGCTGTAAGTTTTGATAGAATCCAGAAAACTCTATCCCGCCGCATTCATTCGCTCTCTTTTTGGTCTTGTCTGCCTCCTGATCCTTCTTGATGTTCCTCCATGATTTATCTGTTGTCCTCGTCATCTCTAGGCCCTCAAGGAAATCGCCAGAGTAAGCGAGGAGCTGTGCAGCTACCAGGATGAGATCAAGAAGAAGTCTGAGAGGAGGAGGTATGCCGTAAGTCACTTCACAGCTCAGCGGCAGTTCACATCTGTGTGTAAATGTCTGAATTTTTGCATTTTTCCTCTCTGGCTCTTTGTTTTGGAAGCGGTATAGACCCATTTTCCATCCTGCAAGAATTTGAGAAAGAGGACAATGTGAAGAGCCAGGCAAGGAATGGAGATATCAACTATAGCCAAAGTCCCTGGTGTGACTTCCAGCTCCTGGACGAGCAGGACTGGATCAGCTGGGAAGGCACTGTCCGCGGTTTGCAGTCCAAACCTGCACAGAAGAAGGTGGAGGCCCCGCCCGTCCCACTTCGCACTTCTTCCTGGCACTCACAGCCGTCCACAGCCCCAGAGCATGACCTTCCAGAATCTCACAGGGACTCTAAGCAGAGCTGTGGCATCGGCGCAGACAGGAAGTCCAGCAGTCCCTCTGTGCTCAGAAAGTTTGGAGTGATGTTACAGGAGAACGAGGGAAAGACCCTGACTGACTCTGGCGTGCTTACAGATCTAGTGCCTGCAGACTCCAAGTGCAATATTGGTTGTTGCCATAGCCGGTGGTCATGGGATGGCAGCCGGTTTGGAAGCAGAAAGTCATCCTCATACACGCCCATCATGAAATTTGCTTCAGAGGCTCCCAAAGAGAAAGCCCCTGTTTCGGGACAAAACGGGGGTTTGAGGCCACACAGGGAGCGGCTCCACTCCGTGGCCCAGGACTCGTTTAAGGTCACTCGGGGGCCTCCTTCCTACTCGGATCCCAGAATGAGGAACGAGACTCTACAGCTGAAGACTGCTGAGTTTAACCGCATTGTGTTCCAGGCGGGGACTGGCCATGAGTTCATGGAGGGCAGACTACCTCCTGAACATCTGCTGCAGCAGCCTGACAGCCAAATCAAGGGCTCTATTGCCAAGGACCCTTCACAGACCCAGGTTAAACCCGGCACTCAAAGCACGGGTGACCAAATCCAGTGCCTCAAGGAGCAGGAGCACCTCTCTGCCTTCAGTCACGTCATTGCGAGTAAGGCCCAGAGGACAAAGCCTGGGGGTTCTTCTCAGAAGGGTAGCGGAGCTGGATCAGGGACGACCAGCTGCCCGGCCCGGGACTGTGCCACTCGGGCTCATTCCCGGGTTCTGAACGAGCAGCCATGGAAGCCCGGGACGCTTGCTGCTTACCCTCGGCCCGCGGACTCCAGGTCAAACTACAGAGCGATCGAGAACATAGTGAAAAGCTACCACGGCGATGACGGGTCTGAGCAGTGCCAGCCTGGCAGGTCCTGTCCAGGGAAGGAGGCGGACCTGGTCGGGCTTTTGGACATGCTGGAGCTGGAGCAGCTGTCCAATCCCAATGGGAGGCTGTCGCATATAGAGCTTCAGGCTGCAGCCGCCTTCAGAGGCACAGCCAGTGCGCCATGGGTAGGTAAATGCAGGAACACAGACGTGCCCCCATGCCCAGCCAGCACTGGTATATCTAGCACAGCATCACAGACAGACACTTGCCTGTGAGGAGAAATATAACGGTTCTGTGTGCTCAGTGCTGAACTGCCAGCGCCTCTCATTATCCATCCTCCTGTCAGCGAAAACGTAAACCCCATTAAGAGAGGCGACACTGTGTCTCCAAAATCCCCCGCCCCCCCCCCGGTTGCCCCGTCTCCGGAGCTCACCCAGGGTTATCACTCTGACTTGGAAAGTGTTTATTTATTACATACTTGGCCTAAAGCAACATCCCTTTTCTGGTGCAAACGAAAATGTCACTTGTTGCTTTGGAAGTTCGGCGGACATTCATTTAGAAGCCATCTGGGTCCTAGAAGAGCTCCAGACGTGTCCTGTTTTTCTCATTTCAAGCCATTCCATTTTTTCTTGATTCACTTGGGGTCGCGAAACGTTGGGGGTAAGCCGGGGTTTCGGAAAGAAGTATGGGATTGGGAAGAGTCTGAGCAGGGACTGATTTTAGGGTGTTCTCACATACAGCTCTGTTTAAAGGAATCAAATTTAGACCCATTTAACTGAGGGGACCGGAACTTCGTTCCCTTTGGATTTAAGGCGTTTTCACACCAGTAGTTCGGTTTCTCTGGTCCGAATCAGGGGATGAGTTTGTACACTTGTGGCGTTTTGCTTTCACACAGAGGAAAATGCAAGTCAAGCAACAATACGCTGCCACAAACCACCTGAGAGCGTTAAATCTGCTGATTGGTCAGATGTGTCTGTGGCGGGAGCAAGGAAGTAAATACAGGAGGACAGTGCTGTGTCCTGGGCGGTGCAGCTGGACACCTCTCACTTTTATGTATTGTTGCCTCAGTTTGGTCGACTGGTCAAATCTTTTCTCCTTCAGCCGTTGACTGAACATTTTGAAAGCTTCCGAGTTTCTATGAGTTATTTTTAGAAGCTGACAGATGTAATCTGCCCAGATTTCGTATACCTTATTGCTTGGCCACGTAAGACCTCGGCTCATTTCTCCCTTTCCGGCGAGCCGCTGCTACGGGTTTGTGTTCTCTGCCGCATCCCAGAATGCAAAGCACACCCGGCTATAGCTCAAACTCACGGAGGACACCTGCAGGTTAGGTCAGATTGGGGTCGGATTGAGGTCGGATTAAGTTGGCACCACAAACTAACCGCTCCAGAATTCGTTTGGGACCAGACCGAGACCACCTTCTCTCAAGGGTCTCATCAAGGGGGAAATTGAACCAGACTCTGTTTTAACTATACTAAAAAGTGCTTCATTTCCAACAGAATACTACTTGCAAGCAAGTACAAGATGGATTTAATGCGACAGGGGTGCCCAATATGTCGATCGCGAGGGTAGTGTGGGTAGATCGCGCGACATTCAGAAGAACTTTTAGATGTTAGCCTATGATCTATCCTCCCTTTGGCATTCGCCACTTGATTGATATAAAGCGTGGCCAGTCTGCTGTTGCTTAAAACTGTTACATTAGGTTACCATAACGATTACTTAGATCCCATCTCTCCTAACGTATCGTGAAGATCCCACGGGTCACCACACAGACAATGGGAATGTATTGCGAGCTGATGCAAAACTCCAGCAAGCAACAGGACCCAGCTAGCCTTCCAATTTATATCTACTCAAAAAAGGATATAAACATGAGTGGGGGAGGTGGACCAAGTAAGGAACCATAAATGTATTGGATTGTATTGTGCTGTAAGGGTCCATGGGGTGATGCAAGGCTCGCCAACATATACTGTATACTCAGTGTATATATGTAAAAAAAAATTAATGTAGCATTTTCAGTGTAGGTGGATCATTTTGACCTGGTCATTTTAAAAGTAGCTCGCAAGCCAGAAAAGTGTGGGCACCCCTGTAATATGAAAATGGAGGGTATTATATTATAAGTAGGGATGTTAAGGGATGTTCATTTTTTAATAACACAGCTTGAGGATTTAAGTTATATACTCCATGTACAAATAATCGCATGTACTCACCGGGTGGATCAATACACTATTTAATCCCAACCATGTCATCAATCTAAAATCGTAAACCTATTTGGCAAATGGCTCTAAAGACAGAAGCATGACAACCACCAAAGGTTCTCTTTAAAGATAAGATTTTAAATTATATAACTTCAATAAAATAAAACAAATATTTCAAATTACACTATTTTTATCCTATGTATGCCTCTGTCTGTCATTTTTTTTTAAACCATGCAACATCAGCTTTGTCATGAGACAATAACTGTTTTGATTTTAGCTCTGAATTTTGGGATTATGCACCACCTCTTCAGGTGGTCTGAATTTGGTTCACTTCTTGAGGGTTTCACTTTGTTTGGTGCATTCACATATGGCTCATTTTGCATGAGAAATGCAAGTCCACTTAAATTAGTTGAATTGAACCAAGTGGTGAAAACACATCTGAATCTCCAGTTTGTGGGACAAATAGCAGTGTTTCAGTTGAGCATAACGCTTCACTATTCTATTCTAGAACCACATTCACACTAACAATGTACATCTGGGTCTTGGAATCTGTTGTGTTGCTCAAACGAAGGTCATGTTTACATTATGTGTCTCTTTGAGACTGATTGTCCATTCAAGTTTTTTCCCACAATTTTTTTTTCAGGAGAGAAAAAACTCCCCACTGACAAGTAGAAGGAGCTTCTCTCGCCCTGCCCGTCCCCAGAACCAGCGGCCGCCGTCCCGATGGGCCAGCCGCTCCCCCTCCTCATCTGCCGACCGTCCGACCCCCTCCCCCACCTCGTTCACTAACAAGCAGACTCTGTCTCTCTCTTGCCAAACCGAGACGATCATTCTGTGAGCGGATGGGGCTTAGGGTTGACCTCGAATCAGATGGAGCCCAGCAGAACTGTAGTTCCTGTATGAACCCCCAGGGCTGTTTTCCCTCGTCTGTAAATACCGCGGCTGCTACCAAGTGCTTTAAACGTGTGCAGTGCCTGCACTCGAAACCTTCACGACTCTTCATGGCGTGTAATGCCAGTATCCGGGCTTCCACTGCCCACTGTACTTCTGTGCCCAATTCCATCACTACCTTCCTTTTTTCTTCTCCCATCTCCTTGATTTTACCGACGCCCCCGTTCACCGCTACATCGTCCGTCGTGCATGGCTTTTTTTGTGGGTGCATGTGTCTCTTTGAGTGGATCAGACATTATCTAGGTAGTTGGACTTTGATTAGCAGTTTTAGTCAACATGGTAACTATCTGGTATCCTTAAAATTCATTATATTGGACTATAAAGATTTAATGTTTCTGTGGTGAAACCCAATATGAATGTGATGACTTTACTGTCTCTTTTCTGATAATAAATGGTACCACACATTTACTCTGGTGTAAGTGCCTTACTCTATGGCCCCATGACACCATTTGTGTGGTAAATCTTTATAGTCTTTATATTAGAAACCCAGTCCAGAACAACATGTGACCTACCCTACAGTACTGTGTAAAAGTCATAGACAGTAAAGGACAATGACGTTTAAATGGTCTTCATGTTGGTGTAAAACTACAATATTATGTCTGTCAGTGTGTTAGCTTCTCCTGAAGTCACCTCAGTATTCATAGCAGCCATCTCATTCACCCATGTATTTTTTTTTTACTTAAGCACTAGCACACAATGTATGGTTAATCGGTACCTCAATGACTTTTGACTAATTAATAAGTGAGCTGGTGGTGAAATTTAAGAAATACATGGAATGGCTGAGGTGCCCCTGAGGGGAGGTTTGGGACCTGAAGCGGTGTTCTTCTAGCCAACCAGCAAGATCTCAGTAACTTTTTGGAGAACAGAAGAAATTCTTGTTAGTTTTTATTCTAATTTGTTATAATGTTGAATTAGTTTTATGAGCAAACATACACCCATATAAATAGCCTTAAACATTTTCTTTGACTGCTTAAGATCTTTGCACAGCAGTATACAGGGGTTGGGCAATGGAACTGAAACGCCTGGTTTTAGACCACAATAATTTGTTATATGGTGTAGGGCCTCCTTCTGTGGCCAAAACAGCATCAACTCGCCTTGGGAAAACGTTTCCTGACTCGCTTCTCCAAAACACCCTGAAGTGGCTCAGGCCATGGAAGATGTTCAACTCTACCAATCAAACCACTCTGTCAGCAGTCTTGCTGTGGGTACTGGTGCATTATCATGCAGATACACTGCACCACCTTCAGTGTTTAATGTTTGAACCATTGGGTGAACATGGTCCTCCAGAATAGTTCAGTAGTCCTTGGCAGTGATGCTTCCATCTAGAGCAAGTAGTGGGCCTAGGGAATTCCATGATATTGCAGCTCAAACCATCAGTGATCCGCCCCCGGCAGCTATGAGGCTTCAGGCGGCTGTGGTTTTATGTTTTTTTGGATACAATCCGGGTTACTACCTGGACATGCCTTTCAGACAGCTTCCTCTTGCATCCAGTTACTCCTGTTGGATGCGGTTTGTCCTTCGTGGTGATATGCCAACATTACCCTGGATACCGTGGCTCTCAATATACCACAAAGGCTTCATGTCTCGGTCATAGATGTACCAGCAAGACGTGCACTAGACGTGCATTTGTCCTCTTTTGACCTCTGATGTCACCCATTATGTTGTGTGGATTGCGATATTTTATGTACAGCTCTGCTATTGCTCTGTTATTTTCATTTTCTGCTGTTCCTGGTGGAATGTGCAATCAGTGAAGACACATATATATTGGTGTGAGACCTCAAACACTATATTGGCCAGTGTTTCAGTTTCATTGACTAACCAAGTGGTTTTCAATCCTGTTCCTGGCACTCCCCCTGCCAGAATGTGTTAGTTCCAACCCTGCCTCAATCAGGCTCAGAAGGTCCTTAATAGGCTAAAGCCGCTTTCAGACCGAACTCGACATGGTCAAAGATGAACTTTGTTGAACTTTGACCGCTGCGTGCTGTGACGCATTGTCGCGCGATCAATAGAAACAGGGCACCGAACCGGGCACAGAAATGGAGAAAAAAACGTATATTGTCCATGTCTGAATGCCCAGAGATACATGGCACAAGCATACCATCTTTTTGCATGCGAAATATACATCATTGCCACTGACCGCGAGCAGAAATGACAGGACGGAGTTTTGAAAGCCACGCCTAATCTTTGCACAGAAGCCGTGTGGCGAGCACAGCGCGCTGAGTGGACGCCGCTGTTTCTTTGAGTGGGGCGCGCACAACGCATGCCGCGTCCCGTCTGTGACCAGCTTTAGCCTATTAAGGACCATGTAAGCCTGATTAAGGTAGGGCTGGAATGAACACATTCTGGCAGATGGGGCCCCAGGAAGTGAACTGAGAGCCACTGCTGTAACCCCTGTATGTCAGACAGCCAACAGCACTACAAGGGCCACATATACATTTTACTAAACATTATTGTTTCACATGACTGTATCTGTGAAATCTGAATTTTGTGAAAACCACAGACACCCACGTCCAGCACTGATCCAGAATTTAAGCAATATAGTCCAGCTAACTGGGAACATTGGCCAAGTATATTAATGCCGCTGTCAAACTTTGATCCCAGCCTGGCTTTCAGTGGCTTTGTTAGGGCTTCACTGTGTGGGCTTCACTGTTATATCATTGCCCCTGCTTCTTGCACAACAATGACTCCGTGATCATCCCCTCCAGTGAAAATGGCCAGTCTGCAACTGTACTGAGGTAATGGCCCATGATAGTATCAGTGAACTTAGTGACCCATCTCACAGACATTAAGGCACCAGAGCACACGACAAAACAGTAAATAGTCGTTTGACTGGTGTACATTTCATCCGACATGGCCAAGAGCAGATGAGGTGGTACCCAACTGGACAGGACAGGGTGTCACTAGCTGCTTATACAGTACTGTGCAAAAGTCTTAGGCGGTCAAAGAAAATGTTTAAATGACCTTCATGCTTGTGTGAAACTATGATATTATGCCTGTAAAAATTTGTCAGCTTAACTATTTTAAACCTCTCCTATAATCATTATAGTATTTGCAGCAACTGTCCAATACACCCATGTATTTTTTGACTTGACCACTAGCACATCTCAAATGCCTAATCAATATCTCACTGACTTTTAAAAAACAATTTACTTTATTAATTAAGTAAGCTAGTGGTGAAATTTAGCAAATGCATGGAATGGCTGAGGTGCCCCTGAGGAGAGGTTTGGAAACCAAAGTGATGTTCATCTAGCTATCCAATTAAATATCGGTAACTTTTTGGAGAACTGAAGAAATTCCTGTTAGTTTTTATTGTGTTTCTCTTAATTTGCATATATTCTAATGTCAAAAATGTTTTTTATTCTGAGCAAATACACTTACTATCCAGATAACCAGCTTTCAAAATGTCTTTGGACTGCCTACGACTTTTGCACAGCACTGTATATTAAAGTAACATACAGTGGAGAAGTCAAAGTGTACGGAAACTTAACAGGCCCCTCAAACAGACTGCTGTAACTCACTGTTACCTAATTACTGCTATCGATGATCTCTGTTAATGTTGTTAAAAGTCTTGATACTCGTTGATTTTATTTTTTTATGATTTTATTTTATTTTATTTAGCGGTTTTTAATTTGTTTATACAATTACTGTGGGGTTATGTGTGTGATAATTGTGTGCGTATGCTGGTGAGTATGGGGTAGGATTTTGATGGTGTGCAGTATAGGCTAACATGCCTTTCATGTCTACATGTCTTGCTGAGCCCTTCTAGCAGGTCATCCAAGCTGACATGCACGAGTCCTCTGAGAGATCCCGTTTCCATAGCGACAGCAGGCCGACGCCTGATTTGGCAGATCGGCGCACGTGCCGGGAGTGGCGCCACCTGCTCCTTGTACAGATACACTGCCGTGCTGGCTGTTGCAGTTGGGACAAATGCGCCGTGAGATATTATCTGAAGGTGAATGGGTTACGAACGTCTGCCTGCAAGCAGACACCCAGGCCTGGCTGAAATCCTGCACCCCCGACCGGAATAGCCGGCGAGATGCTGTTTTGGTGCCAGAAATCTTACCCTGGCGGTAATAAAAATTCCCTTCCTGGTCCAGACACGCATGCGTGCCTCTTCCTCTTCATGTGCAGCCAGACCGTCTTCTCCCTGACCGGACTCCAAGCCTTTAAAAACGCTCTCTGCCTTCAGTCAGAGAGCCAGGGGGCAGGGGGTTACCATGGGACAGCTCTACTAGCCTTATCTGACATTTCCTGTCAACCGATCCCCCTCCTCCTCCCGTCTCGCTCAGCCCGTGTTTCCTCCTTTGCGCTGTCCTGGAAATCCAGCCCAGACCAGTCTATTCCTCGGGGTGCCCCCGGCTCCATCGATCGGCAGGCAGCTCAACACTCAGGCACCATGCTCAGTGCCCATCAGAGCGCCTGGGCTATCGAACGGACTCCATTATCGGCCGGAAATCCACAGGTCAACGGGCCATTAGCGAGGTGGCCTGCGAATGCACCGCACGCGGGTTCTGCAGCCATCCTGTTTCCCCCGCAGGGAGCCTCTCCCCCGAAGCATCTTCATCTTCAAGGTGAATGAATAATGTGGGAGGGGGACTACTGTGAGTCTTAACGGAGGTGTACTGTAGCCAGGGGGGCCTCTAGAGAGTTTGGGCCCCATGGAAGCACTTCATATTGAGCCCCCGACCCACACCGATCCAATTATGTTTCAATTATTTTGGGGCCCCTGCTTTTTAGGGCCCTTGGAATGATCCTAAATTTTACCCCCATTATGGTGCCCTTTGCTGTAGCCCTAGCTGCATTAGCTCTAGCGAAGACCGCGCTCGACCCCAGATGCTGAAGGCCAGAGCTTAGCTGTGCTGAGACTCAGAGCGAGGGACCATCCATCATACGGACTGACATGGGTCTGCAGAGGTCACTTCTGTGTACCCAGCACTCACATTACATATGAAACATGAATTATGGCTGTTTTTAAAGGTAAGCATCACATCATGCGTTTGTCATGTTTTACAACCCTGGCAGACCATGTGCAAACCTTGCACGTGTAATGTGTGCTGGTGGAGGCTCATAACTCATTATCATTATTATTACTGCGTATTATTATGCGTATGATGTCGATGTTGAATTTCTGAGACCACTTAAGATTCACAGATTCAAAGCTTCATTGTAATTTTCTACAAGTACCATGAAAAAGAGCAGTAGTTCTCGAGATCCGGTCTCGGCCTTGAGTGGTGTGTTAACAGTGCAAAGTGTGGGTTTAAATCCCAGGGAGCACACATAAATCAACCATTCTCTCAATTGGAAGTTGCTTTGGATAAGAGTGTCAGATAAATTAATAGAATGGAGCTGGCCAGGATAGCTTCCATGATGCACTTGCAGAAAGTAATGAGTGCTACCAGGACATCTGAGTGATCCACAAACGTCTGAGGAAGGAAAGGTTCTGGTGGGCCTTCCCCACAGCTGTTTGTAAGGGTTTTGCTTATGTAAATGTTCTGAAAGCAGAGTGGAAAATTATTGATTCAGATAGATAACCAATCAGACTATAGAGGAGGTGGGTCCAGGCAACTAGAAGAGGCAGGACCAAGACATCTGATTTGCTGATCTGACACAAGATCTGATTGGTTATCTCTATTTTGCATTCCACCCTCAGAACATTTTTGCGTAAGCACATTGGTTAGTGCGAGGTGCTACTAGTCCTGAAGGAGGTGCCGAAACCACAGCCGGGTGAGGTGATACTCCACAGGCTGAGCCGGGGTGTCACATGCTCCCAGAGCTGGCATCCCAAACTCTCCCAAAACAATGCCTCTGTTTCCCCGCCAATCTGTCTGTCACACGATCCCCGTAATTAGGCTGCGCTCCATCCTGTGGGACATAGCTATTATCGTACCTATTATTCCTGGAGGATTTGGAGCCCCGATGTTGTTTTACTACCCCCTGCTATGCAGACGGGCGGATGACTGAGAGAGTCATGCCACTCATGTGCCATGAATGTGCCATGTTATACATCAGTGCAGGGGCAGATTATCACCATCACCCCATCAGCTCCAACAAGGCTCACTGTTCTGTGGTCACAAGACCCATAATGAACCCCAGAGGAATTACCTGTCACGGCATGGGTACATCTCTAAATGACACCCAGAGTCATTACTGTAATGCAGGACACCTGGTACTGTACTATTATTGCACCCAGTATTACTGTACTGCATGACATCTCATAGCCTGTAATAAGATCATTTAATAAGAATCTTCAACACTTTCAGAGAGAGAACACAGATAAAAATATGAATACTGTGAAGGACATTCCCTACAGTCTTTTTTGATATTAATGACTGAGTCTGTTTGATTTAATGCCTCTAATGTTTGATGTTACTAGCAGCTACACAGAAATCAACAGCGTTCTTCTTCTGCTCAGTCAGGATGCCTGACGCTATGATCCACAGCAGCAGGATTTTACTGAATAAGGACTCAGTGAAGCGTGTTTATCCGGAGTCTCCAGCATGGAGAGCGAGAGAGTTTCAGGGCATCAACATCTCCTTTTCCAGTAGTGCTGTGTGTTACCAGGACACAGAGATATTCCCCCTCTGTTGCGTTCACCCCAATACGATGGTCTGGAACAGACCCAAACAGATTCCACTCATGCCACGGAGGACACCGAGGTTCTGTCCAGGAAGCTGAGAGCTTAAACATCTTTGTTCAGACAGGATTTTGTGTTTTCAAAATGCCTTTATTATAAACCGCCAAAAAAAAAAAAACTGCAAAGCATGTGCCACTAAGAGCACTCCCGGGTAGGGAAACTGTGAATAAGAAGCCTTTAACTTGTGCATTGCAAAAATGCAGTTTGTACAGTAGGTCTTAATAACACAGTGCCAATTTCACAGGGCATTAAATTGAAAAATGTGCAGTAAAATATCAAATAATAGCAATACTAATAATAATAACTGAGAAATCAAACACAGCAAACAACTTATTGTGAATTTAATGAATAATTAATAATTGTATTCAAAAGAAGGTTTAATTTAAGAGCCAGTGGCCAAAAACATTTGATTTGACAGTGAAATGCTACAAATATTCTTGGAGCCTTCGATTTAGGATACACAGTGCCCTCTACGGGATTCCGTCGGAACAGCATCCCCTATTTAAGGTGGCACGGATCTTGCGAATAAAAAGCTGGTGTAAAGTAAGTCGACTTCGGCCTCGCGTCATGTCCTCGGTATTTTTTGTGCATCTTTTAACTAATATTTTATTGAGTGATGCGCCGAGAACAATGCTGACAGAGCGATCAGATGTCCGTATAATTAAGCCAGATAGAGGCATAAACACGAGTTTAAAAAAAATCTCTATCTAATTTGCACCGTAGTTTTAATACATTTTCTCGGTATTTTAAAAATCCTGCCTACGGCCCTAATACTTCTGTATATGAAGGGAGACAGAAAGCACACCAAAGGTCAAATTAAAGGTGTTCCCCAAGTCATAACCCCATAACGCCACATACTTCCACAGGAAACTAATAATGGTAATGTGACTGTGCCTGGCAGGATCACAAGGCCTGCACATTCAGGGTTTGTCAACTCCTGAGCAAGGCTCTTAACCCCCAGCTCCCTGGACACCGCACGAGGTGGCTGCCCTTCCACGGCCAAGCTTGCTCTCCTGGAGGGCAAGGTTGGGGGAGGTGAGAAGAGGATTTCCCCATGGGGATCAGTAAAGTATCAATTCAAAACTCTACAGACTATTTACAAAGTAATAAAACTGTTATATACATGTAGATATATGAGCAGGTGTGTGCAGACTTATCTCGAATTAAAAATCTCACTCCATCCAGCTGACCAAAGTTGGAAACCCTGCGCTTTACCTGCCATTACACAATTCATATAACCTGCATTGCAAAAACATCATCCCTTATAAACCAAGCTGTCAAAGGCGCAAGAGGTTCGTAAAATGAGTAAATCCTGACACCTAGTGGCGGGACGAAGCAGCGCCGCGTCTTTTTTTTTTTTAACATAAAACACAGTCTGGAAAATGGCCACGGAGGAAGTACGAAATACATATAAAGGTGCCTTCCGCTTGGCAGCGGGGTCAGGACGGGACGCAGACAGCCTCCGGAGCCTGACTGGGGCTCCGGCCGTGGTGCTGAGTACCCAGGTTCGTGAATCGTGGTGTGTAAGGACGCACTTCGCGCTGCGGCGCCTGATCCGACATGCAGAAATACGGGGAATGATTGCGGCGCTGGCAGGCGAAATAGCGGCGCGGACGGCTGAGAGCGGCTCGCGTCACCTTGAGCTCTCCGTACGAGCGTGTCCTTCTAAAAGCGTGCCTTTTATCCCAGCCGGTGCTGATGCGATTCTGGGCTTTGCCGGAGCGCCCGGGCTCCCCGATGACAGGACGCCGTGCAGCGCACCGGCGCTGACATTTAACACAGGCGCTCCACACTTATGAGTTACACCGGAGGTCAGAAGCAGCACACGACGTCTAAATCTGGCTGGCATCCCGAGTGTCCGTACTTGGCGGGAGGGGTTTTTAATGCATTTGATTCATTACCTTGTTGACAGCCCCGTCTGCCTGGCATGGCTCGCCCGTTGACTCATGTCGCCTTTATGGTAGTAGAGTTTGGGCAGATCCGTCCCACCCGTGTGATGTTTGTCAATTGTATTTTAAACTACCCACGTAGTCTTGAACTCTAAGCTTCTACCATGATATACCTAAATGCGCAAGTCAAGCTATTTGGCTCCTGGAACATATGGAAAAATCTGTTGAAAAGTATTTTGGTATTGGAGGAAATTGGGTCTGATCCAAAATGGTGTATGTACCGCGGCACATGAAGTCTTTGTTGGGAACCTGTGAATATCAGTGTTTTACTGATTTACGTCTGTTTCCTGTATTTCCTCCTTGTTTTCAGCTGAATAATGTAGTAATATATTGTTCTGGTTCACTTTTAAGTCTGGGACAGCACCATGGCGCTGTGATTAGCCCAGATGGAATCCCATTCCCAATTTACACGTGTGGGGATTGCATGTTCTCAACGTGTCGATGAGGGGTTTCCTCTGGCTTCTCCGGTTTCTCTCCACAGTCCTAAATATACTAAGGCAACCTGCCAAATTGTCCATGTGTGTGAATCATGTGTGCGCCCAGCGATGGGTTGGTGCCCCAACCTGGGTAATTCCTGCCTTTTGCCAGTAATAGGCTCCAGATCCCCGCAACCCCAAATCTTCTATATTATTGTCTGTTTCAGGGACAGATAAGCATGTAGAAAATGAATGAATGAATGGACATTTCAGTCGGTCTTCTTTCCACAGCTCCCAGAGTGCAGCCATGTACTCCACGCGACTCCTCAGGATCTCCCACAATGCACTGGGAAAGCCACACTACCGGGGGATGGCTGTGTACAGTAGTGAACTCTGGGATGAGATCAGGGGGAAACTTAGCGTGTTTCCCGGGGGGTCAGTCGACCTGGTCAAGCAGGAGTCTGGGATCGCGGTGCTCACGGTCAACAACCCGGACCGCATGAACGCCTTTTCAGGTACCGGAGTTAAACCGTGACACGGAGACTTTCCTACAGTGTGGAAATGCTCTGCCCTCTGGTCCTCACCTTCTCATTCCTTCAGGTACCATGATGCTTGAGTTGCAGGACCGGGTGTCCCAGCTGGAGAACTGGAAGCAAGGGAAAGGCCTCATTGTTCACGGGGCGGGTGGAACGTTCTGTTCCGGATCCGACCTGAACGCGGTCAGAGCCATATCTAACCCTCAGGTATGCCGCCGTCCCGGTGTTGGCCGATTTCTCAGAAAGGATTCGCTGCAGTACAACTTTTCCAGGGAAGGTAGACTAGTCCTGAGCTATGAGGACAGGGGACGTCAGGAGAAGACGAGCAGGTGGAAGCTTACGCGTGTCAGACACGTTCATGATGCGTCTCATGTCAGTCACTGCTGGTCTTTCAGGATGGAATGAAGATGTGTATGTTCATGCAGGACACGCTGACCAGACTGCTGAGGTAAGAGGCTAGTTTAAGTTACCATCTCTGCTGGCTCGTTTTACTGAACTAACTAACACACTTCACTACACACATACATTTAGCAAGCACTCAGGCATGAGGCACAATTAAGGATCAGGGTCAGCCAGTGTCCCTGAAGCAATTGGGCTTAAGAGCCTTCATCAAGGGTTCAACACGGTCATCAGTCAGCTAGCCATGGGATTTGAACTGGTAACCTTCAGAGTGCAGTCGTAGCCTGCATAGCCACCCTGCACACACCTGCATTAAACTACATGTACACATTGATCTGCACATTGAGCTACAATGCATTATCATTTAGTAGATGCCTTTATCAACATACTGTCTGGGATTTGAACCAGCAACCTTCCAGTCACAGCACAGCATCCTAACCCACTGAACCACACACCACTCAACCACACGCGTGTCCTATGTGAACCTTGTACACTGACACACCTGTCTTAGACCCCAAGTGTATCCTGTGTAATCCTTATACACTGACACAGCTACATTAGACTACACGTGTCCTATGTGACCCTTATTACGCTACACATGTGTTTTGTGTAAACCTTATACCCTGACACACCGGTATTAGACTATTATACTACAGGTGTGTCCTATGTGAACGTTATACACTGACAGAGCTATTCCCTCAGTGCAGGCTGCCCCTCATCTCCGTTGCCCTTGTGGAAGGGAAAGCACTGGGAGGAGGGGCCGAGCTGACCACTGCCTGTGACTTTAGGTGGGTAAGAATCACCAGATCTTCTCTGTTCGCTTTCCCCAACACTTAACACACTAGTTTTGTGTGTTACATTTCCTTTGACCATGGTTTGAAGTAGCATGTGGAAAGTTAAGCCCAGAATTGTTGTTTAGACTCTAAAATGTATTTTTAGACATGGTCGACCGGATCATGAATCAGTGGCAATCTGGTCCCTCACACAAGTTTTATTTTCAACAATGACTTGCTTTACAATTATGTATTAATTAATGACATTATTTGAAGGACAGGTTTTAGCAGCATGATTTGAGATAGTTGGAATGGTCAGTACTGACATGACTGCATTTCATAAACAGGTTGATGACTCCTTCCAGTGAGATCCAGTTTGTCCATAAGCATATGGGTCTAGTTCCTGGATGGGGAGGTGCAGCCAGGCTTGTGCGAATAGTGGGCAGCCCGAGCGCTCTGAAATTACTGGGTGCTGCACTGAAAGTAGACTCCGCCCATGCAGAGAAGATCGGCCTATCGGATGGGGTTGTGGCTGCAGGGGCGGGGACAACATTGGCAGAGGCGGAGCATTGGCTGAGCGACTTTACCAGAGGCCCTGCGCCTGTGATCCAGGCCATTAAGAAGGTGGTGCTCCACGGGCGAGAGCTCCCCCTGGGGGACGCACTGAGGAAAGAGAAGGAGGTGTTCGGAACCGTGTGGGGAGGGCCTGCAAACCTGGAGGCCTTGGCCCGTAAGTCCAAGCACAAGTGAGCAGAAGCAAGAAGACGAGAATGGAGAAAGCAGGACTGCCAGCCATTATCAGGGACTGTCAAAAAATTAAAACCACTTCAGCATTACGTACAGCACTGCCCTGATATGTACAGGGGTGTCAGACATGTTGGCGTAAAATGGCCTGCTAACAGTCTAACAAGGTCATGTGACCCGCATGTTTGTAGATTTGATGATGCTACTTTACATACATTAAAAAAAATATGTGGAGGACTTATGCTAGCTACTGAGTATCTTTTTGAGTGTTCATCTTCCTGGGACTCGTTGAGCGTGGAGTGCCTGTAAGAGGTTGTGCTTTATCTCGGTCACAGTCGGCATCTTACTCCCAATGTGGAGAGCTGCTGCTTCTTCTCCGAGGGGTCCTTGCTGCTTCGTTTGCATCCCATCTGGGACGGCTGCAGGTCCTGTGACGTCTGGGTGGAGGGCTCTGCCGTTCCTCCCCTTCATCCGTTCTTTGGCGTATTTGGCTTCTGCCACGTTACCCGTCTTTAGGCACAACTTCACTTTCCTCCTCAGGAAAATGTTGCTGTGGCTGAATGAAAGGGGTCAAAACTGTAGTCCGACAGCAGCCCCAAACCTGTTTTTTGACCTGTGACTTACCAGCAGATGAAAAGCACGGTGCTCAGTTGACCCACCTCACTGTCACACTAGTAAAAACACTAAAAGTGTTAACATTCAACATAGTGGTATGCAGACGACAGCTTGTGTTCATGTGCAGACGCCTACCTGAGCACATATGGGCGTTGGTCCATCACAGGCAAGCCGCTGATACAGTTCTTAAGAACGGGACGTGTAAATCACAGGGCACTCCCTATGAGGCCCTGCTGTGACCTGAATTACTCTGGGGAGACACTCTGGTGCATTCTGGGTAGAAGCACGATGACACGGGAGAAGATGAATGAGGACGTAAGAGTGTGGGCTTGGAAAGAAGCAGTAAGGCCCAGTGATGGACACCCAGCCAGCTCCGCTCACACTACATATGTAATGAGTGCTTCAGCTCTGAGAATTAGTAACGAAGGCTGTCAGACATGTCTCATTTACAAATGTGTAAAGAAAGAAAAATTAGAGCTATATTTTTACCATTTTAAAATTTCCAGATGAAGAGGACACAATGAATCGTGCCAAGACATTCAAATGCTTTGATTAAACATAAGTTATCCAATATTGCAAATTTACTGCTTGTTATAGTCTCTGGATTGTCCTTGGAAAGGATCAAAATGACTCTGCCAAGTCTTCAGCATTCTCCATTCAGAAATACATGCATCTTAATATATAGGCAATATATACTTAATATACAGAATCACACAAAGTCCGCATCCAAAGACCACACTCTGCTTATGAAACTATTCAGAACATTTATTAAGGGTTTAAAAGGGAGGTGAGCAGTTAATTCTGCAACATCATGAGTGCCGATCAGGGCCCTTTGGGCACAAACAACTGGGAAATGAAAAGCACAAAATCCAGTCAAACCTCTTTTAGCATAGGAATGGCTCATGGCAATAAAAGTTAGAATTTCAACAGGATGTGTTTTTTAACGAGACCTCTAGCGTTTTTGCCTTTCAGAAAGCCGGATGCGGGCAGCCCCTCGACGCGGCCGATCGTCACGAGTGTCAGTTTAGCAGAGAGGTTCGGTTGGCGTGCTGGCCAAGGACAGTGCCCCCCCCCCCCCCAGGAATTTTTTCACACCTCAGTCACTGTGCACTGGCCATCCGGTCTTCTTGAGTTCTCACTGCCGCTGGCAGACTCGCCACCAGGGGGCAGCCTCTCTGCTTGGCTCCTCCTCACATGCCTTCTCTCCAAATTCGCCACCAGCATCAGTCTCTGTCTGGCCCGTGTGCCCTCCTCCTGCTCCTCGTCTTCGTCCTCAGTGTCCGGGCCGCCGGGCCCCCGGGATGGGGAGGCCGTGCCCTCGTCCCCCTCCCCCTCTGCACTCCTGACCCTCTCCAACTCCCCCGGGTCGGCGACCTGAAGCTGGCCGAAGGAGCTCTCCAGCGAGGGACTGGCGTCCAGCCAGGGTACGGGGGCATCATCGGGCTGGCCCCCAAGGGCGATGGCGGGTCTTAGGGGTGCGGATCCAGGCAGGAGGGCAGTGGCACGAGGCCCCGTCATGTCGGCCCCATCGGCAGAGCTCTCCCGCGTGCCCTCGGCCTCCAGCCGCAGCCCCGCCACGCCCTTCTTGGGGATGTCGGCAGTGTCGCGCTTCATCCTGCGACGCCGGCCGTGCTCGTTACGCCGGTACTGCACCATGTTCTCCAGGTCGGCCACGTAGAGGAAGCCGGCGATCAGCATCTCGGTGCTCTTCCTGCCCTTGGCGTAGGCGTCCTCCAGCTCGCGGCTGCTACGCTCGTCGTACTGCCACCAGCCGTTGCGGCCCTCGTAGTACCAGGCGTGCTCGCCGCGTCCCGGGCCCACGATCTTCAGCTCCTCCGGCGACAGCAGCGTCGGCCGCTCCAGGAAGTCCTCGGGGACCTCCTGCCTGCAGAGGGCGCACCGCTTGCTCTGCCAGGAGGCACCCTTGACGCACAGGAAGCAGAAGATGTGCTTGCAGGGCAGCCGTACTGGATGGATGCACGTCTGCAGGCAGATGGCGCACTCAGGGACTGGCAGGGTGGTGGCGCCTGGGCATACCTCGTTGCCACCCTTCTGGCCTGAGGGTAGCGTGCTCATGGTGAGGTCAACTTCACTGCAGCCAGCCATCCTGCTGGGATTGTAAAGGGCAGAAGCGGCGTGACACAGGACCCCCGGGCAGGGACACTGCACTAGCACACTAATGTGAGGAACAGTGGGGCAGCGGAGACTACCGGCCCCGAGAGATAAACGATCCAAATAAAGCAAAAATGACAGAGAAATGTACAGCATTGCAGACAGCGGGATACCTCTGGGGAGGCAGAAAATGAACACATGAAAAATGGAGATACTCACTGTGTAGCCAGTCTTTACAGGGGTATCATCGGTGGGTCTCAGTGCCTCTTGAGATTTCTGTAACGAAGCAAAAATAGCCGATTTCAGCCAAACACCAGAGCAGACCTTACGGTGGCAGTCGGAACAGGGAGGAATGGTGGCGGCGCTTCTCTTCGGCTGAACGTGAACTATGAACAAAGAAAGCCGGATCCGTGTTTACAGCGCAGCTCGCAGCTCTCCCAGTGACGCATTAGCCGCCATGCTAAGCGCTAGTCGCGGAGCACGGCGGAGGCATTAGCTTTCGCGCTAACCGCCAAGGCCGGAGCAAGCACGGAACGCGAGCAAATAAGAGCGCCGTGGATGGAGAGCCGCACATCGGCCTAGAAGCACAAAAAAAAGCCAAACGCGAAGATTTATCTCGCCCTTGTTGTGACCCAGAATAAGAGCCAGGCGAAGGCTGTGCGCTACTTCGAAGGTACAGCGGCCAGGGAATGCTGGCTCCCGAGCGCCAGAAACAACAGAGACGATTACAATAATTATAAACATGCTTCCTACGACATTAATACATCGCTGCCGTGCGTACACAGACCTGTCAAGACAGCCGGCCGGGCAGCACTCGGATCAGGCGACCATACCAACAGCCCTTCCCGATGAAGACGCCAACGGACCCCCGGCCGAACCGCCTACTTACGCGACGCCTGACGTCACCACGCCCCGACGTGCCGGCGCACTCGGTCGCGCGCTCCCGCAGACGGCCGAGCGGGCGACTTTTTTTTTCTGCGCGTTTCGGGGCCTAGGGTAATTAACAGAAAGTCATTCAAGGGTGAAATGATTTATTTTCTTCAAATGGGCATTATAACCTTATAAAACAGCGTGCGTAGCTCGACTGGATATTTAATGACGGTTGACACACCTGGCAGTGCCTTAGGTGGAGTTTATTTCTGGCGAGGTAAAGGACAGCGGGCCCTTTAGTAATTAAACTGCCTTATTTGTATCATGATCCAGAACGTTTTTAATGTGAATCACGGGAAATTGAGGACATAGGTGGGCTGATGCTTTAAGGTTCACGTCAGAAGAATGCCGATCCTTCCTTATGTGGGGGTGGGCATGACTATGTACACCAGTGTCTGTGTGGATAGTGCTTGTTTTATTTTACATCTTCATACTTTACATTTTTTTTACTACATTTCATTTCTATCTTCTGTTGTTACTTTTGTAATTCTTAATAGGTCAGAAACTGCAAATACACTTCACTGCATGTCGTACTATGTGTGATTGTGTATGTGACAAATAAAATTTGAGTTTGTTTTCAGGTAGAAGGGATGGTTTTCTTGTCTGACAGGGTTGCTTCCTCTCACGCATCTGGCGTGACACTCATGCTTTCAGACTCTCATGCTCATGCAAGAAATCTTACTGCAAATCTATATTATTGCATTATAAAACTAAAATTAGCTACATCGAAAGCTTTGGGGCAGTTTGCAATCCTTACAGAAGGTAATAAAAGAATTACATACACACACGCACGCACACACACATGCCACTCCCCAGCTGAAAACAACATTGTTATAGATATATAGTTGGGCGGCCTCTGACCATGTTAATGTTCCTTTCCATGGAGAAACACCCCCCCCCCCAACAAAAAGATGATTTTGAGTAATGTCTAGATATTGTAAATCTATACATTTGACTGTCGATCAGTCAAATATAATTTTGTTGCTTTCCAAACTCCTTAATTACATTGATAGTTTGATTTCACAGCAGAACAGGAAGCATTAAATGACAAGCCTATTTCCCCAAGTTTGCACTGTTGATGCATTTTATCAGCCACTGACTGCATACCGTCTAGTTTTGCATTATATGCAGGTTTTGCAGTATTTGTATTGGTTAGTACTGGCCTGATTAGCATTTGTAATGACTGGCTGAATGGGTATGCATTCCAAAGCACATGTTGCACTTAGTCGATAAAGAATCTCGATCTTGAATTTAAGGGTACTCTAATGTTCATGTGGTTGTTATTTATTTTTGGAGATGAAATTAATCAAATGCATTGAGGCGCACAGTAGCGTGTGAATAGAACCATTTGGAGAGCAATTATTTTGCTGTTTGTCAGTCAGCACTGTCAGCTGGTGGCGGGTTTGACCATGGCGGCTTGTTCCAGTCCTGTGATTTCAGCCACAGATTGATAAAATTCATCTGGCTCTTATTTGGGGACTGACACCTGGGTTTCTGTCTTTCATTGGTGTGGCCTTGGAGTCCTCCCAGTTCCACCCATTAGGACCATCTCATTCCAATACCTGCCAGCAGAACTGGAGGATTGAATGCTGCCCACGGGGTAGTACGTGAGCTTATTTTCTAATGTTTTATTGGTGTCAGCTCCTCGTGCTTTGCATTTAAATGAAATGTGTTTTTCTGTTGCTGATCCGGTTCAGAGTTTCTCATGTGATATGAATATAATCTTCTGCCCTTAGGAGACGTGTTGTATGTGCAATTCCCATGTTGCTGATGAGTAAGGAAACCAGCCAATGTCATGATTACTAATGTGCTAGAAAACTGGTAGACTAAACAACTAAAATCCTCTAAAGGACTCCCGGATGACGCATCTTGGGAACGAATATGACGGCAGCTTTCTGAGAGCGTGATGCCTTCATGGTGAGCATGAGAAGAGTGTGGCCAGAGGGCTTGGTGAGGCGGGGCACGTGGCTGCGCAGATGGGAATATCTGCTCTGTTGACATGGCAAAGACTGGATAAGCTGTCTGAATACAGGGTAACATCTTAGTTCAAGGTCAGCTCCTTAACTGTCAATAAACCATCACTAATCATTTGATAATATATTAACTGATAGAAAGATTCATTAACACATTTAGAAATGTATTGTTATCGTATCTGGCACCTGGCATTTACAAAACAGCCTGTAAGTCACTTGCAAATATAAAACAATGGGTTAATAAACAAAAATGAGTTATAGTTGAGCATTTAAAAGCTCTTTAGATGATATTTTGTGACAAAGGAGTAAAGTATCTTTGTAATATAGTTCTAAATTTGAAAGCAAATCATTTTATATTAATTAATACATTATGAAATGGTTAGTAATAGTTAAGGAGGAGGCTTTTATTGTTACCCAGTTTAATTTTGCAGTAATGTGATTAGTGATTTCACATTGAGACCTCATTCGGCTCCTCACTCTCATTTGACATTTTCCATCTCCTTGTTTGGCTTGGTGCACTGGCTTCTTTGTGCACCCTCTAACTGTACCATCCCTCAGTGCCTGCCGCACTCACTAGCTCCCCCTGCAGCTTCCTTTGTTGATTGCACATACCTGTCATTGGAATCTCCTGTTCACCTAGCTCAGCCTCTCTCACATTCGCCGCTGGGCACAAAGGCTGGGCGCTCATTGGGGTACCACCAAACCGCATGGAAGTTTGTTTTGAGCCAGAATGCAAGATGAGACCTTATTTGCCATTTGTGCAAGTACACTGGAATGCTTTACACATATTCCATCTCCTCTGAGAAATACACACAGGCACAGGTGAGATCAAAGCTTGGGGTTAGAGTGTAAGCCCAACTATTTATATGGTGCTCTTGGAGCATGTTGGGGTCAAAGACCTTGCTGAGGGGGCTGACGGTAATGTGACTGCTCTGCTGAACGTGGGATAGAAACCAATAACCTTCTGATTGCTGGCACAGCGAGGCCTTTCCAGCTGAGCCACGCCCCACCGCCCAGTGGCAGCTGGCATCAGTGATCTGATAGGACAGTCTTTCCCTCAGAGGTCTTTATGTTGAAGATTCATTGGTAAATTGATCAAGGTGCTTACCACAAAAACAAATGTCCTGAGGGCATAGTGCAGTTGGCTGATACTCTCCTCCAACCCCAGGCTTCGCTTTCTCCTGTGTATGTGGGTACATGTTATTTAAATTCTGATACTTGTACAAAATTCCCTGCCTCCCACTTCTGACTCAGTGCCAGAATATTCTATTTGTGTAGTCAGTGCTCATTTCACGCAGTTCGGCGATTAAACTGTGGCCAAATAAGACGTAAATTAAACGTTACCCATTTGTGTCACTTTAAGGCACTCGGCTCTCCAAATGCGTTCCCTGGTTTTATTTGCTCTGTTTCACTTGCCCTCTGTGAGGCTGCCAAAGACATCCAAAACTTTCATCAGATATGTGGGTGTCTGGCATGGAGATCAGATCTTTAAAAGCAGGAAGGCAGCAGCCTTTACCGACTCTCCCAGTGCCACTCCGTTTGGATAATGGCAGGGTTGCCGCTAAACGAGTCCTTTTTAATTTTACGCCTGATCGAGTAGCCGGATCCCAAAGCTGTTTTATTATACTTTGGGGTAATAGCGTTTTATTTATGTAGAAGTAGTTTAGGGACTGTGAAGAGAGAGATTTCCCATACCAGTGTTCATTTTTGTACCCTGTTTCAAACAGCACCGTGGGTGAATGGTGACAGTATTGTGTAGGAAGATCATAATGAGACTGTCCCTCTGGGGAGAGGTTTGGCTGTGGGCTCGGGGAGTCCTGCCAGTTAGTGTCTGTCCCTCGGCATGAGCTGATCCCAGCCTTGGCAGAAGGGCGCGTTTATCTGGAGGAATCATGACGTACCTTCTGGGTCACCCTGCTGGACAGGCGCTGACTGTTGCCGCGCAGCGGAACACCTGTCCTCACGGAGGTGGCAACGTGTGGGAGAACACGGCCGAGGCGGAGTTTGTGTCATCTCGCGAGGCTTGTGTCACAAACGTGGCAAGTGGCCTGCTAAAGGGGACCAGGTGCCACAGAATAACTTAAAGGGCTCCGCCCCCAGGCTGCTGTCTGGCTGTATTACTGCAGAGGGGAGGGGGCACCCCGCTGGTAAGTCAACTCCCCCACCTGTGACGGCTGTTCTCACTGACTCATCTGCAGTCCAGACCAAAGTGAAACACAGGCGTGTGTGAATCGGCTGCTGAGGCGGGCTTGCGTAACCCATCCTTCTGCATTCAGAAGCACCGTATCCCTGGCTGAGGAGGAGGGGGACGAGGTTCAGGTGACCAGCCTGGGTTCATTAATTCCACCTGTCCCTCGTTCCTTGGATCAGCTGGTGCGTCCTATTTTATTCCAGCGCCCAGTAACCTAGATGAAGCCACAGCCAGCTTCACCCTGAGCAGAGAAGCCAGTGGCTGTCTGACCAGTGCATGTGGGATACTGCCTGATCTCTGTGATTCCTGCAATGAACCTGCTCCCTGCCTAGACTGTGTCATATTCAGACATTATATAACAGTGATGAACCCCATTAACCCCTATCCCGTGTTTGGGGTCAATCTGACCCCAGAGCATCATTAAACGGTAGGCAAATTTCGCATGGGGAAATTATCACGGGAAAAGGGTTAACCTTCAGCCATATGGCAATAACGAATGAAAGCGTTAATAAATAATAATAATAATTTGTATATATTTTTTTGCATATAGCTGTCACACAACACATACGATGTATTTATACAAATATATAACGGTGGTGATGTATTTCCTTAGTCTTATCCAATGGAATTTACTTACATTCTCCGAAGGTTTCTGGCCGATTGCCAGAGGTTCTACTGCAGGATGTTATACTATGCGCCGTGTTAATGTGTTGTGTACAGCTTGACGTGGCTTTGCAGTATAATATCAGTACAGTTGACCGGTGTAAAAAAAAACTACAACCAAAAAAAAAATATATATATATATACAGCAGGAAAAATCAGGTTGATGTTTCTAACTTATGGGAGGATGGCAATGATCCCATTTGTAGTGCGACGTTGCCGATGACATGCAGATCGGGGATCGAAACGATGTGGCGGGTGGGGGGGGGGGGGGGGGGG
>JAODKL010000135.1:12605999-12627255 GCA_026780765.1 Petrocephalus schoutedeni
CTGTATGTCAAATTATAAGGAAGCATCCAGAAACTTGCAAGACTAAAGACATATACAGTCATATTAGATCCTAACTCTTCCCGAATTGTGTGAAACCTCTCCATGGTGAGGACACCATCAGTCCTGCAGTCACCTGCATCTTTCTTTATCATTTCCATCAGTCTTGTGGGGTTTTCATTCATGATTAAGTGCATGATCCAGTGTAACTTTGAATTCATGACTTCGTTCAAAGTGTTTGGTCGCTATTTTTACCTCCACACACAGACAACAAGTCAGAACCTTTGCAAACAATTCCTACGATTATGATCAATTCTTTGCTAAGCGTAATCCAATGCAGTATGCTGCAGAGAAACAGGCCCCAAACATAATTGTTCTGAGTCTGTTGCACATTGACCGTTACATGATTCATAAAGAAGACTAGTTTTAAACAGATGTAGGCTAAGTGTGACATCCAGAAGATGTACCAACCTGCCATTGTGTTCCTGGCCAGACGAGCTGCTCCTACGATCGCCCTCGTTCATGACCTACACATGGAAGGGACAGGCTCTACCATCACGTCTCTCTGAACCCTAGGTGACTTTACAAAGCTGCCATAGGTGCGTGCCTCGGATGTCCTCACAGAGGACAGGTGCAGCAGACGACACATGCCAGAGTTTCAAGGGGAGGACTCAAGGTGCGACTGTGAACAGCCAGGCGGATGACGGCCCGCTGTAAGGAAACACCTGGTCCGGCGCGGAGGAGCACAATGTCATGCTCGCTCCCAGAGTGACGCACACATGCTCGGGTAAAAGCTGTACCTGCTCCAGGCCTGAGTCACTCCACCAGACCAGCAGGGTTTAATTGTCAACAGCAGCAGCACGGTGGCCGCGGGGTCTCGGTGTGAGAGACACTCACTCTGAACGCGGTGTCCATCTGAGCCTTGAGGATGTTACATTTCAGGTGCTCAGGCAGGCCGGCTGCTAAGGCAGGAGAGTGCAGACTCTTCTCCGACAGCTGCTTCTCCTCCATCTGGCCAGCAGGTAAGGACTTGTTAGGCATTGCGGGACAGTGGCGGTATCAGATAGCATGCCATGCTAGGGAGGGCATTTGGGTATGTTAGGACGACTGGTCGAATCTGTCCACCTGTAGGCACGCCCCTGCTTTAGGGTCTTGCTGCTGCCGAGGGCTGGCCAGTTCATCGGAAACAGGCGTACTCTCCTCTCGGGGTGTGGGGGGGGGGAGTATTAATCCATCACATAAACAATAATACACTCTAATATGTCAGACATACTGTCATGTGCCTCAATTCACACCTTCCAGAAGGAAATGAGTCAAGTGGCATCACACATCACTGTCATTTGAATAAATCGGTGCACATCCATTTAAGGCGTGTCAAACTGCCAATATGACCAGCCTCCCGATACATACCTTGTGAATTCTACATCCAGAATAAGCAGTTTTAAAAGCGGGAAAAACAATCTACTTCTGTTGTCCCATGCTGCATCGTCTGTTACTTGGATGGTTGTATAATTATTAAGTGACATTATGTTACACTTTGGGTTCTAAACAGAAGTACCACTTGAGTAAAAAGAACAGAATTAATTACAGTAGCTAGTGTGTTTGCCAGCTGAGACTGCCAAAGACGGGACAAAAAAATATAATTAATTACATCCATTAAAATTAAAGCAAGAAACACGTTCTCTTCAAAATGTCTCTGGCATTTTTCCTCAGCTATCTTTAAATGACTCATGCGCCGGCTTTGAATTCGCCATACGTTTCAGATCCTGACAATGTCCCACATTTGTACTGGCAAGCAGGACTCATTTTTTGTTTTATAGGAAATTAAAATTCCGTGACTCTTGATCCGAAACACAGGGGGGGTGAATAATGTATCAATTGCTGTGAATAATAATGAAAGGAGCTGGTGGCATTTTACAGCAGGTATTTCACTGTCGCCGTCCGGTGCCCGTCGTTACAGAGCGGCCCCCGCGACGGCCCGGACCCTGCAGCTCTCTGCCACCTGGCGGACCTCGGCGGAGGCCGTATTTCAGCGCTTCCCTGTCCTCGCAGCCAATAGGGGATTAAAACGTGTGGGTGACAGAGAAGGACAGCAGATGTCCCTGAGAATGTGCTGTGGCACGAACATCATTCTCACGCCACCAGCTGAGCTGCTTTCTGTTATTTGGCACTTTTATGTTTAACATGCCATTGTTTTATATTTCCTTCTGTTTATATGTAATAGTGACACTGTATTGATCCCCATAGGGAAATTCTCTCTTTACATACACGTGTTGCTTTCCATAGTAGGTGACAGCGAGCTTGGCAGTGGAGGGCGGCCGCCTGCAGCGGCACCCAGGGAGCTGGGGGTTAACGGCTGTGCTAAAGGGCCCACAGATATGAGACTTTTCTGCTGGGGCCAGACACCAAGCGATGGCCTTACGAGCACGAGCTGAGAGGCTTAGCCCACTGAGCGGCACACAGCCCCCGTGTGTGTGTGTGCTTATGGACCCCAAAAGTGACCCCTCCCCTACATCCAAACATATCATTGGCTAACAATAAGTCTGCCCCCTCGATATAAATTGTGGGTCCTTTTCTGCCCCCCCCCCCCTCCCCCAGAATCTCCCCTGAGTCCGGCTAATGGTGACATTGGTACAGTTAACAGTCCTGACATGGAGATCTGGCTGGCAAAGCCCAGGTTGACTGCTCAGACTTGCTTCCAGTACCTGAAGCTCCCAGGACCCATACATGTCCCAGTTGCGTGGTCACATACTCGCAGTGGATTTGGTCAGGGGTGGAGTGTGGCTGAATGGGATAGTGGCTGTCATCGGAAGGTCGCCAGGTCAAGTCCCATAGTCAGTTGAGTGATGTCACCACTGGGCCTTTGAGGAAGGTCCTTAAACCCCAATTGTTCCCGGGCCTGGCTGAGCCTGCATTCTCAAAAAGTACACTGCTTTGGATAAAAGTGCCTGCTAAATAAATAAAATATAATGCAGATCTAAGGATGCTTACAGTCACTGAAACCACCAATGGCCAGCTCCAACAAAAGGCATGAGCCTTTAAAAGGGACTGGCAGGTCAAGGTCTTCCACTGGACACACACAGACCATCTATGAGACCACTACCTCTAGCAGCTGGATTAAATGCCTCTGGTGTGGAGACGACCAGAAAGTGCTTGAACCGTTTCTTCACGGGCCCATCCAGATGGAAGCGTGTGCTTATTATACCCCCCACAGTCACACCCAGCTGTGTGGCCTAGGGGCGAAACCAGCTATAATGAAATGACAAGGCTCAGTCCATGAGCTTACAAAGCACTGTGGAGACATGTGCGTCCTCATGGATTCGCAGGGAGCGTTTTTATGTTTCATGTTAATAAGTTGCCTGCAGTGTCTGCGTATTGCCGCCAACTTCTGACCGCAGAATAAACTCAAATTCGGCTCATTTGCAATCCCATTAGATTCAAATCATCTCAAGTAATCAAACTGAAATTTGGCCCAGCCAGGGCTCAGTAACTGGAAAGCCAGTCAGAGAACTCGCTGTTTTGAAGGATGTCCAAAACATGGCGTGATTTTTCTTTTTTAAGCATATAAACAAGATGAATGACCCTCTGAATCCCATTACTTTCCATGATGCAGGGAATTCTCTAAAGATGATGTCATTCTTCTGAAGTCTAAGGATAAATTGATTCTGGCCGTAGGTACCTGTTGTTTTAGCTTCTCCTTTGCCTGTTCGTTAACAGTTATAAAGCCAGAATTGTCTCCAACAAAATATGGGGTGAAATACTTGACAATGAAACGCACTGTGCAGTTATAAATCCGACAGGATACCTCAGATCTTTATAATCCCCACTCATTCCAGAGCATTGCTGTGTAAATGACTCGCATGACGGCCAGTTAGTGTCACAGACTGAATCCTGGACACAGGGTTGGCCCAACCCTTTTCGGGGCCCTAAGCAAAATCTGATTAACCTAGTTATCATTTACCTTCTCCCTTCCCATTCTAACTAGCTGATCAGATGGGGGGGGGGGGTGGCTGGTGGCCACTTGGCCCTAAAAAGTCACTTACTTCACTTGTGCCTTGGGCCGGCCCTGCCTGGACATTAATAACCATCAGGCAATCTCTCGGTATGGTTTTCAAGTTCACGTCTGCATTTCTAAGGCGTTAGGATGCTGATACAGTCCTGATAGTACTGACAGTCCTGTATGCATGACATCTGCGTGAATGAGGTCTGTGTGGATGTGGTGTGTGGGGATGAATCTGCATGGATGAGGTCTGTATGGATGTTGCCTGTGTGAATTGGGTCTGCATGGATGAGGTTTGTTTAGAAGAGGTCTGTGTAGATGTGGAATGCGTGGATGAGGTCTGCATGCTCTCACCTTACTGTCTATGTTAATGTGCAGTGATGGCCAGGGTCCTGGTGACCTGCCTGACTCCAGCTCTGTCTGCTTCAGCTGCTCGTCATCCAGGTCATCTGGCTTGCACTGCGTCACTGGTCTTAACACTGTAATATACAGAGTCATTGCATCACCGGTCTTAACACTGTAATATACAGAGTCATTGCATCACTGGTCTTAACACTGTAATATACAGAGTCATTGCATCACTGGTCTTAACACTGTAATATACAGAGTCATTGCATCACTGGTCTTAACACTATCATTTACTGGATCACTGAGTCACAGTACTTAACACTGTAAAAGACAGGGTCACAGGTATTATGACACTATAATTCACAGAGTCATTGGTCTTAACACTGTAATACACATGGTCACTGAGTCATGGGACATAACAGTATAATATGCAGAGTCACTGAGTTATGGGACTTAATGTAATGTACAGAGTCATTGAGTTACAGGTCTTAATACTGTAAGATACGGATTCATTGAGTCATGGGACTTAACACCACAATACATACAGTAGGGTCACTCAATCACTTGTCTTAACACTGTAACACAGAGTCACTGTGCCTCCGGTATCAACACTGTGTTACACAGAGACATTAGTCTTAATGCTGTAACACAGAGTTCATGAGTCATCAATTGCAACACAGTAACAAAAAGCGTCTCTGTTTCACTGTTCCTAATAGCACAGGCTTATCTTGGTTGGCTCCCTACAGTAATTCATCTAATCATTTTTGCCCTAAATATATTGCAAAAATAGAACTGGATTATCACCAAAAAGTCTTATTCATTATTACATTTAGACTCAAATGGTACATAATTTAATCACAGATTTCAAAGCATATTAATATCAATGCCTTGCACCAGTCATCTTGTGCGAAAATTGCCTGAATATGAAAAAAATTGCTATGAGATAGCATTTGTAAAAGGAACAGTCAACGCGGAATTTCTGTATTCATGCCCACATGGAGAGTCGTAACGAGATCACCCCCATCGCGTAACTAATTTTGGAAGTACATGGCAGTGCTGCAGGACGTTTCTCCAGATCACGTAAGTGTGGGGCTCGTAATTTGTAATTGCTCTTCTCTGTTACGAAAGTCGGAGATGAATCCTGAGGCTGGCGTTTCCTCCTCAGTAGTAATACAAGAAGTCGCTTGGATCGGTGACTTTTGTAGCATCCTGTAATGAAGCTTTAGAGCTCATTAAGGCTGTAGAGCGTAGATCAGTGGACACTTAGGATCTAAATATGGATGTGGGAATTGGAGGCAGGCTGCGATCCAGGGAGAAACTTCCCAAAGACTCGGGAGTCAGGCAAGGCCGTACTCACTGAGCGGCTTCGGTTTGCCACACAAGCTCTCAGCGCTGTCGAACCCGGGCTGGTGGTGGGGGCAGCGCCTGATGCCCTTGGAGGAGTATGGAGAGCCCTCGTTCTCCTCCATGCTGTACTGCTGTAGCTCCTGTTTGTTAGGTGAGACTCCAGCCATGGGGTAGCTAAGGAAAGACAGGACAGGAAACTACAGCAGCAGAGCCAGGGACATGCAACACAGGATATTGGCAGGCTAAGGAGAAGGGAAAAAAATGGTATAAAACGAAGGAAAAAGGCACAAAAAGAAGGGAACTTGGGTTATGTTTGCTCAGTAGACCAGTGGGATGCTGCCTTCGGGGGGGGGGGGGGGGGGGGGGGTGGGAGATTTTAGGATTTTTCTATAAGGTTACATAATTCACACAGAGAAGCCAACCTTATCATTAGCCAATGATATGTTTTGAATCGGTGAGTGACAGAGGAGGGGGCACTCCAGGGGCCAATCAGCTTTCAGCTGCGGCCAGTGCCCCTGTGACCCCTCCCCTGTATATGCCTCTATTACTCAGACTGTGATAGATTATCATTACGGCATGTGTGGAAAATTAACCTCGCAGCATCTGTCTCCTGTCATGGAGGCTGATCATCTCCATGCCAACAGACTCCATGAAGTGACAGCCTATGGGCACTCCTTGCCTGATGGGTATCTCCTGCGTGTCCAAGCCTGATCCCGTGACTCCACAAGAGCGGCTCCAGGCTTGCCCCACTTGTTCCTTTAATTAAGTCAATGACACCTCACCAGGAAGAAGTCCACTGGGACTCTTTTTAATTAGTGTGCCATTGTGCAGTCCTAACAGCTCGTTTTATCGCGCAGTGCTTACTTGCACGGAAAGGAGTGAGCAGCTGCACTGTGTGGCTAGTGTGAGCCACAACGCAGCTGGGCTTACGGGACAGCATGTCTCAAAAGTCCAACCTGCCCCTGGTGTAAAACTGATGGGCTGTGAAAACAGTTAAATAGCTGGCTGTCTGGAAGGCGACAGGTGGGATGGGAGACATGGGAGCGAGGATGCCTTCAGGACCACGAGCCACAGTCAGCAGGATTCGCCACGGCTCAAGGGCTTTTGCATCGTTTACCGTGGAGGTGGAGGAGAACTTCACAGGCTGGTCCCACAGATACAAGACAATAAACGCTGGCAGTAGCACGCAGCAGGAGCTGAGACGGCGGACTTCTGACGCAGAAGATCAGGCAGCCCTGGTCCGGCCCTGAAAGGCTGCACGATTTTATAGGGCTGCTGTCTGCATCCTGTGATGCACCATCCCTGTACTAAGCAGGGCTGTGTTTCAGAATAGCACAGTGTCATTCAACACTGCAGGAGAAGAAACCTCAGTCTCTTTTAATTCATTTCTCACTACATTTCTTATTGTATTTCTGCTCGTTTGGTCATGTTTATCTAAAAAGGGGCAATTATATAGATACAAAATGATTTATTCTTAATCTTCTCTTCATACTATGGCCATGGCAGAGGTACATGCCAGTCCTAAAATGTGTGGTAGCGCCCCTCCTCTCCAATAGACCCACCCCCTCCCCACAAGCCCCTCCCCTACAGATCCCTCCCCCCTTCCCACTGGCTCCTCCCCCCTCTGGTTTCACAAACTCCACCATGTCTACCCACTATGGCCTACGATGGAAGTTATACCTTAATTACACATTTAGTGGAGAGGTTTTTGGTTTTGTTTTCCTTTATAGGCTTAGTAGTTATACACACTAACAGCCAGTAAACATATCCAACATGTAACCTGGTGCTATAAAGGGTTAGGCCGGTAATGTGGACCTCACCAGTAGCCGAAGTTAACGCTGATTTGGATCATGCAATTGGGGGGGGGGGGATTAGTTGAATGAATGAATTTTACATTTATATAGCACTTTTCAAGACACCCAAAGCATGTTACAGAAGCAATGGATAGCCACTTCACCACTGTGTAGCACCCACCTGGACGGCAGCCATTCTGTTCACCACACAGTAGATTATGTGATGAGGGGGTAGGAGAGAATTTGCTAGTTAGATATAGGGGATGATTAGGAGACCAGATCTGATAGGGCCACAGTGGCCAATATTAGCCAGAAGATTGGGGTACCACCCCTACTCTTTTGAAAGGTCTTTATGGCCCCAGAACCATGTTTCACATCTCATTCCAAGGATAACACCATTTTTACAGCACAGTGTCCCCATCACCGGGGAATTGGGATCTACAGCATGGACAAACCTTCCAGCAGCAACCCAGCTTTCCTAGCTGGTCTCCCATCCAAGTACTGTCCAGGCCCATACCTGCTTAGCTTAGGAGTACCTAATCTGACCTGCAGGTGGTATGGCTGCTGACACAGCAAGAAAACTGGTACTGTGAGCCTCACCATTAGCCACAGTGAGTGCTGATCTGGATCACATGATAGACGTGGGTCTGTTTGATGGTACAAATGTTCTTTCAATGCAATAATATGATGTATTCAGTTTGTGAAACAACAGTATGAAACAACAAAGGCCAGCAGGGATAGACAACAGGCACAATGACAGTCGTCAAAAACAAGCGGTTTAAACACAGCTGACGGGTTTAACAGCTTCATTATGTGTGTGAGTGGTGACTTAGTGACAGTGACACAAACCCCATAAGCTCACAGGCTGCCTGGCCAACATTATCGGCAATGTCCATCTGTCATGGTCGCGAGGTGCAGCCCCCCCACGGCTCTCGCGCACTCCCACACGTTCATTTCCAGCCCCAGTCCCGGGTTCGAGAGGCTCCCTGCACTTAACTTGCAAGACCAGATCCATGCAGTAAAAATGAAAATACAGCAGGGAATGAAGTATTTCCGTTTTTATAAAACAAAACTTTTACAGTTCAGAGTGTAAATTGTAATTACTCCTTTAAAAGTTCTCTGTAAAACATTCAAACATTAAGGCGCGACGTTCGTAGTACAAATACTGATCAGTAAGAAGAGAGACACAGATCGTTATTGGGCTGTCCAGCGGTGTGAGCAAGTCGGCTCTGGACCAAGTGCCTAGTGGGCGGGGTTCTCGGAGCGCTCACAGAGCGGTCATGACCTTGTCATCGTAAACAATGCTGACCACTCCCTCCTGCTTCTGCCTGTTGTGTTCGGGGACGGGGCGGCTGTTCTGATCCCTGCCGATGACGCGGGGAGGTTTGCTGACCAGGTCCGTGGCATGAGGTGGCCTGGACCACAGGAATGGATTAGTCACGGTGGGTCTCCGGAGAGTCCGGTCTCTAACTAAGGACCCCAGAAGGGGGCGGGGGGGGGGGGGGTTTGCATAAAGGGGGGAAAGGACAGCGGAGTCAGAGGGAAGACTCCCCCAGGAAGACTGAACACGGAGCCATGCGAGAGCTGGAGGAGAAGGGGGAGGAGGAAGATAAGGAAGCCCGAATTGCTGCGTGACACTGGTGTGGCATGTGAGTGTGGCATGGGGACAAACCCGTCACTTTAGGTCCATCTTGACAGCACCATGATGGTCTGCTTACCATGGCCTGATGTGGGCAGTATGGGCTGATATCCCTGTAAAACTGCCACGCAAATGGAGGACAGTGGCCCTGGGCAGAAAGCCTCACTAATGAGCAATCAGTTCTCAAGATGATGCTATTATTAATGGGTTAAATGCTCTACTAAAAGTACGTCTGTTTGTACAGGATGTCGTTTGCTTAATGTCATACCAATAAGGACTCATTTCTGGATAGGTAGGGGTATATTAAGGGGTGGGGCCACAGGGGCATTAGCACAAGCTGAAAGCTGATTGGTCCCCGGAGTGCACCCTCCCCTGTCACTCACCAATTTAAAATGTATCATTGGTTAATGATAAGGTCGGGCCTTCTGTATGAGGTATGGCTCTCCTTATGCCCCCACCTTAAAAAATCCCAGAACCACCCCTGCTGGTAGGCGATCAGTATAGGACAGCACTCTCTAGCCAATCCCGTGACAACAGAAAGTTCGCAGGTGCCCGGGCGATCTCAGCTCCATAAAGCCGACACAGACGCGGCCAGGAGGAATCCCACAGGGCGCCCGTCTCTACAACGGCCCTCCTGAGAGGACACCGCTCGTGTTAGCGCGACAAAGACGTGCATCTCAACAGCTGGAGACGAATAACGCTGAAGGAAGCTTCACAGGTTCTGCCCCCTTTAGGTCTATACGAAAACCAGATTGCTGGATTCAAAGCGAAAGTGTCCTAGAAAAAAAATTGAATTATTAAAGAACTAAACCATAATCCCACAGGGGCTTAATGCACAGAGGGAGTACTTTTCAGCAAATAAGTACCTCGGGTGAAATGTGCAGTATTATGTTATAGTTTCAGTTATTGATGTTATGATGTCATACTGCATACATAGAGAAACACACATGTACACACGCACACGCACACACTTAGACTGCAGTGTGTATTTACAGCCTTGGCTGTAAAGTATAAAACACCCCCCAGGTGTTACTAAAGCTGTATTTGGGGCAAAAATCTGCTCACACACTGTTTTTGCTCACAAACCTCCATCCCTGAAGTTAGCACTGCTGTCTCCCCAGACCTAGCACTCCACAGCGCCCCTAACACACCCCAGGCAGCTCTCTGCCTGTACACCTCGCCGGCTCGGATTCCGGGTCGCCGTGGAAATATGGAACAAGGATGCATAGTGTGATGCGTGTGGCAGAGGGACCTCGGCCCTTAAAGAGCCAGAAGTGGGTGTGGACCAGCAAAGCAAAGAAACGCAACCGATGAGAGACTCCCAAGAAGCCCGAAGGAGGAACAAGTGCAGATGGAGGACGAGAACCAAGCAAGGCGCTGCAGCCGTCGATCATGATCACATGACCCTAGGCGTGCCTTACCTGGGCGGGGGCGTGTGGGCGGCGTGTGGCGCGTACTTGGCATGCGCCAGGTGCCAGGGTTCCTGAGCCACCGGGATGTTGTGCTGGTACTGCGGAGTGCAAGCCGAACAAGGGCATTGTGGGAAGGTGACAGATCAGCCTCCAGGGGGCAGTGCTGTGCGGTACACTGCCCACCTAGCTGACATTTCCAATTAACTACAGACTGAAAATAAGCCCCACACTCGCACTGGGGATTTTACAGGAAGGACATATTGGCCAAGCTGAATGCCCCTTTAGGCAAACAAGGGAATGAAATAAATAAATATTGACTTCTGCTTAAATATGCTTATTCCTCATGCCCCATTCCCAGGCCTCAGAGACCAGGTGCTTACCTGGTAGAGTGTGGGGTCAGGACTCGTCTGGGAACTATCGGACACAGTAAGAACACAGTCAGACTCAGGGCCACATAAGACACAGTGCATTGTGGGTATGAGTGAAGACTGGGCTATTACCTACTGCATGGTATACCCCCACACAAAGCATTATGAATATTTTATAGCGCATTAAGCTTTGTTTGATGTATGTCACAGTTAAAATTCAGATATCATTGTTAATTCTCTAGCTTTGTGCCCCCCGTGACAATCACAAGTGTTGTTAGTACTCTGGTGTGCCACTGTGGTTAATCCGCATGGGTCTGTGTAAACTGTAGCTGTGAGATGGTTACAGTAAGCAAACACACTCCCCACCCTCTCAGGGCACGACTGCTGTGGACCTCAGTCTTTACCTTAGGTGAGTCGCTTTGGCTGGATTCAAGGCTGTGGACAGAGGAGACAGCAGCGAGTGTAAGGCAATGAGAAGCAGCCAAGAGAATCCAGGTCACATGACGTGAGCGCGCTGTGGGCTCGACACCGGGGCTCGCCCATTCAGGGCAATGCTGGGTAAGGCTCTAGTGAATACCAACATTACACAGCATTTAATATCTGCTTCATATATACAGAGTGTGTATATATATATATATATATATATACTTCATTCTTAGCCAATCATATATTTTGAATTGGTGAGTGACAGGAGAGGAGAGGCACTCGAAAGGCCAATCAGCTTTCAGCTCGGGCCATTGCCCCTGTGGTACCGCCCTTTTACACACCCCCCCCCCCCATGTGCAAAGCCCCGGGAAAGCCACTTGACACAGCCTGCTGAACATTCTTGATATGGACGTGCACCTTTTTGCAGGTGGGGGCTCCCCTTCGCCCCGTGTGCTGCTCAGGTCACTCTGAGTGGTGACAGGACGAGCCAGCCTGTGTGGGTGGGCTCACCTTTCACCATGGACTGCCTCCGGGACGGGTAGCGCTTGCTGGGCCGCCTCTCGAAGGTGCTGGCTCTCCTCACCCGGCTTATGTGGGTCGCCTGGTACTCCGTCCTCCCGCTGCAGGAAAGCGGAGGCGATGCGAGTTAACGAGGGAAGCGGCGTCATCGCGGGGATGTACATGCGCAGAGAAACAGGCACGTTCCCCCGGCACCGACAGCAAAGCCAGGACAGACACTATAGTGCTAAAGACAGTTATGGGATAATTTACGCGGCGCAAACAACAAATATCAATAATTTAATGAGAGGGGAGACAGAGGGAAGACTACTACCGTCCAACAGAACAGAACAGAACACGACATAACGTAATGCAAGGTAACCTAATACATAACGTAACATAAGACAGACATTCCACGTTAGACAAACAATGAACAGGCACACTACGTAACACTGTGAAATGAGCGCTACAGATACTTAAAGTGGCACTGCAGCAGATGTAGACAGTCGTAAACAATGTACCGATGTAGCTACATGACACATGGGGACACACTGAGGCACAGTGTACACGCAAGGCTGAGCTGTTAGTACACCGATTATGGAATAGATGTGTAATCTAGGGTTTGACCAGTGGGGGCGCCACTGTAGAATTTAACCTGAATCACTGCGGGAAAATACCCAGATGCCAGCAGAATTAATGGGTAAAAGCTAATTAAATGAAATTCCTTGCACTCCAGTGGCTCTGAATGCTTTTCCTGTGTGTGTGTGTGGGGGGGGGTGTGCAGGCTTTTCAGCTCATTCTTTAAATAACTAACAATCTCAACGTGGATAATTAGCCCGACCAGGGTCCTGCCGTGAGATTGGAGGAGTCAGGACCAGAGCAGTCGCGGCGGCCAATCGGATGGCGCCGAGCCTCACCTGAAGCGGAAGCGGGAGCCCAGGCGCACAAAATCGCTGCGGCCTGGCTTGGCGTGCGCGGGCTGCCGGAGGCGGAAGAAGGCGTGGCTTTCCACAGCGCTCTTCCACATGTGCTTGCAGATGCGGGCATTCTCCAGGCGGAAGACGAAGGTGTGCTCCTGCTCGCGGCCCTGGCGCAGAGAGAGCCGGCGGTCACACGGCGGGGCGGGGCCGGGGCCGACTCCAGGCCCCAGAGCGCCATGCAAAGTCCCCCTGGGTCCTAGCGTCCCACCCTAGCTCTAGAGACGTCACGTTTTGATGGACGCTAATCAAAATGAATGAGAACACGCGATTTCAACTAATCAGCATACATTACGGGGTGGGGGTGGGGGGGGGCGAAGAACCCGAAAACAGGCCCAGTAATTGGCCAGCAAATCCCCGCAGGACGTCCAGCCCGCCTCAAAGGAAGCCCAGTATCACCGCTGGTCATAAGGAGGCCAGGCTGCACGTGAGGCTGCCCCCTGCTGCTCGGTACGGCGGGCGACCGCGACGGACTGCTGCCGGGACTAAACTGAATTACCGCTTAATGGCGAGTCCGTAACATCCGGCTTCACTATTCGCCAAGGAAAAGGCCGGCGGGCACGCGGGATTGGCTGATTTCTGCACTCCGAGTCTCTTCTAAATGCCCTATTAAAACTGCAGGGGCTTCCTTCAGGACGTGCCAGCGTACCGGAAAGCGGGTCCCGTGGGTATGTACACAAGACCATAGGGCTGAGCCAAGGAGCCAAGGACGGTTTGTCGCTGTATCTTGAGAAGGTCTTCAATCTGACTCGCCTTGGGACACATTCTGGCGTATAAATGGGTGAAAGTTCACAAACATCCTCCCTGTGTGAAAGCCCCCCCCCCCCACAAGAGAGAAACCCAAATTGAGGGCCCGATGGAGGCCCACTGCACCCCGTGTCCCAGCGCTCGCCTCAGTAATCGGTTACATTTCGCTGCCAGAAGCCATGCTGTACTCTACCCATTTATCTCATAAATAATTATGGAACATGCAGATTAGATTCCCTCTTATTTGATTAGCTTGATTAATTGAGTTGTGCGGAGGAACTCCCGAGACCGATACTCCGATCCTCCATGAGCCGAACTGGGAAGCCCAGGCTGAACCGTAAGCAGCCAGAGTACCCCCCCGCCCCTCCCACCCCCGCCGGACATTCCCTGCTACACGTCAGATGCGGCCCACTCAATCCTGTGATAACCTCCTGACCGCATTACTGTGTCTGAAACCCTTCTGGACCAACACAATCACATCCACGAGAGAACTCAGACATACTATAAAAGTGAAACCTGGGTTTTATCCAACACTGTGCTGATGGGTCACTCCTGTTTGCAAAGACCAGTACATGCAACCCAGCCGTAAACGGGGGAAGCCGTCCCTCCGTGCAGCGGGGGGCTGAGATCTTTGACGTTTGTCCACACGCTGGATGAGATGCTTCAGCTCACCTCCTCGTCATCCTCCACGACCACCAGAGTCAGCCTGTTCTTCTTGAAGTCCAGCCTGGTGATTTTAGGCCTTCACCCATCAAAAGACAAAACGTCGTTACGAGTGTCCCTGCGGGGGGACGCTGAAGCTCACAGTGACGCCGTCACTCTGCCTGCCTACAGGACAGACACACTCCTGTCTGCTTAATAAGTATACACTACGT
Source organism: Petrocephalus schoutedeni (assembly GCA_026780765.1). Classification (NCBI taxonomy): domain Eukaryota; kingdom Metazoa; phylum Chordata; class Actinopteri; order Osteoglossiformes; family Mormyridae; genus Petrocephalus; species Petrocephalus schoutedeni. Next base: position 12,620,427 of record JAODKL010000135.1, read on the forward strand.
CAGGAAAAATGAGTGCAATGTGGACGCGCCTGTGTGTTCATGGCCTTGGCTCGACGCTGTCCTGCTGCAAGGGCACAGAAGCCGATTTGAAACAAAAAGAGTTTGTTCACAGAGATCGTGCCGATGTTTATTAAGCCGGTAATTAACATCACCTACCAGAAAAACAGGCCGATTTTCTCTGACCCTTCGAACACGAGTATCCCGGTTGGGGTGAGGCCCAGGGCATAGTCGCACCCATCTCTGCCCTGTCCGAGAAAGGGAGAAGGAAATACAGAGAGAGAGAGAGACAGACAGAGAGAGAGACAGACCGAGAGGAGAGGAGATAGTGTCAATAAGGTTAGTCCGTCATGTGGTCACACCCTCGCCACCCTGTCTGACCAACAACAACTAGTAATTTTAACCTACTGAAACCCTACTTCTTTATAGATGATGACTAGGGCACAATAATTCATTCCAGCAGCTCGGAGTGTCAGCCCACTCAGATTCTTCACCAAACTAATGGAGACAACCCCTGGCGGGCATCTGTATTGTGCCTGTGCCGACTTCCTGCACGGGGCTAACCAGATCTGCACAAACCACAGTGTTTATCACATACCTGCCATTCACTCCTCTCTATCGCGCATCTTTCTTTGCATTTATCCTTAGTCTGCGTTATGCCCTAATTGTTAGTTAGCTATTGTCACGGTGCTTCTTTTAGTAACAAGCAGAGCCAGCCAACATTACCACTGGCCTTGGTTGTGTGGCTATAAGGATTCTGCTTCTCGTCCGGTCCCACCCACCTGACTGACTGTAAAACACTGCAGTATCACAGCTGTGTCTCCTGGGGTGGGTTCGACCAAACCAGGGAAGGGCTCACAGGCACACACAGACAAAGAAAACTGAATATTCGGCATGGTAGATTTAGTCGCTTCACAAACCTTCACAAAATGCATGTCCACCCCATACATCTCCAGCCACTTGCACTTGTTCAGGAAGCATATCTCCGCCTGGGATGGAATCTTCCCCCTGTGACACGTAACACACGGGCGTTTGGGCCGGAAATTCAACAGACTGCTAAGGCCCGAATGCGAAACGGTTAGAATGGTTGTCTAGAGAAGGGAAGGCTGAAATGTGTCATTATAAAATATCGGTAACAGCAGTGGGATAATGGCTCTCTCCCTAGGGATGAGGGGCTGTAAAAGGTCTCCCCCACTGTGAAGGTTAATCACCTTGCGCTCCGCAGCTAGAGTTAGAAGCAGCGTGCTATTGTCTCCGTACCCGGCAGCACTCTCCTCCACCATACTTTGCTGAAACTTACTTATTACCCAAAAGTCTCAACGGGTGAAAGTTTCCAGAAAACCACGGCTAGTCTAATCATTCACAAAAGTTAACAACTGAACCCCTTTCCACCGGCAAGACGCAGCTGAAGAAACCCAGCAGACATCCAGCACTGAATTGTATTTAATCCAGGGGATAAAGGTGGTTTGCACTATGAAGTCTGTCAATTTGCATTGTCTGCATGCACTGCCATGCACTGCCTTGCACTGCCATGCACTGCCATGCACTGCCATGCACTGCCGCTTACGTGTACTATTTGCACAGTTGCATTGTTGTTGTGTATTGCTGTGTACCATTTTAACTTTATCTTTTTATTTCCCTGCCCTTATTTCTAGCTGTCTGGCGCTCTGAAGAATCACAATTTCATTTTGCGTGTGTGAAATGACAGTCGTGACTCGACTGGAAATGTAGGTTTGCAGGCCGCGTGATGGAGGACTCCCTTGTCAACACGCTGACTACCAGGAACACTGGTGTGACCAATGTGTGATTAAATCGGTCCTCTGCTTTATCCGAGAGATGGGATGTCCCCCCTCACCCCATTGAAGGAGGGTTTGTGGCAGGATGCTTAATTGTGAGCCCTAACACGATTTCCCGTTTCATCTGCACACGAATGGCGGTGCAGATTTCCACATCATCACTATGGACTGCGGTCATAGGGCTATTATTACCCCATCAGTGGGCTCTGTAATGCTGTAGGGTCCCTCAGTGAACACACAGAACTCTGACACACTAATCACCACTCTGATGTCTGTCTAGAAAACCCAGTTCAGGATAACCACAGTGTTAGAGATAATGACAAATAATAAACCCAATGCCATTAAGTCAAAGCACTTTACCACACAGAAAAACACATATTTCAATTCCTCACCTATAGAACATCTGTAGTCTGCCAAAGCAGCAGCTACGGCGCTAACACAGCACCGCCAAGGCAGCAGCTACGGCGCTAACAGCTACGGCACTAACGCAGCACCGGCAAGGCAGCAGCTATGGCGCTAACAGCTACGGCGCTAACGCAGCACCGGGAAGGCAGCAGCTACGGCGCTAACACAGGACCGGCAAGGCAGCAGCTATGGCGCTAACAGCTACGGCGCTAACGCAGCACCGGCAAGGCAGCAGCTACAGCGCTAACACAGCACCGGCAAGGCAGCAGCTATGGCACTAATGCAGCAGCTACGGCGCTAACACAGCACCGGCAAGGCAGCAGCTACAGTGCTAACAGCTACGGCGCTAACACAGCACCAGCAAGGCAGCAGCTATGGCACTAATGCAGCAGCTACGGCGCTAACACAGCACGGCCAGTCACATCTCTGGGGGCCCTTAAGGAAGGCTCTTAACTCCCCAAAATGCCCCAGGGGTACTGGATAAATGATCTGGCCCTGTGCTTTACGCTGTATGTATGTGTGACTCAAAGGATATCAGGATGGGATCTGTGAAAAGAAGCATTCCAGTGTAGCCGTACTTATGGAATTTTGGTAAATAAAGCATCAGTTCCGATAAATCCACAGGAAGGGGCCATTACCAGTCACTGGATCTTGATGGTAAATGGTCACATAATGCCCTCAGTATGACACAGAAAACCACAGCCTACATTGGATTCCTCACACACCAACCCCACTCCAAAGCTAACCGGTGATATTCGTGAGGCTGTCCCCATGCCAGTCATGGAGATGAGGTCACATGACCCTTTTAAAGGGGCCGGATCTAGAAACGCGCATATAGACAATCACTTACCCAGTGTAACCATGTCCAGGGAGCCTGACCGACCAGCTGGGACCCTGATGAACCAGCAGCGTGAAGCCAAAATGCAGCAGAGCCCCCCCTGCCCCGCTCACCTGAATTCAGTCCACTTCTGAAAAATGGCGGCCTCCATGGTCTCGGTCTGCTTGGGGAAGAAGCGGAACTCTGACACCAGCTCCGGAGAGTGGTCCATGGGGTCACAGTCGCCCAGTTCACCTGCAGGGCCAGACAGTGCAGAGCCTGGTGTGAGCCGGCGTGAGACGGCGAGGCAGCGTGACGGCCCCTTCCGCCTTGGTGTGAGCCAGCGTGAGTCGGCGAGGCAGCGTGACGGCCCCTTCTGCCTTGGTGTGAGCTGGCTAATTGCTTGTAGGTCACTTTTTGTGATTGGTCAGCACAGCGTTCGTAATGACCTTCCAAAAGGCACCCCCCCCCCCATTCCACAGCTGATAATTATCAACTGGAACACGAACCCTCCGACATACAGCTAGCATGAGTGGGTAGCTAATGTCTAAGTGTTGTGTGTGTGACCACATGGCTGGTTGCCGGTTCGAGGGCACGAGGCCCCCTGCTGGCAATGACGAGGTACTTACTCTGCAGACAGAGGGCGCCGAGCTCCACTGCGATCTCATATGGGCATTTCAACCTAAAAAGACACAGCAGGAACCCGACGTAAACACACAAAGGAAATTACTTTTCTAAAAAGGAAACCGGGAATCATTATAAAAAAGCATAACAGTCTCTTTGACGCGCAGCAGTCCTGAAACAGACAGTGCTGCCAGCGTAACAAACTGTGTCAGTCACTCCTAAACCCTAAAATTAGAAAATGCATTTGTGTAGTCTTAATCTCTCGTCAAACAGATCGTACCACCAGGGAGCAGATGGCCTAAAAACTCTCCTAAATCTTAATCTTCAGAAAAAAAAGGTTTATACTGTTTCTGTCTTTACTGAAGCTAAAGCTGAGGTGAAAGATTAGATTTAAACAAAAGGGGTGATTATTTAAGGCAGTGTTTTTCGACCTGGTCCTCTGGGACCCCCAGACGGCCCACGTTTTTGTTCCCCCCAACTCCCCCAGTAGGCCGTCTGGGCGTCCCCAAGGACTGGTTTGAGAAACACTGATTTAAGGGAGGAGTGTAAGGCGGAAAGGGTGTGTGACTCACTTCCCCGACAGGATGTCCTGCCTGAGCTGCAGCACGAACAGGTACCTGCAAGCCAAAGGGGAGCAGCCATTACAGGACTCTCCATTTACCCACAACGCACCCTGTTTTTTTATTTGACTGTCCTCCGTGGAAGGTTCCCTCACCTGGTGAACTCCTCGCGAAGGTTATTGGGCTCCGACGAGTAAAACTTCACTCGGAAGTAGAGTGTGTATGGGGGGCCTGCTTGGAGCAGAGGGACACCACTCAATTCAAGCCCCGTTTGAAAAACACACGAGAAGAACACACCCATCATGTGTCCGACATTCGCCGTTAAATTGATAATGTCAGCTGACCCAGGGCCGTTCATTCTGTTCTCTGAAATACATTCAGCAGATCTCTGGTCTTCTTTTTGAATTGGGCTTCCACAATGCTGTGGGACACAGTTGACAAGATCATGGGTGAATCTTAAAATGTCCGTACTCGTGTACCCATTTTACGTCATCTTCCATTGCCACAGACCAGTTCCAATTCTAAGATCAAAAGAATAGAGGACGGTAAAATTCCCCAGATGTTGTTCTTGTTCTGCCCCAAATATCAAGGGTACATCGGTTGTACCCTCGCCAAACGAGACCAATTCCATGATTCATTGTGTACCAAGTTCATTCTTGGAAGGCAAGGAAGCAGGACCGGTCTTGCTAAGACCACAAGTATGACCTTTGCGTTCATGGTATTGAGATTCACCCCATGTATTTTTAAGGTCTTGGGGCAAAACATGCTGGGAAGAGTGGCTTTCTGAGGCCTTGGGGCAAAGCATTCTGGGAAGTGTGGCATTGTGTGGCCTTGGGGCAAAGCATGCTGGGAAGAGTGGCTTTCTGAGGCCTTGGGGTGAAGCAGTGTAACCGTGTGCAGGGAAGGCATAGAAACAGAGGAAACAAAGGCAGGGAGCAGTTAATTAGCAAAGATACTCTAAATGGTAGTCAGGGTAACAAATGCGTAACTAGAGCAGAACTAACTAGCAATGCAAATGACAGTTTTCGAGGAACCCGCCCAACCAGTCTGGCCGGCACGCAGGCCCAAGATGGGACATTTCGGGAGTCTAAATCACAAACAGAGGTTAGGGTTTTCTGCCGGCCTGTGAGTCTCTCAGACATCTGATGCACGGCTCTCGTTTCAGCAACATTAATGACATTTAGTCGCACTTCAGAAAAACTCAAATACGGGCGGAAAAGTTTGCCAGTCTTCTTAAATGCCCATGGAGGTGGAGAAGCCCTGTTCACACGCACATAAACAGGGACGCACGCACACATACACGCACACACACACGCCCAGCTCCCAGCCGGCCTCCTCCCTGCTGGTTCTGCGGCCCAAACGTGACGAGAGCGCCGTGCTCCCAGACACATGAAGGACACTGCGGCAGGCACTGCTCGGCCTGCGGGACGGCATCTGGGACACTGTCTCTGGGTCTCTGTGAGCCCCGTGGCGAAGTACGAGAGGGGGCGTCCGACCTGCTACGGGGGGGGGGAATGAGTGACACCCAGTCCTGGGGCATGAGTGACACCCAGGATTCCGCATACAACGACAAAAGGTCGGCGAAACTGATCCAGGGATCCGGAAGATCCACGAGAAAGGTGGGCTCCACACCCACGCGGACCGCGCCACGTCAGCGGGATCGGGAACGTCAGCAGACCAGAATGCGGCGAGTCAGACGGACGTGGCAATGTCGGCACGTCAGAATGTCAGAGAGAGGCGCGGTGCAGCTCGCCTCCACTCCACTCCTAATTCCCCAGAGTGCTCCGCTGAGACGGGGGAGTGTCCGTATTCCACGGGAGTGGGGCGGCTTCTCCGTGAAAGTCACATTTGCCGGCTCGCCTGGGAGGCTGGTGTCTGTGAAGCACCCTGTCCCATCCAGCACGGCTCCTTATAGATGAACCCTTTCTTTCAGGACATCTTGACACATAAACCTCCATAAGGGGAGTGTGTGTGTGGGGGGGGGGGGGGGCACAGGGGGAGCACACAACCTGAACACCCACCCTCTGACATTACCTTCGCCAAAGTTAACAGCCAATCACCATCTGCTAAGAAAGTGTTAAAGACTCACGGTTTCTGCATTGCATCCTTACATCTCAGCATCAAGGTTACTCCCCATGTCAAATAGTTAGCAGAAATCATGAAACGGGACCAAACAGGAGCTGCTCATAAGAGGGGGACCAAGTGGTCACATGGACAGGTCATGTGATCATGACTTAGCAGCTGCCACCTGGCCACACAGTGCACATGCTGGGGAGCAAGCATCAGCACTTCCTGTCCACTGAAGGGGCTGCCACTGTTTACATTTTATTTAGCAGATGCTTTTATCCAAAAAGCAGGGTCGCACAATTACTGGAGCCATTAGGGGCGAAGGGCCTCGCTCGTGGGCCAATTGGTGAAATCGCTCTGCCGGCTGTGGGATTTGAACCGATAACCTTCTGAGCCCAGACACTGTGCTCTAACCCACAGAGCAACATGCCGCCACCTCAATGCGACTCCGCTGGCTGCAATCCGAGTGTCCACTCATCTTCAGGGCCCCCCCCCCTTCCGTTTCGTCCAGACAATATGGCGACCTCCTTGCGGGACGCGTTCCCTGCCATCTGATATTAAAT
>JAODKL010000135.1:12630590-12646872 GCA_026780765.1 Petrocephalus schoutedeni
GTTACGGGCGAACTCCACAGACCCCGTACGGAGGGTCTGTCAGTACAGAGCGTTACCGGCGAACTCCACAGACCCCGTACAGAGGGTCTGTCAGTACAAAGCGTTACCGGCTAACTCCACAGACCCCGTATGGAGGGTCTGTCAGTACAGAGTGTTACGGGCGAACTCCACAGACCCCATACGGAGGTTCTGTCAGTACAGAGTGTTACGGGCGAACTCCACAGACCCCGTACGGAGGGTCTGTCAGTACAGAGCGTTAATGGCGACCTGGTGGATGCCATATGGACGGTCTGTCAGTACAGAGAGTCAGTGTGGACACTGTATGGAGGGTCAGATGGTACAGATCGTCACCACTGACCCCATGGATGCCGCACAGAGGGTCTGTTACAGGGTACAGTCTTGGTTTTTTTTCTGTCAGCAAAAGTACAGACTGAAGGAATCAGGCTGTGCTGCTGAAATTTTCAAAGAGCACTCAGATCCTCGCTGAGTTTTTTCTGACGGGGTGAGAGTGAGGGATACAGGTCCCACCAACCGTCACAACAGCCGACCCCCGACACGGCCAGTCTCCACGACAACCTTAAGTGGGCCCAGCAGCTAATTAAATATTAAAAAAACAGCTTGTACTCGTTTAAAAGTCTGTCTCCGCACAGCTGGCCCATGTACAGATCAGCTCACATTTTAAATCAGAGGAGGCCTCGTCAATCAGCCATCAGCCGCAGAGATCCAGCAGGACCAAACGGGGTGCGTCTAATAGGAAGCATCTCTGAGTGAAGAGCTGTCAGAATATTTTATCTATACACCTAAATTATTAACTTAGACATAGGGCTGGGTGATATCTAATTTTTCGTACCATCATAGAGTCCAGCCATTATACAGTGATGGTAATACTATTGCAGTGTTATGAAATCTTGGCAATATAGGGTTGAGGGATGATCCCACGATATGTTTTGCTTTTGATTACATGGTATACCCAGAATACCACAGTATACCGTATTATCATCATCCTGCACAAGACCGCAAAGAGAGCAATAAGAAAATATTAGATATATATTAAGATATACATAATAGAGCTGTAATTGGGCCTTAAAAGTTAGGCCCGACAAGGCCTGAGCCCGTGTAAAATTATAGAAATTAAGAAAATGAACAATTTTAAGAAAAAGTCTAACTGCGATTTATTTGACAGATATTGCGATTGTGATTTCATTAGCGATTTTTTTAAACTCAGTTCAGTATTCACTATATATGTATAAAAAACTAATTGAGCACAACTGTACACTGAAATCTGAACTGCGCTATACATTAATCCATTGATAAGACTGGAAATATATGAACTGAATCCAAAGTGCATTCTAACAAAATTATATAGAGCATACACCTAATAAACCATAGAGCAATTCTCTAGCAACCCAAACATGCAAACATTTGCGAACAGCGCTTTTTTACCCTTAGTAACGTGTTTCCGGAAAGTCCCATGTACACAAGGTCGAATTAGCAGAGAACAATGACGCATCAAACTACTATCACAAAAGCCGTGACTGTGTTAAGTTAAATAATGTAATGAAAATAAAACAATTCCAGTAACAAAAACATTAGGGATCTTGCGGCTAACGCTGCTCGGACCCCTAATAATAGCACCTTTCTGTGAACAATCTCTGACCATTACATAGGTAGGTAATTCACTTACGGCTCAGCAGCAGAACCGATACTTTCTTGCACTGCGAATGTAACGTTTTCATTGGGTTTCACGAGTCTGTTGTCTATGGACGTATACACAGTCACTTTGGGGCACTTCTGATTGGTGAGCGCGATTGGCACGCAAGGAGCACGGCACTTCTGATTGGTGAGACTGACCGTCATACAAGAAGGATGGAATGAATTTGGGAAACTATTCGCACGACAGTTTTAAACCATGGGTCAGACTATGTGCTATATAATGCATATCCTAAATCACAGCCTTTGCGATTTGCTAATTGCATTGTTTCAAATCGAGATTTCAATGTGAAATCGATAAATCGTTCAGCCCTAGTTTGGACAGAGATCTTCAGCTCCGTTTCGCATAACCCACTGGCTCATTATTCTCATTACGGACTTGTTCAAAACGTAATCGCCAGAGGCTAGCCTCCGTATCACATCATCAGCATCCATTTCCGCATCTTTCCCGCTAATCAAAATGCATCACCTGACCGCTCATTCTCTGCACAAGCCAGAGCGCAAGCCCGAGCCCCCGGCCCGAGCCCGTGTAAAATGATAGAAATTAAGCCCGAACCCGATCAAACCCGTTAGGTCACATAAAACATGCTTGATCTGAAGCATAACCAGCCACAGTGAAAATGGCTCAGGCATGAAACATCAGTTTTACTTTTCAGAAGGAGGGCAGGAAAGGTTCCTCTTGGCGCGGGAGGGCGGCGCGTGGCGTCTGGGGGTGACACTCCCCAGCCAGGCCCCATGTTCCAACACGTACAAATAATTACTGACTTTCATTCTGCGGCAGATCTTCATTCTTTTGACAGCAACCGCACCACCGTATGCGAGGAGATGAAACCTGATGCCACCTGCTACCTGTTAAATCCGAAGCCCTGAACGGGAGAGGAAAACGAGATCTGCCTGGGAGTCGGCCCGGGATCACAGTGGCGGTTGGAGAGGGCGGGGGACAGCCGGCATCGGACGCCCATCCTCCCAACACCGTCGATGCAGCTCTCAGGTGCAGCTCTCAGGCTGGCCGGCAAGCTTCCAGCTCTCAAACGAGAGGGTCGCTACTTATAAGGATGCCAAATCCATACTGACATAATCAATGGAAGGGAGGCGGATCAAACTCCGGTTTAAATGAAACCATCACCCATATCGCTTAATATTTAGACACCATCAGTGTCAGTGTCATTTTTAAAGGTGTGGCTGTAAGTTCAGGCTGCCCCCGCTCTTCAGTCCCATCAAGGACGAGACGCAGCTGCTCACAGGAGCCGGCAGGGAATCTACCGGCGTCTGGGCGCGAAGGACTCGAGACCCTGACCGCCTGCCGGGACAGAGCGGGGGAAATGACGTTTTACGGCAAGTCGCCGAGCGCGGCTTCCTCGGGGCAGCCGGCAGGTGTGGAGGCGAGCGGCCAGGAGCGGGTCCGGGTGCGAGACGCACGCCCCACTCTGGGACAGTCTCCTCGTAACCGGGACTCACGTCACGCCTGCTCAGCCGGCCCAGTCTCCCCCGGGCCCAAATCCAAAAGGCACCGTACGTGGGAAGATCCACCCCCCCGACGAGTGCATGGGACATCAGAGCGTGCCTCTGCCTCTGCGCTGGCCCACTTTCCTATTAGGCGCATTGTGGGGCGGCTAACCCCCGACATCTGGATTGCCGTTCGGCCAAGCCTGCCATGGCGTGGCTCTTCGCCCTCCGGCTTGCCTCCCACGGGAGGAGACGGAATTCTACGGGGCCTGGTGGGCAACGTGGCTGTCTCCCAAGCGGAGGTGAGATTTTACGGGCCGGTTAAGCAATCCCACGATTCCCCTGGAAGGTGCAGAGTCCACCGGCCCCACTTATATAAACAGCAGAGGTAAAACACACAGGCAGGTCTTATCAGCCACTGGTCACACACACACACACACACACCCTGACAAGCAGGGACCAGAAGACAGTCTTACAACACAGCCAGACTAGCACAAGAGACGATCAACGCAGGGAAAGATGGAATTAATCAAACGTGAGCCGCATGCATACGGCTGACTCACAGTGCCACCGGAGGCAGCCCGCGGTACTGACCCCACATCCAAAATACAGGGATTTCCCAGAAACAAACACGCCCAACATGCCGTCACAAACGAAGTAAAAGAATTATCTCAAAATTAAAAACTGCAAGTAATTAATTTACATGTGATTGGGTCTTGTTTTGTTCAATCAATGGGGATGTAAAGTGATTTTCTAAAGTGCATGAAGTAGGCCCTTCGACAGCAGTGGAAGAGAAAGTTGGAAAAGAAAAAAGATTGAAATAAGATCGATTATCAAAAAAGCAGCAAAGGAGGGATGACGAATGCTCCCCAGCACGGCGTTAATGCCTCTAATCAGTGAGTAATTCACAATTCTGTCTCATTTGAAAGTGGAAAGCTGAACTAAAATGCATTATTAGTGACTAATATACCAAGGTAAGACCACCCGGTCACACTCATGATGGGATTACGCGCCGAGTCACAGTTTACCTGCAAAAACAGGTGGCACGCTATTTTCATGTTTCCAAGTTTTCGTCATGGTAACTTCAAAGTCCACCGTTATAGACTCGGCGAGCGCATCGGCGATGCTCAGAGACGCGCCTTCACAGCCTCCTCTCTTCATACGCACCGAGGGTCCCGAGGGTCTGGCGCTTGCCAGCCGAATGCAAAACGCGGCTTCAGAAAGTGCAGGGCGCCAAGGTCACGCGTGCAGGAGAGTCTTCTCCAAACACCACGCTCCAACGACGGTGCCCCCCCCCCCCCAACCCGGACCAATCCCAAGGCTGGACGCGACCACCAGGTTCAGGCTGCCGCACGGCAACCGTTTCCAAGTCAACCTTCTGGCGGGGCGTCCAGCTGGCGTACTGAGGGGACGTGTCTCCGGCCCAAACCCAGTGCCACCCGCCCCCGTCGTTATGCCCGCGCTCGGTGCCAGCAGCACACGGATTTATTCTAAAATAGGCCCCAGTAAACATGCAAAAGGATCACAGTGGGGGGATATAATGCGAGCAAGTGAGGGCTAAAAACAGGAAGGGGAATGCTGGGCGGACACGGCCTGGCCCGGGATTCCCGCTGGCGGCACGGGGGAGCCACTCCCAGAGCTTTGCCCGGGCGGCCAGCTCCCCGCAAAGGCCCAGCCCCAGGAGAATGTGGCTTAAATCCCTCGACTCTTTTCTGCTGTGAGAAAGGCAGTGGGCAACTTGATCTGTTCATTTTGTTTCCAAGGTTAACAAAGGAGGCCGGCATTTCGAGGGCTAAGAGGATCCCGCTGGACCCTCCTGTTTGTTCAACTTCCTTTTCTCGTTTTATAGCCGTGCTCCCTGTGGTCGGTGCCGCCAAAAACAGGAAGTGGAACGTCACAGCGGACATGTTGATATATAGATGGAAATATTGGGGAAAACGGCAAGGAAGAAAGATTAAAAGATCTGAAAGAGGTGAATATATCACATACTCTGACAGATCCCCTCCCCAGATTTTTAACTAACATGATTTAACTGTCATTAAATTCATTTTAAATATTAATCTTAGAAATGCAAGCAAGGTCATTCCAATAAAATCAGAGATCCATATAAAAAACAGATGGTAAGTGGTCAGTAACACATTAAAGCTTAAATGAACTGAAGGAAGAACAGAAAAATCACAGCACCGGGGTCTGTGTGGTCTGCACATGATGGAAACAGAGACCCGCTAATGCGGAGTGGTCTGCACCAGACAGAAACAGAAACCCTCTGATACGGAATGATCTGATGGTCTGTATGAAACAGAAACAGAGACCAGCTAATGTGGAGCGGTCTGCACCAGACAGAAACGGAGACTCTCCAACGAGGAGCGATCTGCACCAGACAGAAACAGAAACCCTCTGATACGGAATGATCTGATGGTCTGTATGAAACAGAAACAGAGACCAGCTAATGTGGAGCGGTCTGCACCAGACAGAAACGGGGCCCCTCTAATGCAGAATGGTCTGCACCAGACAGAAACAAAGACCCACTAATGCGGAGTGGTCTGCACATGACCGAGCGCTCTCAGTTGGTCTACTCTTCTCAAATTCAAACTCAATCCCGAACCACTGAATGTCCTTCCAAGTAAAACCCAATAATAGAGCCTTTGACTTGAATTCTGCAGCCTAGCTTGTCATCAATTTCCATTCTGACATTTTGCACATTAGTTAGAGACAAACTTGCAGAACCCTAACTGTGCGTCGTCATACGGATCACCCTCAGCAGCAGCCAGAAGTCTTGGCTGCACAATGCAGATTATAAATAAATTGCTACATGGAAGAGGGTAAAGACGTGTGATTCCGTGGCGCGTGTGGCATTGCCAGGGCACTGGAGGGGACAGCTGGCCACATCCTGGGAAATGATGAGATTCCCACACGGACCCCCCCCCCTGACACCGCGGCGGAGCATCCCGGAGGCATGGAGGATGGGACACCGCGGGAACAGACGGTGTATGTGTGGGATTGGCCCCCCTCCCTCCCGGGGCTGATGCAGAGAGGGGGAGGAGTCCAGATGGCTCAAATCAGGGGATGCCTCTCAGGTGGAAGGGCGAGGATAAGCGGGCGGCCGGTTGTGTCATTCGGGCAGGCTGGGGACCCGTAAATACACATCACTGCTATTTTAAAGGCACCCTTATTTAGTGCTATTTAGAGGGAAGCGGGCCGATTCGGAGGGCGGGGCTAGCGCGCGGGTTAGCGGCACCACCGGGGTCGCGACCCCAAGGCGCTTGGCGGCATCAGAGGGAGAAGACTGAAATGTCCTATCAGGCCAAAAACGAAATTTTGCACAGAGGCAGGGCATTGGGACGAATTCAGTGGGGCCTGGAGGAATCCGGAATTAACCTCAGGTATATCCCGCCCTGTAAACACGCCCACGTCACACTATGTCACGCAGAGCCATTGACGGCGAGCGCCGGACGCACAGGCTGTATATAAAGACGGGAGTGTATCAGTCGGGGACGTGATTGAACAGGTAAGAGGTGACCAGGGAGACGGGAACCCTGCCGGTTTTACCTGTCCGCCCGCCGTGGGAGAGGGTGTGGCCTGTTAACCTGCACGGCTAAGGCTTTCCCAGAAAGAACAGAGGGCGGTATAACGAGGGCCGTCAGCGACGGAAACAGACACCTGATTCTGGATGCTTCTGCGGGTTATCGGGGAATGTGCCGGAAGGACGTCGGCCACAGAGCCGTGGAGGAATGGGCAGGCCGCCCCCAGAGAGGTCTCCAGGTGCGCAGGTATGCCGACAAGCCGGCCGTCGCCATGGCGAGCGCCAATAAGCGTCCCGCTCGCAAAGCCTCTGTGTTTTCCCAAACGAATCTCATCTGTCAGCCACGCAACAGCGCCGACTTCTTTCCTTCAGACCCAGTTTTTCACGATTTGCACAAATAGGGAAAAAGAAACGTGTTTACAAATGTACTATCCCCGGCAAGCGGCAGAGAAGACGACCTGAACACTGACAGAATCCTCCAGGAGACGAGTTGTGGGCGCTGCGAATTTATTTCTTCCTGTATAACCTCCCACTGGCCGGCATCTCTCCACCCTGCCAAGCCAGGCACGTCCTCTCCCTGCTCGAGAAATCCCTTTCATGTCGATGCTGCCGTCTGAGACGGCAATCAGATGGCGCGGCACCCGACAGCCCCGTACTACTGTACGCGCTAACTAAGGATTAAGGGGGGCTTATTTTCCGTCGTGCACGGGGCACACGAATCAAGGAGAGTCACAGAAACACAGAGGCGTCTGATCTCCTTGACAGCCCGCCCGTGAGTGACGGTCCCTCTGTGTCTCCGTCATCGCAGCTGCACCTCGCCCCTGCTCCTGTCAGGAGACCCGCTGCGGACCCAGCAGCGCTCCCTGTGTGCGCGCTGAGAGGGTCCCGCACGCCGCATGCTAATCTCGCCTCTGGGTGACGTTTCACAGCGAGACGGCGGAATGTCAGAGAAACGGGCCCGGCTCCGTATCGAACGGATCGGAACCGCACACCTGCCCTGCCACAAAATGGAGGCCATTTACGCGCAGAAAATCCAGCCCTTTCATAACTCCTAAGTAGGATAACACATGTTTAAGGGCCCCGGTGTTGCTGCTGGAGCGTGTCACCTGCTCCCAGCACCCCGGTGCTCATTAACCGCCACCCTCGGCCCTCACCGGCTCTCCCTAGCGCTGCGGTTTCTATAGTTATTGTGCAATTAAATCATCAATGGTGCCCATCGATATGGGAGGAGGGGGTAATTAATGCAGGGGGGTCACGAGTGCACACACAACCAGACAAACACACACACACACACACATATACACACACACACACATACAGCCCATGTATTCCTATCATTATGGGGACACTCCATTCATTCCTATGGGCATAACCCTGATCCCAATCATGACACCCTTAACCCCTACCCAGCCATAACCTTAACCATAAGTAACCAAACAAAATATGAGACTTTTTTAGTTTTTAGTTTTTTTGATTGCAGATAAACACAGACACAGATGCAGAAACACACACACACACACACACACACACACACACAACCAGACAAACCCACACACACACACATAGAAATACTCGCACACAAACACACACACATATAGAGATACTCTCACACACAACCAGACAAACACACACACACAGACGCACACACACACAAACACACACATTTCATATTTTCATCATCATTGGGGGACCTCTCCATTCATTTCTATGGGTATAACCCTAATCCTAACTATGACACCCTTAATTCCTACCCAACCCTAACCTTAACCATAAGTAACCAAACAAAAATACAGAACTGTTTTTTGATTGTAATCACAGGACTTATCACAGTGTGGGACATTCGGTTCCCACAATGAGGGTAATACAGTACTCACCCACTCACACACACAGACACACACACGCGCTTTGTCCTCTCGCTGCGAGGATTCGGCTGTGGCATCAGCTGTATCCCAAAAGCGCCATGCGGAGCCTCAGGGGAGGAGATGGCGGGCAGGCGACACGGCTATGCTGCAAGACCCCAAACGCCCTCGTGAGATTCCTGCGAGGGCCATGGGGGTGGCGACATCCCCCCTCCCCCTACCCTCACCCCCACCCCCACGAGGAGGAAAAAGGGGCGCCCCCACACTACCATCACGCCTGGAATCTCTGCTGTGATGTCATAGCGTGGGTTCCCCATCGGAGGGGCGACACCGCCGCCACGTGTGTGGCCCGCGACAGTGTAAACACAGCACAGGGCTCAGTGGCCGGGTGCGGGACCGCGGTCTCGGGACGGCCCACATGGAACGGCAGCCCACAGCAGACATCTTCAGCTGCGACTTTCCTGGGAATTCCCAGCCAGTTTGAGGAACATCCACAGGAGATTCAAAACTTCTCCACTGGCTGCCCCGTGGGGCAAACTTTCGGTTTCACAGCTGGGCTTAGCATAAAAATGAAACTTGTCCAAAAATGTAGGAGGAGATAACACCTAGTTATTCTTTAGTAGTCTTCAAAGCCACAAGATCCATTTCCCCAAGCCAGTACAAAACATACAATCGGCCCCTTAAGGCACCCAATCCTAAGTGTGAAGAACGCGTAGGACCCTTCCCAAGCGACTGGGATAATCCCAAGCCCGCGGTGACAGGAAGCCAAGGACCTGCCCAACCAGTCCTGACAGCGAACAGCCACCCAGCCTCACACACACACCATGAAAACATTTAACGGGGAAGCTGCAACAAAACACGAGTAATGAGCTTATGTCCTAACTCACCTGCTGCAGTCAGCATGGCAGACCCAGCTAATAACGCCTGCAACTCCCCTACAGCGCCTGACAAGTTTTCCCAGCACGGAATCCGGCCACGACATGCATGCAAAGCAGCATTTGACTGACATGCCCTCAAAACACGCATCGGCGTTAAGGAGCCTCCGCTGGACTGACCGGC
Source organism: Petrocephalus schoutedeni (assembly GCA_026780765.1). NCBI lineage: Eukaryota > Metazoa > Chordata > Actinopteri > Osteoglossiformes > Mormyridae > Petrocephalus > Petrocephalus schoutedeni. The sequence goes on from JAODKL010000135.1 coordinate 12,640,188, forward strand.
AGATCCACGTTGACGTCCGACCCGTCCAGAAGCAGGACCCTGCAGGTCATGACGGACTTGTTGTTTCCGGCGGCCGGAATGTGCACCACGGCCCCCCCGGTGACCACGGCCGGAGCGTGGACGACCTGCTGCTGGTGCGCCAGCAGCGCCGGGATCGGACCCCCGCCTCCGCGCCGCGCCGCGCCGTCCGCCTCGTCCTGCGTCTGGAAGCGCCTGATGGAGCGCCGGGAGAAGGTCCGCCGCAGAAATCCCATCATCTTCCCCCTTCTGGCAGCTGGATCGATGACGGAAGTAAGGCACAGCTGTTACCGTGACAGTGCGGCTGGGTCTGCGCGACCGGGAAGCTCGCAAACCGAAACCGCAGCGCGCATACTAGGGCAGCCACCGGGGGGGCTGAAGTTCCCCGAACGCTCAACAGCGATCCATCAAAAGTGCGTGCGTCCGAGAGGAAATCCCGGCTAAGTTCGGGGAGATGCGCCCTCACCTGCAGCTGGCTGATCGCACCCTGCCTGCGAGTATCGGCGCGGCGCTCCGAGCGACACGCTCCCCGGTGCGCTCCTGACAGCCTGCGGATCGGCAGCCTGTCTGACTCGGTGCCCGTCTCCCGCACACGGAGCCGCGCACTCGCTCGTATTGTCTCCTCTCTCCCTTTCGCTCGCTCTATCTATCGCTCCCTCCCTCCTTCCTTCCCTCCCTCCCTCCCTCCCTCTGCCGAAACCGGTTACTCCTCAGGTAAGTGAACCAGAGTAACTGGACGGACTGCGTGCTTTGCGCCTGCGTTAGATCACCTACGGGGCAACTTTTTAGTGTTTGAGAACTGGCGCTATCTGCTGGTAAAACCAGCCATTGATTATTATTATTATTATCATCATCATCATCATTATTATTATTATTAATAATAATAATAATAATAATAATAATAATAATAATAATAATAATATTGTTACATATGCGTACATACATTACAATCGCTTATCCTATCTGGGTCGTGGGGAGTATTATCGCTGTTATTTCGATAATGCCAAATAAATGAACGTGTTAGTAGCGTCGAACGCATCGACAAACCCTTCGAGAAAAGACGCAGATCCTCGCATCAACCTGGGGGACCCCCCCCCCCCCCCCTCACTAATCAGTGAAATTGCTTCGGTAATAAGTGATACTATCAGCCCTCGGCGCACACAAACTTTCGCCTCGCTAATTCAATAATCCGTCATCTGTTCGGCGGCGAAACGGGAAAACAGACGGGCGCATGTAACAGACACAGCAAGGGCGAGAGGGTTTGTCCCTCTGGGAGCGATAGTGCTCTGCTGAGTGGAATGTTATTTAATGTTGTGTGCTCATGGGATAATACCGTTATTTACTGCGCCGAAAAGCAATCTGACATTTCAGCACTGATTTGGGGAGACAAACACGGAACACAGAAGCCGGGGACAACGCCATCGGGATTTCTGACGGTCATTAAATAAACGTCTTTTTTTCTCTTTTACCACGAACAATTGTATTGAGAAATGTAATCGACATTTTATCACTATTATTTTTTAGACGACTTTTGTCACTGACACGTTTGCCCGTGTGCGGACAACGCGACGATCCCTACACAGGAGTTCAAGACGTTTATTTTTCCAACCCGAGGGGCGCCCATTCAGTGTCAGGAGGTGTTCCGAGTTTTTACCTGATAAATAGCAGTTAAACTGCTCCAGTGAATTCTCCAGCGTAACCCTCACCTCTACATACACGAGTAATGAAAGCTCTAACTGCATGAATCACGCTGCGAAAACACATCAATAACTGCAATAGTGGACATTCGTTTTAATTTAACATGATTGATAAAATGCTTGATGGACTGGCATCGTAAACAGTGTCCCGCTCTGCAGATATATGCCAATATCTGTAACATCAGATCTGGTCTACATGCAGAACACGCAGTATGGTGAGCATGTTTCTAGTATTTATTCAGAAATGCAGTGCCGGACACTGCATTATATTTCTGCATTATTGTTCTGCATTATACCGTAATTGTCTATTGTCATGGTGTCTCCAAGAGTGGCAAGGTCTGCCAAAAAAAATTCACCAGCCTTGGTCATGTGACAATAAAGATTCTGGTTCTGATTCTATAAGGTGACATAAAATCCTGGACAGACCCGTTATTCTGGCTGCCATTACTCGTTTCCTTAATGTATTATGCTTAACGGCGGCTGAGGCGACGTTGATGTGGAAGGGAGGACATCCACAGATGAAAGCGCGGACTCCAGCGCCGTCAGCTTCACACGCTTAGGTTTCGGCGAGCTGCCACCGTTTTCACTGTGGTGACGTAAAGGAACACAGACATTTACCTCCGGCATGGTGGAAAAAGTCACATGTTCGGATGAGTCACCCTTCACCCTGCTCACAACAAGCGGACGAGTCGGTGCGTAGCGCTTGCCAGAAGAAGCTTACAGACTCCAGTGGTCCTTTCCCACGGCGCCGGGTTCTGGCGGGACCGCTGTCGCGTGGGCTCGGTTTTCCTGCCACGATTTGGGTCCCTCAGAGGGCAAAGTGATGCTAAGAGAGCCGTTAATAAGGACGTGCAGAAGATTCTGGGGCTTTCCACCACCGCGATCGTACAGCGAAAACCGAAGAGCGAGACTTCTCGGGGATCTCAGAGAGACTCCCAAGATGCCGAGGCCCACTGCAGATGGGTGGCTGCACCGTGCTGGGCCAAAGCCCCAGGATCATCCTGGTGGAGTCTCCATCTCTACATTCCGCCGAAGCATAATGGAAGTTATTCAAAAGAGACGCCAGAACTGACCAGTTTGTGTCAAAATGTTGGCAATATCCAGCTTCTCTCTTTCACGGGAGTCAGCCTTGCCATGTCGTGCCAAGCCGTAGCGTGCCAGTGTTCTCACCTCAACAATGTTGCAGCTAAGTAACTGCTAAATCTCCCATTCAGCTATTATTTGTGACAGGCTCCAACAGGATATTTTCGCAACCCGTTTAAAGGTTTTTCGGAACGCGGTTATACACCCATCTGGCCTGAAGATGGTCGCATGCCACTGGAATGTTAGGAGGGGTTTTGGGACAGAGCAGGAGGGAATGTCTTCAGTCAGGATTTACAGAAACTGCGGAGCAAAGTTCAGCACTGTTATTGCATGAGCAATTGTAGCATAATTGGTTACGTGACTCAGTGTATGACTTGGCGCTTTGGTCTTCAAAGAGCCCGTCGTATTCCCAGACCGCTCAAGCTGTCCGATGCGAGGGCAGAAGTACAGGGAGATGACGTTTTAGCATTTATAACAGTGAGTGGCCTGACTGCCACTCGATTTCTGAGTAAATGGGGGGGGGGGGATTCTGTGCAATCCCATCACACCCTTGACCTCCAGAATAAATTAATTTGTTTCATTAATGAAGGCTTCATGATTACAAGGGCTGGCTGTGGAAAGCGGAGGGATGTAACCCCAAGTAACCCTAACCTCGGGTATATCTACGGCAGTGCTCCCTAAGCCGGCCCTCGGGGACCCCAGACAGGAAACACCGACCTACCTGGGTATCTGACTTCTTTGTGGTCATGATTTGGCACTGGTTATTATTTAAAGCACCCTCTCATAAAGACCATGTAGGACCTGCCTATTTCCTATTTATACCTAAAGTACAACTGAAACTGAGTTCAGGGGAGGGGGGGGGTTGACCTTAAATTAAGCTGTCAGTTACGAAATGGTTACGTTTTAGCCCTCTGTGCAGAACAATGGAAACCCTGTCAAGAATGAAAGCTTATCTTTGTTTAATGCGAGCCTCTACATGCGCTATGTGGATATTGTGAACAAATAGCTTGGATAAAACTGCTTTGTATCTTTTATAATGTGATATTTCGGTAACCGTCAAATGCGTGTGATGTTGACAGGTCCTCAGGAATTGCACCATAAAGCTCCAGGTTCCTGATATGGCAACAGGATTTTACTTTTGCTGCATTAAATTACTTGTTATATCTTTTCAGCTATGACTCAATGTCCATCCATCCATTTTCTGAACCCATTTGTCATTTGTCGGGTGGCGGGGGTCCAGAGCCTATCCCAGAAGCTACGGGTGCAAGGCAGAGAATAACCCAGGATGGGATGCCAACCAATCACAGGGCCCACACGCTATTCACACCTATGGGGAATGGAGGAACTCCAATGAACCTCAGCATGTTTTTGGACTATGGCGGGATACCGGAGAACCCACGGGAAACCCCACGTAGACACGGGGAGAACACGCAAACTCCGCACACTCAGAGCTGGGATGGAGACTGGAACCCTGGTCTCCAGAAGCAGCAGTGCAGTCGTATTTAACTTTAACACTAAAATGAATACTAATAAATATGTTATCAACCATGTAAATGAACTGTTTTTTACACTATATTTCTAAAACTGCCTATAATACAATGTATTAGTAAGAGTCACTAAGTGCTCTCAGTTTAATTTCTCACCAGCTCTACCAATAATATCGAGCCTTAGCAGAAATGAGACACGGCTTACATTTCAGCACAAACAATGACTGTTACAAACAAAGGAAATATTCAAAGACAACCTTAATGAATAAATTGTTGGTACACTGCTACATACCACATTGCTTTGTCTAACCAATCTATCATCACAAACAAAACCCTTCCCTCCTGTAATGATGACATCTTGGATAAATTTCACAGATCAGTGAATCCAAGAAGCTAAAGCTTATTCTTAATAGACTGCCTTCACCTCCTTCTGGATTTATCTAGCTCATTCCATTCTTTCCCTGTTCTTCACAGACCACCATGCCCTCTTTCTGGTTTTCTCTGGCTTATCCCATTTTGCCCCTGTTCTTCACAGACTGCCCTCACCTCCTTCTGGATTTATCTAGCGTATCCCTTTCTGTCCCTGCTCTTCACAGACCGCCCTCCCCTCTTTCTCGTTTTCTCTGGCTTATCCCTTTCTGTCCCTGCTCTTCACAGACCGCCCTCCCCTCCTTCTGAATTTATCTAGCTTATCCCTTTCTGTCCCTGCTCTTCACAGACCGCCCTCCCCTCCTTCTGGATTTATCTAGCTTATCTAGCCCTTCCTGTCCCTGCTCTTCTCAGGGCACTTTCTCCTTGTTCTGCAGGCTCAGTCTCTCTGTTCTGCTTCAGCTAACTTTGGTAGGTCATTACAGTGATCATTAACCTATCAGCTCCTTCTCTTCCTCCCACATTAATTAACTTTTTGCTCTGTTACTTACTTCCTCCTTACTCCCCTACTGCTGTAGTTAGCCCATCGCCACCTTCACTTTGAACCCCCCCCCCACACACACACACACACACACACAAACACAAACCTGGTCCTCCTCTCCTTTCTGTGATCTCTCCTGCACCCTGATTTACACATTTCTCAGACATGTCACTGTAATTTCAGGTAAAGGATAAAAAACCTTTCTGAGTCCCGCTTAATTCCCCGCCACTGTTCATCATCTCCCTTGAATTGATTATCTTCCCTATTGCTAAAAGCACTGGGTCACCTTCAGAAGTGGCTATTGTTACTTTTTTTAATATACTGGATCCAAATGTTCTAAGCAGGAGCTGGATCTTAAAAGTCAGAAGTACATTATTGTCTAATTTGTGGAATTAAATGTTACGGGAAATGCTAAACATGAGCAATGTGCAAAGCCGTCTGTATTATACTATCATTAAGTGGCAGATGTGTCCAGCATTGCATTTCTGAAATTCAGCTCAGATCAGTACTCTGCTGCAAAGTAAAGCTTGGTTTAGATCATTGGAGTTCTCTTCCATACATCCTACACAAGGGCCCTGGAACCTATCCTGGACAGCATTAGTCTTACAGACAGGGCTTCACTCTGGACCCATTACTGATTTAACTGTGGAAGGATATTTAATCACTGGAAAAAATCAATCCATTCATCCATCCATCCTCAAACCGATTACGCTGGTCAAGGTGTTATGGGAAAAGTAGCCATATTCTTCATTGTGCATGTGTGCGTGTATGCATGTGTGTGTGTCCCTGGTCTTCTGCTCTGGGCTACCTGAGTTAGCCTCCATGCCCTCCAAGCGAGCGTGATGTTAGTCATGTACTATCCAGTGCATTTGTCTGATTGCGGCTCACGCCTAAACAGAAACCTTTACTTAAGTTCATTATGTAGCAGGGGCTTTTAGCCAAGGTCACTCACGATGAATCCTCATCCCCCCCCCGTGACCTCCATGTTTCAGGAGCGTGTCCTTAAACTCCATTCAGGCACCTGCCCACGCCTCTCCAAATTAAATAAGGGGAGAGCCGAAGACAGCAAAACTGCAACAGCAGAGGCACTGCTGAAATACTCCCTCTGCTGCCCTCATTAATCCAACTGCGACACAATGGCTGCCTGCAGGCTCCTGCATCCTCTTCCTGGGTGAGATTCGGGGCGGGGCTACTAGTCCCATCTGAAAGCTGACTGGTCCCCAGCGTGCCCTCCTCCTGTCACTCACAATATTCTAAACATTTTGTTGACTAATGATAGGGTTGGCCCCTCCTGTCTTATGCCCCACCACCTTAGAAAAATCCTACAATCACCAAACAGCTGGACAATGCCATCCACCCATCCTCTGAGCTTTCCTGGTCTAGGTCATGGGTAGCATCACCCACCCATCCTTTGAGCTTTCCTGGTCTAGGTCATGGGTAGCAGCATCCAGCCATCCTCTGAGCTTTCCTGGTCTAGGTCATGGGTAGCA